>VCII01000028.1:9538130-9890630 GCA_006030095.1 Triplophysa siluroides
GATAATTGGATTCAATGATCTATGCTAAGCTATGCTAAAAGTGTTATCGCCAGACCTGGAGATCAGCTGAATAGATTCCAAAACGGTAAAACTCAATTTATTAACTCTAGGGGAGTTGGAGAATGAGCCTATTTCCAAAAAAAGTGGAGTGTTCCATTAAGCAAGGGGAAATAAGATTAAAGTAAAACTAATAAACTGGGAGAACTTGAACCACCGGAGGAATATGTGATTTAGATGAAAAAATAGGGCTGTCAAAAGATTAATCCAGAATAAAAGTTTGTGTTTACATAATATATGTCTATGTACTGTGCATATTAATTATGTTTTATAAATACAAACACATGTATACATATTTAGGGAATATTTACATGTATTTATTTATATTTATCAACAATTGAAATTATATATAAATGTTTAATAACTTTTTATTTTTCTATTTTTTCTAAATATATGCATGGATGTGTATGTGTTAATATATACAAAATGATTATGCACAGCACACATATACTGTATATATTATGTAAACACAAACTTTTATTCTGGATGCGATTAATCGCGATCAATCTCTTGACGGCCCTATTAAAAATATATACAACGAAAATGATACAACATTTAGTAATGCATAAAAGATTATTTGCGGTTTCATCATATGCATTTGTCAATCACAAGTAAGTGTACATATAATGGACCCGCCAACACATCTCCCACAGTTCCTCAACCTAGCTCAGCGTGTCTCTTAAACCAGGTTTTACTGGTGGAAATTGAGTTCTAACAAAGAAAATGAAAGGAAATTGCATTTTCAAATGCACATGAGAATTGATAAGTAGTCATGCTCTTGGTGTACCAGAAAATTCGATATTTCAGGGGACCACCGAGTCAATACCAGGCTTGGAAATGTATTTCAAACCCACAGAAGTCAATCTCCAAAATCACTTCATTGAAGATTTGATGCTTTAAAGACCTCACTGAATCACTATTTTCTTTCACCGGGAAGGACACACACACGCCGTCTGCTCATCTCCCAGCGAGAGAATGCATGAATAGGAAGTTAACAGTAGATCTTTGAGCATCTAAATGAGGTTTTTCAAACTCCACAACTTCATCACATAAAGGTTTTTGTGTAACGCTGCTTCAGTTCCTCTATTCTTCAGCCATGTTTGATTTCTTTTCTCCTTTAATTTAGTTTCATTAATGAACATGAGGGTTTTATTAGCGTGTTTATGAGCTGTGCGTGTGCGCTCGCGTGTCTCGGGGGGGGTAAAGGAATGCTTCATTGAAGCACGCTTCATAGTCCTTTCCAAGCGACTCAGGGCGCCTGCAAATCTCATTAAGGGAAAACATGTACACACACTCGCCGACACGCAAACAGAAGCGTTAGAGAGCCCGCGGCCATGGAGCCGTTCCATTTATAGCCGCCATTTTCTACAGAGATAAAAAAGAGGGAGACACAAAAGGTAAAGAGAGAGAACCTCAACACGAAGGCTGTAGCGAAAACTGTAACGGAATGAAAACAGAGGTGTGAGTTATGGAACGAGATTGGTTTCAGATAATAGAAACAACACCATCCATAATTTAAGTTTATCCTCAAAATCTCTTTCAAAAATGGGAAAAAACACACAACGACTTTCATGCGCTGTACAACAGTTTTCATTCATTGTGGCATTCCGCTGTGATGAATCAGTCTGCTGAAAACATTCAGATTCCCTGCTGATTCAAAGAGAGACGGAGGCCCAAAACAAGCCCGCGTCTTCTCCATCTCCTCCAAAATCAAATAAAGATAAAATAGACAAGCAGAAAATTAACGCCGATTACGCTTTAGGCTATTCGAAATGAAATGAGGAGCCAGTCTGATGACCACAGAGACCAGACAGACCCTTGTTATTTTTCACAGTCGGTTATCATTAAATGCAAGTGGGTCACTTTATGAAAATAAATTAGTCTCGCTGTTGATATTGTCTGATTCCTAAAGATGTCTCATTTACAAGCGACTGCCCTACAGGCGTCTTTGACATTCATTATTTTCCTCAACACGCATCAATGTTCTTTGTCCTCACATCAAGAAAATGCAGAAGGACCATCGAAGTAGCTCAACTTGCTTGTTGAAATTTTCAGCTCCAACTTTGGATTTCAATACTTTTGTTTTTCTGCCACATAAAATAGCATGAAGGGCAATGTTTGGTTTCTTTTTTTCAGTGAAACTGGGATTCTATTAAACTGCTCGCCGTGATGTTTCATATGCACCTTACAGGAAGTGACATCACATGCTACCCGAGAACCAAAGCTGTTGATAAAGGACCAGCAGGAAATCACGAGCGGCACAAGTCCTTAATGTATACCAGCGAATCTTTGAGGTCACTAGAAAGGCGTTTTATGTCCACACGAATCAATGGAAAGCGAAATGCTCGAGACGGACAGAAAGAAAACGAGAAAGAGGAATAATGCGTTTGGCTAAAGCAACAGAAAAGCAGAACGGTGAGACGGAGGCCAATCGATGTGGAAGAACGAAGCATTATTTTCTCTGACAATATCGGCAGGAAACTGAGCCGAGACGGAAAGCCGCGGACAGGGAAAGTAAAACAGAGGAAACGGTAAATAAATACAAGCGAGAAACCGATTCGTGAGACATTTCTAATTCAGTCTTCTCGTTCGCCAGATGCTTTCTAGAAAAGTGAGGACACGCCGTGCCAATGAAGCACATCGAATCGATAATCTCAAAAATTCCCATAGACACAAAAAGGAAAAAGTATCATCTACGACTACATCCCACGATCCCCACGGCCCCGGTCTGCCAATGCTGGAGGATTAGTGTTTTGTGTTCCTAATGACAGCAGATAATGAGAGACACGCGGCATCTGTCGCTTTAAATAACGGCATAATCCACATTTCCCCTGCATCTATTTACTGCTACTATTAATGAGCCGAGTCACACTGAACAGAGAGACTAGTGTTTGTTTAGCACGTCCGCTTTGAATATTCCAAGTGTGATGTACAGCTGATATAATGCGGCGTTCGGCACCTAAAGCTAAAATACGCTCCGTCAAGAGTCGCAAGGGCTGTAATGAAAGCAGCCATGGACTGGGATGTATGCTCACCCCCGGGCAACTCTTTGTTTAATCATTATTACACTAAATCTTCTAGTTGACATGCTGGTACAGAAAGTCTTTGAAAACCTCAATGAATTTAAAGAGGGGAATGAGAACGAGCGAGAGGGAGAGAGAGACCGAGGGAAGGAAGGAAAACATGTGGATTTGAGCCGCTTGTAAATGTTTTATGGGAAGCCAGCCCATCAACGATAATGACGCTGACGACGGGGCCGTATTCAGAGACTTGAGAGAGAAATACAGAAGAGACAGGATGGATCTATAAAGCGTGAAACGAACGTTATTAGACTGTAATCTAAGATAAGATAAGAGAAAAGAACACATTTAGCGCAAGTAGTTACTTACTTTATCCATATGATATTACAGCCCTCGGGGCAAGGATGTTAGTGTATAATACAAACTATTTATTTGACTTGAATTAAAAAACAAAGGAAAACTAAAAACCCCAATACTATTTAAATGGCTGAGATGATACCTGCATATCAATTGTGATATATACATAAACAGGAATAAATATGGTAGCAACCTTGACTTACAAAGACGCCTACGTGCTTGCTATTTGCATATCGCATGAGTTCATATTCCATTAGAAGCCATTATAGTCATTATAATATGAGAACAACTCTTGTCATTTATACAATGTGGATGGCTTACATATGCTGGCATTAACATTTCTGTTCTGTATATAGACGATTTCATCAGACGCACAAAGTAAAGTTTGTTCATGTTGTTGCTTTGAAACCGTCTATGCATAGACTTGTTCTTTGTATAAATTCAATACCATGTGTCAGCCCAACATTTGTCCTTTTTACCGTCCCTTCGGTCTACTTCTCTGCTTGGTAAAACTGTGTATTGTTAAACGAAAGTGCTATAGAAAAATAACATCCGTTAGTGTGGAAATCAGTCAAGTAGAAAAAGAGAGAAAACTGAACACTCTCTAACCTTCTGAGCAGTAGTTTGGGATGGTTCTTGCTCTCCAGGTTTTTCTCGATGAGGTCGGATAGCAGATGTTTGAGCACATCGGTCGCATACTCCAGCCGACCCTGTAGAGCCGTCATGATGAGCGACGCCACGTTGCCACGGTCACGCATGGAGAAGGAGCGTTGCATTTCCAGCGTCCGGATGAACGTCAACAAAAACACCTTGTTGTTTATCAGCTGGGCAAACACTTTCAGAGCTTTTTCCACACTTAGCTGCCCATTACCAGAGACCTGGAACACAACATATTCACCAACGTTTATCTACAAACCAACTTTGCTGACAAAATACCAAGAAAATACAATACTTCATGCATAATTTACACTGTAGGCACACATGCTTCATGGCAAGTTGTAAACAACACCACGTCTTCACCAACCACAACTACAGCTGGACATTTTGTCGATCGTGGGTTTCTATTTTTGTGACATTGTGCCGGGTAGACCCGCCCACTGCTAAATCTCATTGATCCAACATTGGTGTTGTGTCATGCCAGGTTACGACACAGCGTATTGTGTATAAATTCCATAAAGGCAGATGACAGCCCACCTCCAGTTCTCTGAGCACAGGGTGGTCTTCGATCCCGGGGAATAACACTCTCATGGCATACGTGCGGTAATCCAGATATGGGATACCAGCTCGGTCCAGATCACTGGTTAACTCATTAATATCTGTCTGCAGCTCCGCAAAAGCTGGAAATGGAGATGAGAGAGAAATTGTATATGATGTTATTAATTCAATACATTGAATCGTTTATATTTCAATGTCAATATAATAAAAAATAAAAAAATTATATAATTGGATACACCTTAGGAAACCTTTGAATTATATAAAATCTATAAAAATATATTATCACGACCCAAAGTAATCCTTTCTTTATTTACTTTTAATCATAAATAATAAATAGTATTGCGCCTTATTACAATCAGATCAAAAATAATATAATTATATTTATTAGTACAGAGACGTATTAAATATTTATACAAATGTAACAAATGAATTAAAATTAATAACATTTTATTATTTATACATTCTAATACATAATAAATGCATAAAAAATCACATTGAATAAAAAAAAAAACAAAAAAAACAAAAAGAAACATTCGATGCTCTTCTAATCAAGACCTCTGAAGGCTCGACTTTGTCCATTTTCAGGATTTGATAAAGTTCCTGTGTCTCTCTACTTTCTCTCTTTCACACACAGACACACACAGCGAGTAAATTGAAGGCTGCTGGAGCGCGTGTCCCCTGTCGGTGGAGACTATAGGTGGGATGCCTTTAATTGGGTCCATTCTAACAGAGCCCGCGGCACTGCTCTACCCTGAGGGAGTTCTCTCTCTCTCTCTCTCTCACCTCACCTTTTCTTCCCTCTCCTTTCTATCTTCCTTTCTGAAAAGCTCTTTTTGTTCATCATCTCTCTTGCTGTCCAAAACCGCCCTCTTCTCACATCTTAAACCCCCAGTCTGTCTCAGGTGTTCATCGAAAGCACAAACCCCCCCCCATCTGACAGCGGGAATCTGCCCCTTTAATGCCCCGGCTTTTTAAACTTCTCACGGCTCTCGTGTCCGTCAACGCAAACCTCACCTGCTCAGCCCTGCTAACTATGAATCACTTTCATCTGCAACAACCAACTGAAACCTTCAGCGCCGTCAGATCATCAACTCACTCATTCCACACCGTCCCCCTTCACAGCGCCCCGAGCGTCGACTCCAGGTTGTCCATTTGCATCTGCAGTCTCTTAAGCGTTAAGTCGTTCTCTCTAGACTTGCGCTTGTAGGCGATGAGCACGAGGATGACAATGATGAGAAGAAGGCCGCCGCCCGCAGCGATGCTGACGATAGCAGGAAGGGTCAGTAGACTGTCGGAGAGCATGTTTACTGAGCCGGGAGACACATGCAGCCCTCCGACTTGCACCTGAGAAATAAAACACAAACATGATACAGACGAAACAAATGATGTAAATAAAGTGCTCGGTACGTTTCGGGGCAGCACTCAACAGTAATTGGTTTGCTGTTCCATGGGAACATGGAAACGGCAACAACACTGTCTGGCCCGCGTCTCCACCGGCAGTACAATAATAATGAGTAAATAATGAGTGTTTAAAGAGCAAATTCAGCCCTCATGGCAACACCGCAGGTCTCAAACTTAGTAAACATTGATCTTACCATGATTTTGTATTGGCCGGTGAGATTAGGGGGCTCGCACAACAGTTGAGTCTCAGACACGGTGACAGAACAGGGAGTTTCTCCAATCAGAACCGTGTAATTGAGTTTTACACCAGATGCAGAAGGAACCAGATTTTTACCCTGAAACACACACAAAGAGTGTGCATATAAACACATGTACATATATCATATTTGATTGGATATGAACACGATCAAGTCTGTTTATGGACGTACCTTCAGAATGATAGGGGACCCTGGTTTTTGTTCCAGAATGCCGTTGGTGCTCAGAGGTTCAAAGTAAGGGTTGGGATAGTACAGAAAGTTAGTGTTGTTGTACACCAGAAGGGCCTGGACGTTATTGAAGATGAAGCCGAACTCGTCCGCGTGCTTCACCGAGTCCAAACCCGGCCTGTACTCGGCATTCAGCGAGGGAGCGAAACAGTTCATGGTGGTCACGTTAAGAACCTTACACACCTGGAAGAGAGAAGGAAAGAGAGAGATGGTACGTGGTTTATTTTCATCAGCATTTTCCAGAGTAATTGTTATTCATTGTTTTATCTCACTTGAGTTCTTTCCCATTAAGATCCCTTTGATACCATCTGTTTTCGAGTGTGTTTTATTGAGCCGAAAAGACTACAGCTGCATATCCTTTTGTTAGACAACAACACAGCTAGAGAACAAAGGCCGGAGCGGCTTTGATGCTCGAAAGTCAGAAGCGAAAACATTAAAAGTATAATTTACACTCTGATCAAATCTCTCTACATCACAGAACAGTGTGACACTCGTCTAAATACTTTCTATGTCAGAGGTCTTCTTTAGCGAATGAAGGAACATCTACTGTTATGTAATGTAATGTAATTTCACCCCACAATCAAAGAAATATTCGATTATGCTCACAAAAATTAAATAAGATAAAATGTTATTTAAAAAAATAAAATAAAATACATTTGTATGCATTGTGAGATTCATTTCACAACACATAAATGTTTTGCCATCTTTAAAAACTTCAAATGTGTTGATACGATGTTATTTCCACTGAAACAGGAAGTTACAAGTTACGTGTGGGCTCCTCCCCTTTTAAAATAGCCAACAGCATTTACATTACAGCTTCAAATTTGATGAGAAGCTCAATGATGCACAAAAAAGTGGAGCACACAGGTATATTCATTCTTCAGGCTAACATATTTATACTTAAAAGCTAAACAACATCATAAAAATGTCAAAAAAAAAAAATGTTTTAATTGTGGAGTAAATACAAAAGATGTTTGAGCGCGAGTGCTTATTGGTCATAAAAATATTGTCAACATTTGAATAGTCCTGCATTAGAATATTAGTTATTCACACTATATATTTTCTCATTTTAATGCTGATTTTAGAGTAAAATTCGATTCTTTTTACGATTCACCCAGAAAAGCCACAGCTGCAAGGTGACCAGAGACGAACTGCTGGTATGAACTCCTATACTGTAAAAATATTAGCTAATAACACTCTCAAGCACTCAACATCTGTGAGCCGTACCACATAAATATAAGCAGTCACACACGACAGACGCTCAGGCATCGAGCCGATCTCTCCGAGCAGCGGAGAACAACACCGACAAAACTGATCGCTGTGAAACTCTGACTGCGCCGGGAGTTTTTCATCTCATTCCTTACTTCTCCTCGACTCTCAGGAGAGAAACGTAATTAGAGCTAAATATCTTCAAAGCTCGGCAGGACCGGCGAGTGCTGCGCCTCCTGCTAGCATCTTGCCTCCTCGCAATCGATAGTAACTCATTTTGAGCACACAAACTTGATTTCGTGAGATTGAGGGTGCATCTCATTCCAGTGCTTTTGGTCTTCATTCCTCTGCTATTCCTCTCGACCCGGCCCTTGAGGAGTGTATAATAAGTGATATTCTTCACAGCCATCCTGAGATTGCATCAGTGTTTTTTCTCAGTGATTAACCGGTATTGGCTTCTTCTGAACCCTGGGTTGGTGTATTCTGAAGGAAATGTGCGCCCTTGTGCAGGTGTACTTTGCACTGAATAATATGTTGCTTTATGATGTATGTTTAAAAAACAGAATCAAACAGCATTACATAACCTGGTACAAGTCAAAAAAGCACATGAGGTTTTGTGATTTTTATTCCGTTTTATTTATATATTAAAAAAGAGGATTTCCACTTTTAGCACGTTTTATAGCTATACTATAGAGGGAAAGTGAAACAATAATAGGACATTGTTGATATTTATCATTTTGTTAGCAATTTTTTTATTTTGTTAATTTTCATTTTATTTCTTTAATTTTGTATTTTCTAGAAAACACATTTTAATATTTGAGAAATAAAACATATTGAAAAATAATATTTAAATAATGTATTATATAAAATAATATTATTTGTTATTACTTATTTAAACCAGGCAACAGGCTACTACCTTTGTACTAATTCTGGCAAATTTAACATCTCAACACACCAGCACACTAAGAAGAAACTAAATAGAAACAATAAAATGTTGAAAGCTATTCTTATCTCACCCTAAAACTACAATGGCTTTTTTATCCTTTAAAACTGTTTAACATCACCCCAGGGGATACCATAATAAAGAAAGTAAATCACCCGTGAACAAAAACATGCTTCTGACATCACAACATTTAATAAGTCTGAACATCACGCAGGTTTAAACAACATCTGACACGCTTACAGAGCTCAGATCTTCTCTGTAGTTCTGGGGCGCTCTCCATTACACAAAGTGTTTGCATGACAAAGCAACTAGATCAGGTTGAAAGTGAATGGGATTTAATGACACTGTCATCTAAACATGTAATCCTATTACACACCCCTCAGCCCCAAACGTGAGCTGACCGACAGGCGAATGAAGATCTAGTCAAACAGGCCGTTATGAATATCCTGAGCAAAAGAGAGATAAAGGACAAACACTGACCTGCTTTCTACGTACTAGGATTTAGTCTAGATCTCAATATCTACAGTAATCTAGTTCTAACCATCAGGCTATCACATCATGATCGGTACCTTACAAGCTTTTCACAGCGCTGGCGTGTCTGGCAGGACATACGGAGGATCTAATCTGATTGAACTGCATTTTTCTTTTTTTCCCCCTTTGATGGCATTGCCATGCCTTGCCATCACAATCAGCCTGGCACGACTCGGGACAGCCCAGAACAGCCCCGCTCTGGATCTGCACACCATCTGTTTTAAACTGGCTGAGCGCACATCGCCCACTGTCACGTTTTGTGTTTTATTTTCTCACATCATCCCACAACGCGTTACCAATTTTTCGCAAAATGTAGCTTTCCACATGGCTGGAATGAAGTTAGAAGATCACAATTCTATAATACAAACAGTGCAAGCATACGGATATGTAAACACCGAGCAGGTCGAAACCTAATATATTTTTTTTAGTTTGCCTTGCAGTATTCTAGGACCCGCACCCGACTCGTAGCTTTTGAGTTTCTCTCCTGTGTTTTCATGACCAGGTTGCAGTAGCTGCAGGTATTTGTCTGTGAAAATAATTGGGATCTGTATCCTTTCCTGTCTCTCTGAAATAATTGGTTTCCGGTTCTTCCGTGAACTGACACATGACTCGGCACAAAGCACCGTCCAATGTAACGCTTTTCCAGTTATCTCACCGGCTTCCGGGCGAAAAGAAGTCTTTAAAAGTCGCCTAAAGTGTGTCTACATCGCCATCTCTGTTTAAAACTGCAGGTAACTTTAAGAACTTTTCCTTATGTGGGTGGAAGTCAAATGACGTTAAATAGACATTTCCTGGGAAATCGTACCTGACAGCTTAATTTATAAATCATTATTATAAGCGTATGATTGTGAATGCGGTTAAGTTAATAGTAAACACCGTTTCTTTTGCAATTGTTCAATAGTTTTTGTTTATTTTTACCCTCACATTTTTTCACATCATTGTATGTCTCTATGCAGCGTTGGGTAAGTTACTCCAAAAAAGTAATTCATTACTAGTTACTTATTACATATTCAATAGTGTAATTAGATTACACTACATATTACTCTCTCCAAAAAGTATTTCATTACTTATTACTAATGACTTTCTATATTCTACATCAACCTTGATTAGAATTGATTCAAGGATAGACATGAAACGGCTTATTTAATTCATTAGAATGAATAATAAACAACTACATAAATTATTCTTATTAACTGACCAAAGTAAACAAATGTGAGAAGGATATATTAAAGCATACATTTTAAAGTCAGACCTATAATTTTGATGTCGTTTCCACTATTGAATATATTACACCGTATTTAGTTTAATTACATCTGAAGTAACTGACACAATAAGAGTAATCCCTTACTTTACTTTTTCCAAGGGGAAAGTAATTCAATTACAGTAACTAATTACTTAGTAACTAGTCACACACAACACTGTCTCTATGTGTGGTAAAGACGGCCTCAACATTTAGCGAAACAATCAAGGGTGAACTGACCACACGTGAACCCTTCCCGAGTAATTCTGAACAAGAATCGCCCTCAGGATCCGTAGTTCTTACCACCAGCTCTTCTGTTTCTTGTTATGTCCTTAAGCATAAAACTAGACATCTTGCCATACGACAGAAATGAGAATGAATGCAAAACAACCATAAGTTTCCAGCGAAGTGCCTGTGGCTCTATATTAAATGCTTCTATCATCTATAGTTCATGTTCTTTTTGTTGGTTTTGCCAGCGTGCTCTTATCCGAGGTGTCTGGGGAGGTCTTTTGACACTGATTGGTGGGGGCGTCTGATCGCATCGTTTTAGAGGAAAACTGAAGTGCTTTTGTGATGGGCTCAGATAGCGGCGCGTGATGCTTCAGGAACGTGCCTCCAGTCTTTATTACAGGATCTCTCCGCCGTCGCACGTGTCAAAGGTTTCTTTCTCTCAGGAGAAGACAAAAGCAGAAAAACTCATCTTTTGGCTATAATCAGGTAAATGATTAATGTCTGGATTGCGGGCCGGTGACAGGTACAGCAGGATGCACAAAAGCAATTGTGTGCCTTTCGTTCGGCTGCCAGGTAAGAGAGGGGTGGAGGGAGGTGGTAGAGAGGCAATTTGGGGAGGAGGCGCATGACACTTTGAAAGCTGCCTTGACGGCGCTCGGCTCTGATTGCTAGACAACTAAACCTCACAAAAATACAGGGAAGGGGGGAAATAAAGAGATACATAATTGTAACCTCTGCGGTTAAAGGAATAGTTCACCCAAAAATGAACATCTTTGTCGTCACTCACACACTCTTTCGTCGATCCGACTCGGTATTAATTTCTTTCCTCTATGAAAAGCAGCACTTTTCCACACAATACCACCGGATGATCATTTTAAATGGCAAGTTTTAGAACGGACTAAAAAGCACCGTGAAAGTGCCTCTAACTACATGTTCTCCTGAAGCCATTTGTCATCCTTGAATCTTTGTGTTTCACGGAAGAATACAAGTTTTAGAAATAAAACGGAAAGGAAAGAAAGAAAGAAAGAAAGAAAGAAAGAAAGAAAGCTCACTCAGCGCCCACGCAATGACGTTATGAGTAAAACGTGTGCAAGCTCTGTGAAGGATGAAGAAACACAGGGAGAGAGAGAGAGAAGATGCTATAGCAGTTGTACTTTCATCTCCGCAAAGAAAATTCTCACTCAGAGATGAGTGATGAACATCTGTTTTACCTTTCTAAGGTATTAGACACACTATCTGTTTTACCAATACATTTTTACACCAATGAGGAGGAAAATCTACAACTGCAGTGTCCTACACCCACTAGTAAACAATACCACAAATTAAATCTGGTGTCTGAATCATTTTAGGTTTGACTGTATTTATCTGAATGAGTGTAAACAAGATTGAAAGTAAGAGATAACCTCCTGTACAGTGTGTTATGTTAACAAAGCATAATTATACAGTAGACTCTCTCTCCGTTTGAACACAATTCGCCTCCGGCTATCCCAACATTCTGCCTGGACAGACCGAGCAAAAAACCCAATTCCATTAATTAAACTTGGACTCCCCGCCTTGTCGAGCAAATTGAATTTGTACCGATTCCTCGGCCATTATTTCGGGATCTCTTTATGCTGACCAAGCCCGTCTGACAGCAGCTTATTTTCTTCTGCAACCCATTAACCAACACAACGCTCTTCTCCTGGCCACGATCCACCAATACATCCAGAAAACCTTTTAAAAGATGAAGAATCTACGCAGAATTTTTCATATAACGGCCAGCAAATTCCCATTGGGCGATGGCGGTTTCAGACGAGTAAAATGCACAAATTAAATGCTTCGTTTTGCGCAGTCTGAATAATTCAGCAGGGTACTTAGTCGCAAATTACAGATACGCGGCTCAAAAAGAGGTCACGCAGAGGCTTGTGGGTAGGAGACGGATGAGATTTCTGGAGTTACGGCAGTGAGTCACGGCTGATCTCGCCTCCGTGGGTCAACAGAAAGGACAGAAATTAGTCTAATGCATCCCAAAAAGGCAGCGCGCAAATGGGGGATCCTTTCTCCTCTGAAAGTCACACATAATTAACTCAAACCTGCAGACAAAGCATGCCACTTTTCAAGGTCGTGCAATTCCGAGCTTGAACTGATACGATTTGGTTTCAGTGCGTTCGCTCTCAGGAGAGCCGTTCTCTCAAAAACCCCGAGCTCAGGTAACGGAGGTCGTTTCAAACGCAGAGGGCAGATAACCGAGAAACCGCCGATAACTTAGAAAGACAAATAAGTAGCACTTGTTTTCAGATACTCACATTTACTGATTCCCGTCCGCCATACTTGATCCGAATTCTCGGCTCCTGTATGACGTCCAAGTTCGTCCCGGTCACCACCAGAGGCGTGTGTCCACTGTGAAACACATGACGGCATTAATAAAGGTCGCTAAATTCATTCCATTAAAGATGACATTGAGCCTCAAAAGGGTGCAGTTGAATGAAATGAATGTGTAGTCTGCAACGCGCTGTGTGTGCTTCAAAGTAAAGATTGTTTCTGTCTACCACAAAGCACGCAGGAGGGTCATGATTCAGTGTTTTCAGCCGTTTCAACTCAAAGAGATCTGAGTCCAGGTACAATGTGAATGCAACGAGCACTGGGTTCTTTTGTACTCGACTGAAAGGGCAAAGGGCCAGTGCTCGAATAGCAATGGAATTTGAAGATCGGTCGTTTTTTGCACACTTTGTTTTATGTTGTTATTCTGTCACACTTTAGATTAGGGTCTATTTCTCACTATTAACTTAAAGGATTAGTTCACTTTCAAAATACATTTTCATGATAATTTACTCACCTCACATGTAATCCAATATGTTTATGTATATGTTTTTAAGTGGAAAAGAAATGAAGGTTTTTGATGAAAACATTTTCTCCATATAGTGGACTTCAATGGACTCCAAACGGTTGAAGGTCAAAATGACAGTTTCAGTGCAGCTTCAAAGCGCTTTAAATGATACCAGACGATGATTAAAGGTCTTATCTAGTGAAACGATCGGTCATTTTCTCAAAACAATAAAAGTGTATATGCTTTATAAACACAAATGCTCGCCTTGCTCTGTTCATGACTTCACGTGATTACGTTGACAACTTAAACTTTCATCTTGTAAACAATGACTCGGTACTTCCGCCTACGTCAAGCGTGACCTTTTCAACATAATTACGTATTTTGTGAAGTCATGAACGCGCATCGCAGAACAGAGCAATTTGTGTTTATAAAGCATATATTTTTAGAAAATGACCGATCGTTTAGCTAGGCAAGATTTTCATTCATCGTCTGGTATCATTTAAAGCCCTTTGAAGCTGCACTGAAACTGTCATTTTGACCTTCAACCGTTTGGAGTCCATTGAAGTCCACTATATGGAGAAAATGTTTTCATCAAAAACCTTCATTTCTTTTCCACTTAAGAAACAAATACATTTTCATCTTGGATGACCTGGGGGGTGAGTAAATTATCATGAAAACGTATTTTGAAAGTGAACTTCTCCTTTAAATTCCTCATTACTGCTAATAAGGTAGTTCTTAGGTTTTAGTATTGGGTAGGATTGAGGGATGTAGAATAAGGTAATGCAGAATTCATATGTGCTTTATAGGTGCTGATATACAACCAATATGCATGTTAATAAGCAAGTAGTCAATAAGTAATTTGTGTACCTTAATATAAAGTGTAACCTGTTATTCTTTTAACTTAGATCTATAAGTAACAGCAATAGCAATACGAATAATGAAATGTTTATCAGTTTGTGATCAATTTGTCAAGCTCAAACATAAATGTTTACACGTTCAGCATAAAAACGTTATGCTACCGTTTTCTGCTAAAACGACCTTTGCCATCTTTATGCAACTCATCTCCACATCCAAATTGTACCTTTGTAAAACGGTCCTCAGAGGATAACACGCAAGAGCGATTAAAGATGCATTAAACCGGCTTCAGTAGATTTCATCAAATATGCTAGATTTGTCTTTGAAATCGCAAAAGAAGCAGCAGTGATCCTGTTTAGCATTCTGGGAATGTCCAGGGTTGGATGAAGTACAACAAAAGCAATGAGCTTTAGAGAGCGAAAGGGTGAGGAGCTGCTGCTGTAGGTGTTACGGCTGTTTACTGCTGAATACTTCATTGGTCAGGTGTGCGGTTGTGTGGCCGATGCGCCGCTTCAACACCATGACCGTCTATTGATGCCCTGCCGGGTGTGAGGGAATGCCATTTGTAAAGAAAATCTTTACGATCCCTGTTGTGTCTCCTACACAGGAGCGAGATCAAAAGAAGAATAAGAAGAAGAGACTTGTTCAAGTCCACGTATACTTTCAGTCGGCTGTTCTCTGTTTTGAATGTTGGAAGACAGAAGCTCTCTGGGGATATTTTCTCTTTAAAATCTGTCGTCTGTCTCTCATTCGTTTTTCAACTCGGTCACTTTATATAATCCAGCGCAGCACTTCAGACACTAATATTTTAAAGCTCTGAATAATCAATTAATTTCTGTAGTGTTAAAAATCACTCCAGATGTACTTACAGAAACCGTCTGAAGAACGTTAACACACCACGTTAGAAAAGAAAATTGGAGCTTTTCACTGATGGAAAGGTAAAGAATGTACTTTCAAAATCTAAAATAAAAATTAACACCTGAAAATAACTGAAAGTTTAAGGATTTTGAAAAAGAATTGATAAAAATACATTAATATGAAAAAGTATTAAATAAGAAAAATTGACCAACGTTTGAGCGAAAAGTATTCTGTGCTGTTACTTATACTGTAGCATGGTTTAGACATGAAATAATAGTTGCATTGTATTGCTCGGCATTGGTTTCTGTAGACTGTGCAAAGGATTATGGGAGTTTAAGACTTTTAACCAGTGTTAAGGAAACAACAGTGAAAACGATTCGTTTCTGACAGATCTGACACAACATGAAAATTTCCGGTTGTGAAAATCCTTTCCTTTTCAGAAAACTAAGTACGGTCACCTTGACATGGCCATATTTTTTGGTTTGGTCACGAGCCATTTATTCATTTATAGGAATATCTCAACCGCCCGCAGCCTTGAACAAAGACTCTAAACTTCCCAGAGTGAACCAGATCTATTTCTTGCGGCACCGCAACTCCGTTTGATATTTCATTGCATTTACCTTGCGATGCTCCATTCTGGTTCAATGCGTTGAACAGTAGGATCATCTATATATTCAAAGGTCAAGCTCTCCCTGACCTGGGCACGATCCACACTCACGCCGATCTGAACAGGCCCCACCCCCGTCTGGGAAGGGGCGGAGTAACACACAATCTCGTTCATAGTTCGCCTGTGGACAAAACAGACAGAAACATTTTTTTTTTATGTTAAAAAAGTTGATACTGTAGTTAAGCTACAATATTTTCTAGATGGCTACACATTGAACATTTTCAGAACCACTGCATCTGAATGACGCATGTGGGCGGTTCTCTGATCTTTTAGTAGTCTTTTCTTTTGTCTCTAAATGAATGTGGTCCATGCAAAATGAGCATAAAGTCTTCCTCTGTGGCATATCGGAGAACATTAAGCTGTTACTTCTCCCTTACAAACACACACACAACATGAACACACCATCCTTCTAGAGGAACACAGAAATCTCATTAAAGCGGTTGTCTCTTGAACCTTAAAGCAGTACAATCAGCCTCGTCTTTAAATAGACATCCTGGAGAGACGGTGAGTGGGAAGAGGAAGCTATACTGTATAGGAAGAGAGTTGGTGGGGGGTCCATTATTAAGGTGGAGAAGAACTCAGTATGTCAGCTAAATCACACAGAGAGGAAGAAGACCTGAGTGTGGAAAGTTCAATCTAAAACTTTTTCAGGTGGCGTATGATTTCAAAGTATGAACCAGCTAAAGGAATAGTTCACAGAAAAAATGGAAATTCTGTCATTCCAAACCTGTGTGGCTTTCTTTCTTCTGCAGAACACAAACGGAGATATTTTGAAGAATGTTGCTAACCAAATTGTCCCCGTTGACATTGAATGGACACAAAACCACCGAGACATTTCACGAAAGATCTTCTTTTGTGTTCCACATAAGTAAGAATAACACACAGGTTTTGACCCAGAGGTCTTCAGGAGGGACAGAGAGCACAGAGATGATAGCAAACAAGTGCTGCTAATATCAGCGGTCATGGATGGCTCTAAACGAGCAATCATTATTGTAGTTCAACAATATATAATGAATGGAATTAAACACGTTCGTTCAATTGGCGAGAGAGGAATAACATGAATGAAACAGAGGAGGATTGCATCAGAGTCAGGGAGGCAAAAGGCCACTTATTAAGACAAAGGTTTTATTTTCACAACTTGTTCACGGGTCTCTTCGAGTACAGATTTTTTGACCCGTGAAGGGTGAATAAATAATTAAATAATTGTTATTTTTTGGTGAACGATCCCTTAACACAAGGGTTTTCAAACTGGGGTCCTCCAGAAGGTTGCAAGGGGTCCCCCAGAAAAATGATAAAAGTCGACAGTGTTTATCTGCTTTTTTTGCTATTGCCAGAATTGTTTATATTTTAATCTTTCTAGTGAGTTTTTCTCACTATAGTTTCTTTTTTGGGACTCAAAGTGAAATTGTCGCCGACTTTTTAGGTTAAGAAACAACGTGTTGTCTTTATAATATCTTATTTACTATTTATCTAACAAATTTTAATCGCTTCTTTACACAGAAAAAATATAGGTTGATATATATTTTAGAAACGGGGGTCCCTCACAAAGGTTAATCATATTGGGGGGTCCTTGGCATCATAAAGTTTGAAAACCCCTGGCTTAACACACCAAATCTGGGGGAAACCACAATTAAACTCTAACTTATGATATTATGTGGTATACAATTAATACCTAATAGGCTATACACATTAGATCTACATTTTATTTATTCGATTTCACCAGATTGCTGTTTTTCATATTTCATTCATGCAAGTGGAAGGGTCACATTCACATTTTCAATATACATTTGGCAAAACAGAGCACAGTGCATAAGTAACAATGTACCCACAATGCAATGGGTTCATAAGATGACCGTTCTTACTCATAAAATTCGCAGGTCTGGTTCCCGAAAAGCACCGTGACACTGCTGCCGGCCCCCAGATTCTCCCCGATTATAGTGACTTTAGTTCCACCAGACTCAGGGCCTCGACTGGGGACCAACCCTGTGATAGAAGGCATCTGTACAAGAGATAAAAAAGCAAGAGTTCATTTTAAACAAGTCACTAGCCTATTATCTACAAAACCTGAAAAGACACTATTTTGCATAAATGATTTGCATAAATAATTTGATCAAATTGCTCCCTTATTGATGCAAAAACTGCACATCGCAGCTTTAACTACAGCAAAAGAGAAGCACAGATTAAATCAGGCTAGATGTTCCACAAAAGAGAAGTCACGTCTGTAAACAACAACCGTCCTTCACAAGTCTCAACGTCTTCAGCGCAGCTTACAAGAAAAAGTCAAAGCTACAAAGAAATGCCATTTCCACTCCTGTTTGAGTGATGCGAGCTCATGAAAGGCATGTCTGAGGACAAAAACAAGGCTTTTAAACCGCGGTACATAAATTCTCTAGTTCTCCGCACGCACTTTCTCTGTCTGTGGTGTGCGGGGACTGAAAATAGCAGGCGGAGAAATAGAAACAGACAGCTCTGTGTCTTAAAAATAAACATTCGATGGCTGCCGGCCGCCTTCACACGTGCAAAGACTAAAAATGTATTAGCACCAATTTCTCGCGCCTTTTATTGTTACACAACCGGTGGGCCGCTCTGGGACTCTATGTTGTTGGTAGGGATATATCAAAGATAACATGGCGCCTTTATGTTTTACTATGCGATATGAAAGGCGCAGGTGGTGGGAGCCTATGGTGAAATTAATGCATGCAAACTCGCACACGCATGCATATAGGAAGTGGCGCTTTTAATTTATAAAAGCTGTAAGTTGCTGTGGTTTAGATACGTGTGTGTGTTTGCGTGAATGCTGTTGATTATCTATTAACCCAAAGCCGACGATTGGGTGTTTGGGACAGGTGTGAGGGAGCTCCCACAGGTGCCCCTCCGCAGCAGACAACATGGCAACCATCCTGCCTTTGATGCGGTTAATGGCTTTCATTGTCTCAGTGTTCAATACAGGCCCCCCCACGGTGCTACACGTTCATAATCACTCAATATTATAATAACTGCGAACAAGTCCTATTATGCTGACAACAGCTTCGCTTCTAAACGCGGGAAGCCGGGAGGCTGTAATAATGACAAACACAGCACCAATCTGTAATTAGCAAGCTTTTATGCCGTTTCCCAAGTCTTTGTGCCTGATGAGTGCATTAGTTCAATAAACCTGTGTTTCTTTTAAGGTCTGGGTAAATAAATGGGTAAATAACATTACTAAAAACAAGACTTAATAGCAGCGTTAGTCTATAAAATGCTATGTGGAAAATGAAGTGGAGTGATTTGCGCACATTGTGATTAAAGGGACAGTTCTCCCAAAAATGAAAATTCTGTCATCAATTACTCACCCTCTAGTTGTTCCAAATCTGTATAAATGTCTTTGTTTGGTTGAACACAGAGAAAGATATTTGGATGAATGCTTTTCCCCAAACAGTTCTTGGCCACCATTGACTACCATTGGAGGAAAAATGATAATGGTAGTCAAAGGTGCCCGAGAACTGTTTGCTTTCCTACTTTCATCAAAATATCTTCTTTTGCGTTCAACAGACAACATTTTTCCTACTACAGTAGTCAATCGCGTCCAAGAACATTGGTAACAAGCATTCTTCCAAAAAATCTTTCTCAGAACAAAGACATTTATACAGATTTGGAGCAACTCGAGGGCGAGTAAATGATGACAGAAGTTTCACTTTTGGGTAAACTATCCCTTTAAGTAAATGACATCCCATAAGAAAGAAAAATCACAGATAAGACCTCGATAATATCGCAATTATTTATAATTTAATGAGATAAAATGGAGAGGAAATGGAAACTTTTGCTTAGTGGCTGGAATACACTACAAGACTTTTTTAACATCTGAACAGATTTTTTTAAACAAGACATCACACACTTGCAGACTTTTGGAAAGTTTCAGATAGAAACACACTAACGGATCAAATCTGTAGACAAGCACAGACTTTCTGCAACAAGTCCAGACCGAAAATCTGGAAAAAAAAATCTGAGTAAAGTCTTGTAGTGTATTAAGCCTTAAGTCTCTTGCATCTCAGATGTTTCTCTTGAGGCAAATCTCACAAATGTCTCAATTTTTTCTGCAAAGAAACCTCAGCAATGTCACAAACTGAGCTCAGATTTGCCCAAACTGCATTCAAAAGTAAATATTATGGAATATTTCATTCTAAAGGCAAACGTTTATTTGAAGTTTACCAAAATCCCGATTATTGTACCTTTACAGTCTTTATTCATTTTACAGCTCCCTACTCCTAATATATTTGAACAATATTCTCTTTTTTTCAAATTTATCTAAAATGATACTTAAATGAAAAACAACTAAAACCCAATCGAATCCCCCAAGCTTTGGAAGCGCAACCTTTGAGAAATAACATTTACTTTTGCAATATTTTCTATATGCAGGATAAAATGCAGACAAACCGAAATCCTGCAAATAATTTGAAAAATTTTAATGATGTAGTATTACTTATATATCCAAACATAGTATTAGCTTTGTCTGAAATCGAATTTTAAAAATCGAATCGAGCAATACCCTGTCATCCTTCAATGTAGTTTGCAGTCACACATAGGCTACAGGTAAACACCACAGCAGATAAATATCACTATGGCGCATTTCCGGTCAAATTGTAATCACTTAAAGAAAGTCTTTGTTCCAAAACTGAAGCTAGCCGAAGTGTGTCGAGTCACTTCATTTGACATTTTGCTGTTCAAGGGCTTCTGAGAACAAAGCCACCTCAGCAAAGTTCACCTGTCCAAAAGCGTATCATCACAGTGACCCGTGACTTCTCTTCAGTGGACCGAATAAAGCCCAGTTTAATAAAAGCAAAACACCGCTCGGTCTCAACAGCACCTCACTGCATTATTCAGAGAAACAGCAGAGTTCAAGTCCTTACCACGAAGGAGTACAGCTGAGAAGAGCGAGTCTGCAGCTCAGGTCTACACTCCCCAACGCACAAATGGACCGGGCCGGGTTTACTGTCCACAGGTGCTGCGTCCATCTCACACACGATCCTGAAGAAGAATAGACACACAACAGCAAGTCGGTTACATTCACAATCTTCTGAGTCCCGTTGACTGATCAGTATGCAACTACTGTACATCTTTCCATTGATTTCCCTGTCATTTTGCTTTGGTTCCTTGATGGCTTTAGCGCACACGTTTCATCAGTTGAATTGACAAGACCACCTAAAATATACAGACTTTTGGTGCATCAGACCCTCATGTTTTCTCAGAGCTCTTCCCGTAAGCACAGCACGGCACGCTGTAAGCTTGCCAATCCGACCGAGACCGCCCGTACCAATCGATACGCCGTTATCACACGCTCTGATCAGGGAGCTGGTCGATGTCGCTACATCATACAGACTGATCAGGTATCGGATTGACGGACGGGTGGCCAGATCAAATGATGTAATCGAAACACAGAACACACTGACTGGCTCTCAAACAGAGTAAATATGAAACCGACATGAGCGGAATGACTGGGGATGACTGTTGGAAGGCATGCAGCGCAGACTGCTCGATGGTGGGCGTGATGCGGCTTCCTGCGGTGCATCTGACAGAGACGGCAGACAGCGTTCACAGCTGCGTCCTCCAGACTTTGTGAGACTTTTAGTTCTGTGACAGTTCAAGTTGAGAGTTTGGGTACTTCATTATTAATGTTGCATGGGATCAAGGCTAGGAAGTTACTTCCGGCGTGCAAAAAGGCATATATTTTTTTAAAGAATAGTTCACCTTGAAAATGAAAATTGTATCATCATTTACTCGCCCTGATTTCATTTCCTGTGTGAATTTCTTTCATCGCAAAAGAAGATATTTTGAAAAATGTTGGTAACCAAAAACCGTCGGTCCCCATCAACTTCCATTGTATGTACAAAAAAAACAATGCAAGTCAATGGTGACCAACGGTTTTCTGTTACCGACATTTTTCTAAATATCTTCTTGTGTGTTCTGCAGAAGAAAGAAAGTCACGCAGGTTTGAAACGACAAGATGGCGTCATTTTGGAGGTGAACTATTCCTTTAAAAGTATAAAATTTAAAGTAACAATCGGAAATTAAATATATGCAAGCAACATATAAATGATGAACATGTTGCATAAATGTTACATACATTTTAAATGAAGCCTTTAAGTTGTCTTACGCATTATAAAAAAACATCTTAAAGGTTCTAGAGAAAGGTTTTCCATTGTTATAGTAATAACTTTAAATATAATAGAATAAAACATCTATGCACAACTATTCTGGCTTCTGTTTGTGCCCCCCATCTGCAAGTTTCATGGGGTCCAATGGCGCATCCCCCATTTCCTCCGGCCACCTCTCCACTGCTCCATACAAATGAATCCACTCCCACTCGGCTCTGCTCTGCCCCGCTCGGATTAAACTGCTGTCAGGGGAGAAGAGCTGACAAATCTGCCTCCTACAGACGGCAGCATGCCGTGCATTTCAATTACCGCACATTCTCCGTCTGTACCCACCTCAGCGGCAGAGAAAGGCATTGTGGGGACATGCTTTCCCTGAACAGACACTACGAGATATTTGTATGCCTTGGAAAAGCAGAATTTGAGTCGAGGCAAGATGACCCTCATCTTGTACTAAATAAAGACAACTGGAAGACGGTAACATAACACATGTATCTCTATAGTGATGACCGTGTACTTTGATTCCTACGTTTAGTTTCCTATGAATATTAAAAGTGTAAACACTTGCTCTGCGGTGCTATCAAAACATTGCTTTGTCTGAGCATCACCACTCCCCTTGGCAAAATCTGAGCCAGGACCATCTGTTCTTTCGATTAAAAAAGTATTTCCAGGTAAGACAGACTTTAAGCACGCAGACAAACCTGCGTCTGCATAAGCGCGCATTTTTTCTGCATGTCCTAGCAAGAAAAATGCGTTACGTAGGCATACGCACAAAACATGGCTTAGAATCATCAAGTTTTTGCTCTTTTGGCCCCTGTAATGATGAAATACTGCTGCAAGTACATTTACTGAAGGCGAAAACAAACAGGGTTAATGGCACAATTAACAGAGTAAACACAAACAGATGCTGACGACTGGAACCTTCAGCCGGCGCAGACCAACCTCAGTCTGTCTCGACTCCAATTAGAGCTCTTGTCACCGTTGACAACCGGCCTTTCGTGCACAAGTGTTTTTTCTGCCTTTGTTAAGATGTTTCTGTCAGACAAGATGCCGCGGCGCAGTCACTAGAGCAGAACGGAGTGCCAAAACCAGGCCCGCCTCTCATACTCAAACCTGATTGGTCGGTCAGCAATTATGACGTCACAGACACTTGGACCTTGTGAGTGTTTAATGGACTCATCTTGCTGTGCTTTGAAGCAAACTACATGAAAACCTGAGGTGAAATAACAGTTCCCCTTCAGTCGGTCTCTCGACGTTGTGTTGAGAGACGACTGGGGTTTGATCTTGAGAACCTATCATCTCCGAGAGGAATTTCTAAACGCCAATAGGATTGGCGAATGGCACGCCCACGCCAGTCTCCGCCCCGTACATACGGGTATAAAAGGAAGATGGCGGCGGTCATTCACTCACCTTTTGTTCTTCGGAACTAGTGCAATTTATGTTGCATGTTATTTTCTTCGAGAGTGTTTCTTCTCCTGCCGGCGCGACGCGGAAGCAGCGGATCCCTTCTCGTGACGGCCTTCCACTCGACATTCGGCAGTTTACCACAGAGCCTATTCTAAAAGAGCATATTTCTCCAGCTGCTGAGCATGTCTCGCAGCTGTGTCCTTAGGTGCGGCAGAGACTCATCCCCGAGTCAGACGGCTATGAAACCCGCATCACATGTTTGGGCAACAAGCATGCTGAAGCCGGTTTCGTTGATATGATATGTTCTGTCTGCGAGGACATGTCTATCAAGGTGTTGCGGTCACGGCTGGCGACGTTCTTCGGGACTGTTGCCGCCAACCCGCTCGCTTGTCAGGCGAGTCTGACTGCCGCTTCGGCGAAGTCGACCGCCTCGACGAGCAGCGGGGGTGATATGGGGATCTCTATGGATGTCGCTCCGCCAGCTCCGGCTCGGCGGACGCCCATACCCCAGTTCGCGCACCTGGTGCGTCCCCGATGGACGGCGGTTGACCGTTCCATAGCGGGAAGGCTCGTAAACGGGATGAGGACGAAATCTCTGTCGCGGCATCGGACAGCTGCCTACTGGCATCTGACGCGGACGATCTCTCCGAGCTCCCGCCCACAAGCGGTAGAGCTCGTGATGGGAACCGACGCGAGATGTCGGCCGTGCTAACCCGGGCGGCCGCGAGCATCGGGTTGAGGTGCGTCACGCCCTCCCTGAAGCGCTCGCGGCTGAACGAACGGTTTCTGGGGGCGGGGCGTGGTGAAAAACCGTGAACCCCCCAGGTGACGTTCTCCCGGAGGTGCATGAGGAACTCACGAGGTCGTGGAATGCGCCCCTTTCGGTGCGTTCCACACTTGTGAGCTCTACAGCTGTGACTTCCCTGGAGGGCGGAGCAGCCCGAGCCTATGTTGACAGCCCACGGGTGGAGCGTGCTGTAGCGGTGCAACGGTGCCCGCAGACGGCTGCCACCTGGGGGGCGTCGACCTAGACTCCCGTCCAGCGTGTAGGCTCTCCTCGATATTCGGGTCGAGGGCTTATAACGCTGCTGGACAGACTGCTTCCGCTCTCCGCGCTACGGCGATCCTCCAGGTCTTTCGGGCTAGAGCCCTGAAGGACCTGGATGAAGGGAAGCCTGACCCCACTCGCATGAGTGAGTTGCACACTGCCACAGACCTCGCGCCCCGTGCGACGAAGGCCACGGCAGGAGCACTGGGTCGGACGATGCCCACTATGGTGGCCTAAGGAAGGCATCTGTGGCTAAGCCTTGCACAGATGGGTACGTTCAGAAGGTCCGCCTTCTGGACACGCCTATCTCGCAAGCCGGGCTGTTTGGAGACACCGTGGAGGACGTCATTAGTTCTCCGCGGTGCAAGAGCAGACTAGGGCAATACCGCAGATATTGCCTCGCCGCGGCATGACCACCCACAGGTCGTCACGTCCCCGAGCGCAGCCTGCTTCCCGACAGCCCCGCCCCTCCGCAGTGGTGCCTCCGGCGCAGGGCTCTCCCAGAGGGCAGCCCGCCCGAGACGCAGACCAACACGGAGGAGAGCGACCCCCCCCGTCAGCAGCCCGCAAGGGAGGACCCAAGCGGCCCTGACGGGACGAACCCGGGGGAAACATCGGGTCCGACTCTGCCATTCTTCGCGGGGTCGGGACGAGACGCTACCTGCCGCGTCTCCATCAGTCTGGGCCTTTTCCAAGGCCCAGCACCCACCTCCTCATTAAGAGAGTTGTCTTCCCTGGGTTCCCTTCCTCCACAGCACCCTCAAGCAGACGGTGGTGAGGATGGATAGCGCGGCCGAACACAACCTCCACGTGACGTGGTCGACCAGCGCCTTAAAGCAGGTAAGTCATTAGAACCGTCAACCTCCCCCATGGTGCGAGGTGACCGTTCTATCAGCCATCGAACCAGCCCTCCCAGGTATGGTGAAGGAGATCGCCTCTCTGACCCTGTTGTCACGGTGCATCAGCCCGTCTCGGTGGCTGGAGAGGACGATCCATCCCGGTTATACGATCCAGTTCGCCATGCGCCCACCGAAGTCCCGGGGCATTCCGTTCACCTCGGTGCGAGGAGGGAATGCCCCCGCACTTCGGGAGGAGGTCGCCGCCCCCGCGGCGAACATGTGGTCGATTCCGTCCTGATAACCGAGATGTCCTTGGGGTTACTCCCATACTTCATAGTGCCTGAAAAAGAGGGGGGGCGGGGCAGCGCCCCATCTTGGATCTGCATCTCCTAACAGGCACCTCCGGCTGCAGTTTAGGATCTTGACGCAGGTGCACATCTTGGCTTCAATTCGTCACCAGGATTGGTTCGTGGCAATCGACCTGAAGGATGCGTGTGTCATCCTCCCTCGCACCGGCCGTTATGCGGTTCGTGCTCGAGGGCAGAGCGTGGCAATACAGCATCCAACCCTTCGGTCTGGCCCTGCCTCCTCGGGTTTGTATAAACTCAGTGAGGCCGCCTTGTCCCCTCTGGGTACAGGCGTGCGAAGGCTCAGCTGTCTCGGCGACTGTTGCCTTGGGCACACTCGTGAGATGTTGGGTACGCGAGGGACCTCGTGCTTCGGCACCTAGACCGTCTCGGGCCTCAGGTCAACTGGGATAAGAGCCTGCTCACCCAACGCTGAGCACCTCTTTCTCTCGGTATGGAACTAGACTCTGTTTGGATACCAGCGTCTCACTGCGAGCGCGCACAGTTAGTGCTGCACTACCTACACGGATCAGGTAGGGTCCAGCGGTCCCACCGAAAACACTTCGGAGGCTCCTGGGGCATGTGACATCCTCGGCAGGGGTATCCCGCTCGGGTTGATGTCCGTAAGATCGCTTCAGCACTGGCTTCAGAGTCGGGTTCCGGGAACGGCGTAGCACCCCAACGCTAGGCGGATGACGGTTACGCCTCAGTGCTGGTGTACCCTCATTCCTGGTCAGATTTGACCCTTCCGAGCAGGGGTTTCCGCTCGGGCAGGTCGAGGCGCGTCGTGGCACGGCTGACGCCTCCCTGAAGGGATGAGGGGCAGTGTGCAACGGGCACGCAGTAGCGGACTGGGACGGGTCCCAACTGTGACGGCACATACTGCCTGGAGTTGTCGACTGTCCTCTGGCACTGAGGAGGCTTTGCCCCTAGTGCAGGACATACGTGCTAGTCCGGTCGGACAGCACATTTTTTGCCGTGGCGTACTTATTCGAGGGCGGCACACGCTCACGGCGAAAGTCGCAACCCGCCCGACGCCTCCCCCTATGGAGTCAACAAGTCTCTGCAAGCACATTCATGCTGGAGAACCTGTACCGGACAGCCTATGCGCTCTCTCGGCAGGAAACTCCCCGTGGAGAATGGCGACTCCATCTCCGCGCAGTTCGGCTTGATGGGAGCGGTTCGGCAGGTCACTGCCTGAACCCCACCCATCCTCGCTTGGGCCTCCCTGACCGAGGGTTCCCTCGGCAGGGACGCCCTAGCGCACAGCTGACCGCGAGACAAGAGGAATACCCCCCCCAGTGAGCCTCCCTGCACAGACCTGTGCAGGGTCAGGGAGGAGTGGCACCAAGTCTTGCGAGTTGCGCCGTCCTGGCCCAACCAGACTTGGTTCCCAGACCTGATGGCTCTGATGACAGCCCCCCCTGACCGATTCCCCTGACGATCTCCCGCAGGGGAAGGGCATGGTGTGGCCCCCTTTCCAGGCCTCTGGATCTCCATGCCTGGTCCTTGACGGGACGAGGAGAGTTTGAGCGGCTTGCCGCCGATGGGCCATAGGGCCATCCGGCTGGCTAGAGCCCCCGCCATGCAGCTTATGGCTTACAAGTGGCGTCTCTTCTCATCCTGGTGTTCCTCCCAAGGAGAGAACCCATGGAGTTGCCGATCAGGTTAGTGTTGACATTTTTACATCAGAGACTAGAGAGTAACCTCTCCTCATCCACATTGTGTGTGTGTAGCCGCTTAGCCGCTCAGCACGACATGTGGAGGGTAAGTTTCTCGGTCAGCTCGACCTGGTCACTAGGTTCCTCTAGGTGCGAGGAGGATAATTCCACCTCGCACACCCTCTTGAGGGTTCGAGCCCCTCGGAGACGCCTCTCTTCCTCGGTAACGATGAAGACTGCGCTCCCGACGGCGCTCACTCATCAAGAGGATGAGGAACCTTCAGGCTTCCGTGTCCTCGGGGCCCTAGAATTGGCCCTGGTAACTCTCACGTGTTCCTGAGACCCAGGCCCAGTTACATGCCCAAGGTTCCCATCATTCTTTCCGTCAGATGGTGAGCCTGCAGGCGCTCCCCTCCGGGAGAAAGACCCAACCTCTACGTGCTGTGTCCTACGCTATACCGCGTTGTTCATGACCGCACACAGAGCCCTTAGAGCTCTGAGCAGCCGTTGTCTGTTTCAGAGACAGCCCAGGGGAGGACTGTCTCTAACAGATTGGCGCGCTGGATTGTGAATGCCATTTGGCGTACCAATCCTCCGGTCAATGCCTACTTGTAGTGTGAGCCCACTCCTCACGGAGCGTGGCCCCCTCGTGGACATTGACCGAGGGCGCCACTCTGGCAGGCATATGCAGTGCTGCGGGTTGGGCTACGCCCAGTACCTTCATGGGGTTTTGCAACCTCTGAGTGGAACAGGTGTCAGCCCGTGTCCTGCTGGGATAGGGGCCGGCATCTGGCCTGGACGTACGCCTGCGAAAGCGCCTTCTCCCTCTTCAGGTGAGTAACGTGCGCTAACTGCCTCCCTGCAATTCCCCCATAGGGTGAAGCATAGGCATTCCATCCATCACTAAGCACATGGGTAATAGATCGGGCGGAGCGATCTGTTGGAACCAGGTCCAGTACTGGTAGAGTTACCCCTATTCAGGCGAACCCCTATACTTGGACTAGTGCCCCATACGTAGTGACTCCCTTATAGGTAGTCCCGTATGTAGATTTTCACGTATTCCCCTCTGGCGAATTGGTGATCTCCCCACCGGTGGCTCTCCACCGGACTGTCCCCGGAATCGGGTTGACACTTTCCTGCATGCGCTCTCCCTATGGGTAGACCATGCCTTATACCTCCACATGTACCTCCCCAAGGGCAGGATGTGGGCTCCGCAACACACTCTTCAAGAGAAGAGTAGTGTTTTTTCCCAGTGCGGCCCGGAAGGGACCTCGTTACAGGGGTAAACGCCACCTTCCGTGATGACCGTCAGTAGAAGCTTCTTCGTATGTCTGATACTGAATCCACTGGAAGATTACATCTCGCGATAGCGCTCAGTCTTGACTCGCTAGGCCAGTCACTGTCGCTCCGCTAGAGATCGTAATGCGGCGTAGTGCCGTGGCGTGTGTAGATACTTCCCCAGTCGTCTCTCAACACAACGTCGAGAGACCGACTGAAGGGGAACGTCTCGGTTACGTATGTAACCTCGGTTCCCTGATGGAGGGAACGAGACGTTGTGTCTTCATGCCACACCACTGCGCCGACCCGCTGCAGTGACGAGAGACACTCTCTCAGGTTCCTCAGCACAAAGGTGAGTGAATGACCGCCGCCATCTTCCTTTTATACCCGTATGTACGGGGCGGAGACTGGCGTGGGCGTGCCATTCGCCAATCCTATTGGCGTTTAGAAATTCCTCTCGGAGATGATAGGTTCTCAAGATCAAACCCCAGTCGTCTCTCAACACAACGTCTCGTTCCCTCCATCAGGGAACCGAGGTTACATACGTAACCGAGACGTTCTTTCCCCATGAAACGGCTTTTCATACACATGTTTTCAGCTCCTGCTGTTTTCAGTAAGATGAAAGATAAGCGAAACTAGTTTCATAGCACGACTTTGTCTGAGGTCATCACGTACTGTTCAGCGATGATGTAGCCATCCTCTTTAGGGGTGCACTGGATTCCTGCCACCTGAACGTTGTTGATCATGTCGGAGAAAGAGAGACCGAGATTGATGCCGCGGATGGTCACTCTAGTGCCCCCTTCAGGTGGTCCGGCCACTGGTGTCACCTGCGACAGGAGAGAAAGAGTGCATTCGTGAGCACGTTCAGCAGTTCTTTCTGGGTAAAGATTCAAGATTTGAACTCTGTCAGCAATATGGTAAACATGGATAAAACAATAGGTTCTGAACACACAGCTACAGCATCGGACCTCTATAGAAAATGTATTAAATGGATAGTTCTACTGGAAAAAAGTAACTTTCTTTTTGTTCAAGAAAATTAAAACGTTGAATGATATTTTTTGTGTGTTCTACTTAAAGACAACAAAAGACCTCTAAAATACAACAATGTGTTTAAAATTGTGCTATACTGTACATATAGTGACGAGGGTTACATGTACACAACACAACTTATTATATAGTTTTTTTCATATTTATTGTAGTTTTACTAATATTCTAGCTTTTATTTTGTAATGGCTTTTTTATTTTTATTATTTTTATTTTTGAATTTTATTACATTATATTTATACATTATTTGATTATGTATTTGTTGATTTTTATAATGATATTTAAATTTAATTTCTTTCTATTTCAGTTTAATATTTTATTTAATTTCGGTTCATATTTTTTTCCTCAATTCAATCTCATTTCAGTTTAACAATTCTAACTTTAATTTAGTTTAAATATCTCAATAATAATTATGCTTATATTTCATTTATTTTAATTAACAAAAATGTTTTAATAGTTTTAGTTGTAATTTTAAAAACAATATTTAGGCCTATATTGTGTTTGTTTTCAAATAACAGAAATGTTTGGATAGTGTTAGTAAACTATATCACCCTCGGTGCACACACAATACATAATGTGCAATAAATTCACATTATAATACAATGCTATAATAAAATACATACAGTATAATATTTTATGATACACATAACAGACAAAACTTCCATAAGCACACACTTCTTTTGTGTGTTCACATTGTTATAAATGAAAAAAGCTAACTTCTTTTTTTACACAGTGCTTTCATATTTTACAGTCAGATCTGCATACTGTTGCCACGGCTAATAAATCTAACACAAGGCAATTTTAGATTTCAGTGCAGCCCACCCTCTCATAAAATGCAATATGGCCACTCAGCGTGACCTTGGCTCTGGGTGGCACAAAGCCTTCTGTGCTGTAAAAGCCCAAGAGAAGCTCAGTGTTGGACCTTCTCCAGATCCAAATATCACAGAGAGAGGGCAATGAAGGGAGAATCTGAGTAACCAAGAGTCTACATATGCAGTACAGCCACTACATGCACAGTCAATAAACCATTTGTGTGCAGTCATGCGGAAGTTCAACCAACATGACCGAAGTAACTGTGCCTGCTTTCTGATCTGAAGTGGACGAGATGATGCAGTCACCCAACAGAAACAGTGAAGGGCCGCCTGAGGTTAGTGGACACTAATTGGTTGGAATCTAAAGTAGGTGTGTCACTGCAGTACTTTAGAGTGGAAGTGCATGAATCTTTTATTCCTTCCTGGGCACGCAGGACCGGAGCAGGAAACACATGTAAACAAGGAAGGGAACAGATGGAAAAACAGAGAGAAAGAACGCAAAGCGAAATTTATTCGCTTCAGTCCAAGTCAGCATCAGATCAACTATGAAAAAAGTATGAAACTTTTGAAGTCTGGTTCCAGAGCACCATATGGCTACAGTATGTTCGAAATAGCGTAATACTTCCTATTTTTCAGAAAGTATACAGTAGCGTATGCCACGCACAGTATGCCAATTTTCTGAAAGCATAAAAATACCCAGAAAGACCGACTACTTTGCCAAAATGCAGCACAAATACCACTGCGCTTAGTTCACATTTCTATTGTGATGAATGTGAAATCAAAATAATCTCTTGTGATAACTAAAACAGCAAAGACATTTTGACACTTTAAACGAAACCTTGTGAGAATGCATTTGTATACTAAATATTATACTAAAAACAGCATGCAGTGTACAACATACTCTGCAGTATACTAGTAATCTACAACGAACACTGTCTTCACAGAATATTTAAATTGTTTATTTGGGCTAATTATTTTTGTTAAAAATAAGCAAAAATTAGCAGGTAGATAGAAAATAAATGCTGAAACTTCCTTCTCCTTGATTCACAATGGCAAACTTAATCATGATTCATAATTTGATCGGTCGCTGTCAACAAATTGATGGGCAAAATGTATGAAGAGCAGCTTTAAATGGGGTATATGCACACGGGACGATGACGTACTTCCGCTAAAATCTCAGCCAGCTAGGTCGCTTCCGCTCTCATAGCACAAAGGGAATTTTTCACCAAGTGTTAACGACGTGTTTAGTAAGAAAACGCTTCAATTTGGCGAACCGACGAAACTACGGGTGAGCATCGTAAAGTGCCTCTGTGATCATGTCTCTAGTCAATGTAAGTGCAAAAGTTCGCTTTACTTTTTTTATATTTGTTGAAACGGATAGCCTGAAGTGCTTCTCCTTTTTGGTTTTTGACAAGTGTTTGAATAATTAGATTCACGTTGTTGATCGTAATCATATGTGTATCTTGAAGCGAAACACCATTGTCTCCAATGGCGCCGGATGTTTTAGCGGAAGCACGTCATCGACCCGAAATGCATATACCCCATTAAACAATAAAACAGATAAATAACTTCATAATGATGGATCAAACCTCTACTCAGCTCGCAATATTTGATAACTCTCCATTTAATCCAGATTCACCAAACTGACCCGACTGACCATTACAGACATCAAATGGCCTTTATTCGCACAAAGCATAAATATCTTCAGCATTGACTCAATACTTCAAAGTCTCTTCCGCCCACTCCAAGGGGAAGCGCTGCCTTGTTTGACCCCGCCGACGGCCTCCGCCGCCACCCAGAACCGCAGAATGCGTGGCTGCCAGTTCCAAAGCTGCAATCATGCACCGCTGCAATTTCAGCCTCATTAGAAAAGTGACCGTCTGCTTCTCAGCCCGGACACAATGCAGACCTTCACAGAACATCTCGACGCTTCTCACGTTTCCTATCGCTTGCCCTTCCTTTAAGTTACACTGACACGAACCGACAAAAACAGACACAGGATACACATACAGCCACAGGATACACATACAGCCACGGGCCAGTGTCGTGTCTTGAAAGGGTTTGGACGACGGAGAGGAAGTCTCTTCATTTCTTATGCACGTCTCTCCTATGTGGCCGGTCAGGGTGTAATCCCTTTAAAATCAACATTGGACAACAGAACCCTTTTAGTTTTGTAATGAGACTTATTAAGCGAAACAAGATATTGGGACAAACGTAGGGAGCGCCTTGATTTCCATTAGGATTTCCAGTCAACCGTGGACGAACTTCCCTCTGTAAACACCGCTGGAATTCCTTGGCTACAAAGAAAGCAAGTTTGGTGACATCATTTCAGAGCCAAATTATACATCTCGAATGTGTATTTGCTCAATTTTGACTTTGAAGTCCTCACCCAACACACACTGGGGCATAAAAAGTGGATCCTTCAAAACAGGCACAAATTTGGCGCATCGTGTCCTCATCACAGGGTACAAACGCTTTGAAAATCCGTCGGAAAGTGTCAGTCTCTCTTGCCAAGTGATGGAGAAATGCTAATGCTCAACACCAGCACGTTCGAGTGTAAATGGCGATGTATTTCCCGTCCTTGGAGAGTTTTCACGAGCTCAATTGCTGCGTATAATTAGGAAGCTGTAATGAAAGTGTGCGGTGGAAGAGGAAAGGTGTGATTTGTTACCGCGACCGAGTCTTTTCAGCTGATTCAAGCACGTCCCAAATTCACACTGAGATGCAATTTATGGGCTTGATAAAACCCGGCTTATGGCTTGTTTCGTGCTGCATAAACTGCATACTAAACGCTTTATTTGCTCTTAAATGTCCCCGTGGTTGGCGGCGATAAAGAGTGAAAAGGAAAATGGAGAAAAGAAGGGCCTGTTTTCGAACTTCGGCCAAGTGGGAAACTGTTTAAGCAAAGAAAGAAAGCGACGGGGGACTTGAACGTGGTGCGTCTGGTTTTAAAATTGGGATTTGTGGTCGAGTGCGCTGAGCCGAATTCTCTGTCAACAGACACGTGAGGTTGTAGCTCGTAAAGGAGAGAATGCTCTATCTGGGCACTATTATTTATTCATGACTACGTTCAATGCAGACGCTCTCTCTTGCTGTCCGTGTGTATTTAGTCCATTATTTCCTAAGTTTTTGGGCCGTAAGCCGAAGTAGAAAATAAGAACGCATACTGAATGCGCTTGCAAACGCTTGTGAAGTTCATTCATGCAAAACATACTTTCTGCACGTGACCAATGTATATTGGCCAAATCAACTTTGCTTATATACAGTATACACAAAACGCGTAAACAATGGCCTAATAAACCCACATTTTCCAAAAGATCTCATCGCTGATCCCCGATCAGCTCTTCGGGGCACGAACTGACATCAACCTTTCCGTGACTAAACCGCTAAGACGCGGCTCAGGGACCATCTGAAGCAAAGAGCAGCGTCTAGACCAGCTTCAAGTGCCTGACTTTCCTCCACAATTCATTTGATGCCTAACCCTCTGCTTTCACTGAAGGCTTAAGACTCATTCATATTAATGACGCTTTAGAGGAGGGGCAGAGCGCTGCTTAATAGAAGCATTAATCATTCATGACTGTCATCTTCCTGTAGGGAGATCTCACTAATGTCTGCGTATTTGTACAAATCAGCTTACAAATTCAGACTAAAAACAACATCCAGTACATTTCTATTAGTCCACCCAAGCTTTTTGGTTGATCTCACACCGCTCTCTAGTTCGATGTGCGTACATTATATCGGCAAACCAGTGCAAAATAAGACTCAATAACAATCACATTCATTTAAACAAAACCGTATTCCTCAACTCCCATCGCCAAACCCCAAATCCATTCACCTGACGGTTCTTAATCTAATCCACCTATTCTAAATTAAACCAGACGACAGGAAGTCACAGCTTTACTTTTTAATTGTCTCGCGTTCACACGGGTCCACACCTCCTGACACGCAGACTGCAAAGGGTCACATGAATCAATGAGCAGGTACTTTAAACACAGGGCACTGGTGCGTTACCCAAACTAATTAAACACCGTGTCTTCCTCTCTCTCCGAGCACACACACACACACACACACACACACACACGCGCGCGCCTCGCAGTATGCCATCAGCGTTCTTACATTGCGTTAATTACTACAAAACGTGAGATATTGGCGTCTAGAGTCACTGATGATGGAGGGTGACACTGAGAAAGAGAGAGAAAGATTTTCCTGATACACACACGGCTCACCTTTCACTAGAAATAGCAGCAGAGATAAAGAGCTCGCAGACAGACTGACCGGGAATCCATTCCATGCAACTCTGTGTGTGTCTGAACTACTGTAGAAGACTTTATACTTAATACACTTTGAGTAGAGGAGCATTTGGACATTGCGTTTGGAAACACTTTATGACAGGAAAAGGAAAATACAATTACTTGTTATTTGGGAAAAAAACATTCATATTTAGCGAATACATTGTGTCCATTCTAAGCATTTTAAATGTCCTGTCCCTTTTAATTTAAATGAATTTGATTGGCTGTATTGTTTGTCATTCATCAGCTGGGAATAAAAAAACCTCTTAAAGTGATCCAAACGTTGTTGTTGTTATGGTTGTGATGTGGATTTTTGAAACATTTCTTTATAGTAATCGATACCGTTTCATCCTTTGTGGACCTCAAAGCCTTTAATGTAGAAAAGCTGCAGAATTCACTTAAAATGCACTTTGCTACAAAAAAAAACTAAACAAAAAACCCCTTTGGGATTTCTTTCTTGGGAAATATGACTCAAAAAAAGTGTATTTATGTGTTCAAAGAACTGAACTCACCAAATAAGACTCACTGACTTGAACTACATAACAAATGTTGGCAGAAAATAGCCAGCTTGTAAAGAGGACTCATGAGCAATTGTATGTTTGCGTGACGCACCTCTGTGATCCGAGGGTTGGTGCACTTCACGTTGGTGCTGCCGAGGTGCAGCCAGCGGCTGGTGTAGGGGTTGGACATGGGACAGTGCTGGCGCAGGGTGCAGCGGCCCTCCATACTACACCAACCACACTGAAACTTCCTCTCCGCCTTCAGACACACACCACAGCTGTCCCTCTGAGCGCCACACTTGTACAGGTGCACTGTGGGATATGGGGGTTTCTCACAGTTACTCATAATCAATATCAGTTACAGTGGACTGATGGCTTTCTGGTCAACACTGACATGCAGTTTTTTTTAAACAACACACAATATACCAGGAATTTGGTAAAACTATTAAGTTTTAAGTTCAGATGAAGTTCGATAAGTTTTGATGATATTAACACGGGTGTGTCTAACTGTAACATCAGATAACATTGCGGTCACATTTCATCTTTTTCTCATAAAATAAGGACGAACAATGGATCCTAATAAGTGTAGATACCACATTTAATTTGGTGGGTCACTTAGATTTTTGGTCTGCAAGAAATGTTTTAGAAAGACATTAACTTTGGCCAAAGTCAATAGCAGTCATTCAAGATAACATGACGCTTTTATTTCAATGTTATTTAAATAGTAGGTTTGTACACTGTAAAAAATACAACTTCAAATTGTTCTCCCAACAGAGATAATTAAGTAACCTGAACAACGTTTTTTTTAAGTGGAAGAAGAAGAATGTATTATTTTGAGTATGCTGGACAAAATTTGTCTAAATGTGGTACCAACAAAGATTATTTTTGTTGACTGTACTTGGATATCTAAGTGATTGTCCAAACCGCGTCAAGACGTTGGACCATCTTGCCAAACTGTGTAATCTCAAAAAACAATTCTAGTGTTACAATTATATATTAACGTAGTTGAGTGAACTCAGAAATTTGATTGTTGCATATTTATTTTAAGTTGGTTAAACAATTTTTTTTCAATTGACAGTCATGTGACATTACTCAGTTAATTGAGTTAGGTGAAATACTTGGCCAAAAGTTGAGTAAACTCAAAAAAGCTGTGCAGCAAGTTGCCTTGAATTTTTTTTTTAAGTGAACTTTTCGTTTTTACAGTGTGTAATACCTTTGATATTCTCAGGATTATCAATGATAAAGTTTCCATTCCACACCACAGAGAAATCCACCGGCAGCTCGCTGATTCTCAAGCCTTCATACAAATACTGAGAGAGAGAGAGAGAGAGAGAGATGACAACAGTATCCTCACAGTGCAAACACTGCCATGATATACAGTTTAGTTTAGTTAATGTTTAATTTAATTTTGTCTTTTGCATATCAAATATCGGTTGCAATATGCAGCCGAAATACATGAGAGAGACAGACCGAGAAAGAGGGAGAGAATGAGAGGAGAACGATAGCGGGAGGGTATGTTCGAGGTGGTTCGACTGGATTAGTTTGGTTATTGAGTTACTCCAGACTTGCATCATCAGTCAGAGGAACAGGGAACACTTTTAAAATTTCTACAGCTCGGCCAGTCGGCTCCAACCGCCTCCAACCTTATCTGTGTGTGTTTGTGTTCGAGCGCGAACAAGAGAAACTGAAAAATATTGGGCAAACCAATGTCGCAAGATGGTTCATAACAACCTCACAAAACAGAGTAGCTCAAAATGGAATCACAAAAATAACTACAGGTTTTGATAACACTCCCTCTCATTGGTCAGGAAACAGGAAGTTAGAGATACCGCACACTACTGGATGAGCCAACGTTACTAAGCTGGGTGTTATTCTGAAATCAACGTGCATAATGTACAAATCCGTGTGACATACCGAGCTGTTCTGGCATTGCACGCTGGAGCTGTTGAACCTGAGAGCGGTCACTCTGTGACTGACTCCTTGTATGTGTAACGCACACTCGTACCCGCGCTGACCCGACTGGGGCTGCGGAAGATTCCGGGCTTTCAGCGTAATGGGCTTCACCTCACCCGCCGGAATCAGAATCTCCTCAGAGCGGACCAACTGAGGACAGTCCTGCAGGAGCAAAGGGAGCAAAAGGTGAACGGGTACTCGGGACAAGCACATGTAACAACCTAACCTCCCCCTAACATGCACATTTACAGCAAAATGCCATCTGAACGGTGCTCAGCAGAGAACATGACAGATGAATCCAACAAGACCTTCTAAAAACTTGTACAGCGTACACGGAAACACACACACTTTACAACCCGGGATGCCCCAGATGCTCTTTAAAAGCATCTCAAACTGTTACTGTCTAAAAGCTGTTCGTAGTCATGTTGTGTGCTAGTAGGTCAGCTAGTGAGAGGAGTCCCTAGTGTCTCTCCTATGCCCCCCCCACACACACACATGTGGATACACGGTAATGCGGATTAAAACCTAATTTCATAAATTGTCATAATTACAGAATATGATTACAGATTGAAGCCAAACATACTTTGCAAGGCACATATAAGATATAAATAAACGTACGTTATGTGGCCCAAACTTAAATTTTGGAAGACCTCTGCAAAGAATTAATAACAATAGAGTTCTGTAGAGTAGATTATATTATAACAATTAATATAAACTAAAATATTCATATAATTGAATATGTTATAAATTGTTTTATTATATACAGTAGACGGAAGAACAAACACATAGTAAGTGTACTTTTGGCCGGGCGTATTGGTCCGATAAACCCGAAAATGCTATTTTATGAGGTGTCTTACTCACAATGTGAATAGTACAAAAATGTTTGATTATTAGAAAAAGCTAAACTGAAGGACCTCCCCTAACCCCACACCTAAACCTAACGTCACTAGCGTGAAAGAAAACCGTACTAAAGCGTACAAATAAGATTATACGAATTCAAACAAATTAGCCACTTCGTGAAAAAGTTTTGATTTCTTGTAAGATTGTGTTGGATATACAGTAAACGTTGGGGCAATTCATTGCAACTTTTGATTGGTTTTTATTGTGTCGTAATACATTTTCGGAAGTGTGTGAAATCGCGCAAAGCTTAAAGTGGTTGTGTACTTCACATAACAGTGCTCCTTAAAAAAAAGCTTTTGCATTTCTACACTTTTATACGCTAGAATAATCACGCTTTTTATTATGTTATCATCAGTGTTGGGCAAGTTACTCTGAAAAAGTAATTCATTACTAGTTACTAATTACATATTCAATAGTTTAATTAGATTACTCTACAAATGACTCTCTCCAAAAAGTATTTAGTTACTTATTACTAATTACTTTCTATATCCTACATCAACCTTGATTAGTTAAGTGATTCAAGAATAGACATGAAACGGCTCTTTTAATTCATTCAAATAAATAATATCAACTACATAAAGTAGTATTATTAACTGACCAAATTACAAATGAGAGAATTATACATTAACGCATACATTTTAAAGTCAGACTTTTTAATGTCAATTCTACTATTGCACACACATATATTACACACAGTATTTAGTTGAATTACATCTGAAGTAACTGTTATTCAATTACAGAAAAGTAACCCCTTACTTTACTTTTTAAAGGGAAAAGTAATTTAATTACAGTAAGTAATTGCTTACTAACTAGTTACACCAAGCACTGGTTATCATGATTTTATGGTGTTTTATTGTGTTCGTTAGCTTTATTCTTTGAGTTGTTATTACTTAATTAAAACAACCCAACAGCAGTTTGATGGACATTAATTGAAATGTAAATGATTTTAGATTTTTTTCCGGAAATCTTTAAATATTTTTTGCTTTATGCATAAACCCCTATTCTGTTTGAATAACACAACTATGCAAATGCAGAAATGATCGATGTCACACCGTAAGGGGTTTTCGCCTGCGTAAGTGTGTGTGTGTTTATTAGTGCATATGGTTGTGTGTGAATAAGTGGGAAGCCTGTGTGTGCTGTGATGGAGAATATTCTGGATATCGACTGCTAATTGCTCGCTGTGAGAGGGTGAGCGAGTGTGTTTACCACATGACAGGGTGTAATGTAGCACATTGATCAGCCGAACACCTGCAAGCGCACTCACACACACTTTCTATTATTGGAAGCTCTTCCCAAAGGCTTGTGATCTTGTAGATTTGCCACTGTGATGAGGCAAAGCGCTACCGCGAGACCTTGACCTCATACACGCAGCTGTGTGTGTGTGTGTACCTCCGAAGCGTTGACGCGTCCCTCCTGAAAGGAGCAGCTGGAGGGGTCATGAGTGCAGAGGTTTCGATATTTGCACCAGTGGCATCGAAAGGAACTGGTCACACAGGAAAGACATCTAAACGAAAAGAGAAAAAACACACCATGTTAGAACAGGAGAGATGGCTTTGTTCTACATGGGGTAAACACTTAAAACACTCACACACCGGTTACGACCTCATCTTGATGATCTTATCTTATCTCACTCATCTCATCTGCTGGTCTAAGATCAGTTTCTCACACAAAACGTGTTCTTCCAAAAGCGTGCTGTTTCCACCCTTACTTATGATCCAAAGCCCTTCCTAAATGGTTTTATGAAAATATTCGGTAATAAAACGCAGCTCTGGGTTATAGATTAGCACTGGGGATGAGGCTGTGCCATTGAGACCGCCACTGCTGTGTTCTTGACCTTTGCCGCTTATTGCTGACTAAATTAAAAGTGGACTGTGAAAATGAGTATGTAGAGGCCAGCGTCTGCCTCCAAAGCCCTCATACAGACATACTCGACCTCAGCTGTACAATCATCACTCAAGTATTAAGACATTCAGCCTGTGTGAAGACAGCTATAGTGTGACAAATGTTTTGCAATAACATCATATTGAGAGATTGTTAAAAATGGAAAGAATTATATGAAATGAATAGCAATCTCTAAAAATAATAAAATGTATAGTAAATACATTTGTAATTAATATATATATTTGGATTTAGTAAATGTATTTAGTCAACAATAAGGACAATCATTTCTTTTAAAGGGATGGTTCACCTTAAAATGAAAATTCTGTTATCATTTACTAACCTTTGTGTCATTCCAAACCTGTGTGACTTTCTTTCTTCTACAGAACACAAAAGAAGATATTTTGAAGCATGTTGGTAAATAACATTGGACCCCATTGACCTCCATTGTATGGTCACAAAACCATTTCCTTACAGTATATCTTCTCTTGTGTTTCACAGAAGAGTCATTTACAGGTTTTGCATGACATGAGGGTGATGAAATGATGACAGAATATTTGTTTCTGGATGAACTTTTCCTTTAAGCATCAAATTGCCATTGCATAACTTTGTTGATTTTTCCAGTTTTTTCGCTATACATGTATGTCCATTGCAGGCACAGTCCTATGTGGGGAATCGTGAGGTTAAGCATTTCATTAAAAGGGCTCAACTTTAAATAAACCAAGGTTGTGATCTCAGTTAAATCTCATTTATCAAACTTCCTTGATTATAACACCGGAATGGGAGTATAGTTCCTGATCATATCGGCCTAGAAAATCGCAACTTTACATTTTCCGCCGGTCTTAGCACACGATATAAGTACAGAAGAGTCAAGGTATAAATAGAAAAAAATATCGAGACTCTTTGGTCATCTTTGAACACGATGCTACTGGTCTAATTGGATTCAATGATCTATGCTAAGCTATGCTAAAAGTGCTATCGCCAGACCCGGAGATCGGCTGAATAGATTCCAAAACGGTAAAACTCAACTTATTAACTCTATTAACCGTTTCCAAAAAAAGTGGAGTGTTCCTTTAAGACATGAGACAACAGCAATGTCATTTCTTCCTCATTAAAACTACATGCAAAAGTGTAAAGCTCACAAAAAAGACGTCCCGAATCCACAATACCGACATGTTCCCATGAAACATTTGCATGAGTTCCCTAATTCCTGCCGGGGCGAGCAGGCCTTGTTTTGTCTGTAGAGGAATACTGTATGTCATGTGTTTGATGTTGTGGAATCCTGGAGGCACATCTAGGGCAATAAACCTCTACAGCACTTGGCTGGAGTCCAAGAATGTCTTTTTGCATCCCAGTTAAATTATGCAGCAGTGCTTATGCTAAAATATTCATGAGAGCAGGCGTTCCATTGGGCCATAGGACTCACATGGGCGAAGCTGATTGGACGGCGAGAGAGTACACTAACTGTAGCAGTTTACGGTGTCCTTAATCACTTTGTTGCTTCACATGGGAACTCAGATAAATATCCGCTTTTGAAAACATTTAACGCAAAAGGAAAGCGTGAGGCTTCTTGGTAGGAGGAGTGTGCCAAACAACCAGGCTGAAGAGTAAACCACTAAGCGAGGGGCTATCCTGCCTCCGTTTACCCATAATCCCCTGTGGCACAACCAAACTGTGTGAGGTCTGCCAGGGAATAGATACAGGGAGTTTGTTTGATTAGTTCCAGATCTGTCAGATGCTTCTGCGACATGGGTGTGAGACAGCAATGAAGCGTAGGAAAGGAGGGAACTGGCTGCAAAAGGGGAGGGGTGAGCCTCTCAGCGCCAGCCAATAGGATCCCTCGGAAGCTACGTCTCCCTGTGCCTTATAGCAAGCTTCCAGCTACCGGGGCACTGTGATCTCCAGCATGGCACAGCATCTGTTCTCCACAGAAGACACCAGAGACGTATGTGAGATGAAAACACACACGAGCGATGAATATAAACGGCAAAAAATATGCAAACACAGACGCAAAGAGAGTTCGGGAACGTGGTGCGAATACAAATCCGAACGCAAACTGTCGTTCATCAACTGGCCTCCCGGAGAGAGCAGATATGCCGTCAACTCTCCGATCACTCAATACTGTAGATGAAGTGGAATTACGCTGTGATAGACAGCGATGCCAGAGCACAAACCCACCAAACACTTAGATTCAGCAATTCAGACATCTCAGTCACTGCACTTGAGAAATGTCAAGCAATCAGACGGCATTTGCCCTAATGGAGGCTTTTTATAGCTGCGAGCACCGGGCACAGCGATGTGCAGCCTGGGAGGGATGTCGAGATAGCGGGCCACAGTTCGGGACTCGCGGCGTTGCAGGAATCTGGTGCGGAGCCAAACGCAGCTTCGATAACAAACTCTTTGAATGTCATCATGACGCCCGCTGGGCTCGAAACATTCACAGTTTTTGTGTGTTGCATAACACTTCTGAAGTATTCACAGCGTGTGGAGAGAACTGGCTGAGCGGTGCGACAATGCTCTCTGAAACAGGAAGTGAGAAATATATCAGCAGGACTGATGGCGTGGTCATCTACGCCTGAGTGGATAATGCATCAAACATCCAGCGAATTAAAAAAACGGTAGAATAGCGAACAACAAGTGATATTTTATTATTCAGGTTGCTCCTTCGTACTATAGCTTGGATAACCAAATAGTTTGACTCAATTCCAAGGTCAAATGTGTCATTATTGAAGGATCTATTGACAGAAATGCAATATGATATGTTTTCAGAGACGTATAAAGCTCTTGCATAATGAAGCGTTATGTTTCTATTATCTTAGAATGAACTATTTCTTTCTACATACACCATGAGTCCTCTTATACGGATTTCACCATGTTGTTTCTCTCCCTTAAAGGACAAACTGCTCTACAGAGCTTGTTTCCTAAATATGTTATCTCCTTCGGCAGACCCAGCAAAACCGTGACGACATCTTAGCTCTGCGTCAGCCACCGTAGTGCTTTGAAAGAGAGGGGTGCAGTGAGCCGTTGGTTGCAATTCACAACCTCACCTCTAGATGCCGCTAAATTACATTTATTTATTTACATTTATTCAATTGGCAGACGCTTTTATCCTACACTGGACCTTTAAAACTTGGTTTTAAACATTTTTGGGGGAACTATCACTTTACGTTCATTGTTGTCTAAAAGAAACGTTTGATATATAAACGCCATCACATGTGAAGATGAAGGTGATGTCATTGTATACTTACAGCTGGTGCACACTGCAGTTGTAGAACTTCACTTCGGTGCTGATCAGCATCTGACCCGTTTCCTTCGAGTTCAATCTGAGCTCCACACCAGACCAGTCTGAAAGAGAGCGAGCGAGAAAGAGCACATTTGTCACATTACATTCTGTTGTGTGTTCACCACAGTTTTGTTTGCCACACTATTTCGGTTTTCCTCATACTCAAGCTGTCTTCTGATTAATACTTGGCATTCCTCGCGCCGCAGTCTTACAGCCGAACGATGCCCGGAGCGTGGCATCTAAACCGATGCGAGCATATTTCATCTTTGTAAAGACACGCTATTGTAACCGAACACAGCTGAGCCCTGCTGTTAATGTGGATCAGGCCCACGGGCGGCACAGCAGCCAGGCCGATCGTGTTTGGCAGGGCGGCGGCGTGGAGAATTCCTATCGTGATAAGCGGCCAACACTTCACACTCAAAAAAACCCACCAGCTCGTCCCAAACAGGCTGCGATTCAGCTAGCATACAGCACGTGGGAGTCAGCCGTGACCTCCAAGGCGCAACTTTCCCTCCTTCGCACCTGTTTCTGCGCCTCGTTTTGTCTCAATAGCACGGATGACTGGACGGAAGGCTACAAAGTTGTCGTTTTCATCATTTTCGTCTCACATGCCAGTTATTTTCTTCCCAAATGCCCAGTGCCTCCCAACGACTGGAAATGAACTGGAATACGATCAGTCACACCCACCACGACTTCAATCGATGCACGTACTCGTGGCCAGTATTTCCACACGCAATCGATGCTCATATGCTCCGGTGGAGAGACAGCCAGCAAATATGAAGCACCGGGGGATTACGTGACATTTACCTGAGGGAGGCCACTGATTGGATAACGCTCCCCGACAGGAACGCGGGGTTGTGGGTAAACAGAGCTGTCATTTACAGTGGGGTTGGTAGGGGGATTATTGTGAATCGGATAATCACAACCAACGTCTGCTGCATATACAGCCATCTGCTTCTGAATCGAGGTTGGAAAGAAAGCACATGTAGGAATGTGTTCGTGTATTTTAAAACCAGCAGCGAGAAAAACCAAATCGATGACGTTGCTGCATAAAGCCAACAAACTGAAAATGTACTTGATGATTCAGTATTTCAATGGCTTACATCTTAAATGACAACATTTGGTTGGAGGTCAAACCGTGCCGAAAGATGTCGCAAATACACCATCTGGCTGCAGAAAGCATATCTATTAGCAGCCATTTGAAAAAAGTAATGTACTCTTTTGGAAAGCCGACATATTATGTTGAATTACAATATAGTGTTATACCAGCAACCTATCGGAGCTGTAATGACCTCATTTTATCATCAGTCACGTGACATTCACGCTATACGTGATTGGCTCAACAGCAAACCCTGCGGAGCTGAGTGCCCATGAGTTTCATTTCGAATTGGCTGAATGCTCATCAAATTATTCACAGTCCAACGCCGCGCTCTGATCCCAGATCAGTTCTCCTTCCTATCCCTTTCATAACCACAGACGACTCCGAACCCAATTGTTGATCGGCACTCAGGAATAACACTCTCCCTGGAGCAATTACGCGTTTGGAGAGGGCAGAGGGCTCGTCACCTGTAATGGGCGTAACTGTGTCTGAGAGCACGCCTGCAGCCCTGGGGCTGACCCGGGGTCAGCTTCGGCTCATTAGAGCTGCGGTTTCACGTGGACGGTGGGATCAATGGTATGGCTCGAGTGTGCGAGGGGGAGGCCCAGACGAATGAAGCTCTCATTAGGAAGCGCGGCTGTCGGGTACACCGGGGAGAGTGTATTAACGGCACATCTATAGCTGAGAATAGAGATCGCCTCACTTAGGGGAACAGGTAGATAAAGACAAAACTACAGGAAAGGAGAGGAGAGGGCAACTGATGGGAAAAGTTGAGTACGTGGAGGCAAGAGCAAGAGAGAAAACTCAAGGGGTGTTATGCAGCTAGGAACATTTGCACATGAGTTGTTTTTGGTACTATTTTTAAAGATTATAATCCAACAATTAACTATTAAAAAAGGACGGATGGATGGATGAAGAAACTGAAAGCTGCATGTGTCAAGAGATCACCTTGATCGGTGGGGATGATGGGAACATCTTTGGCGGCAGGAGATATACACAGAATCTGGTTCCCATCCACTCTTCCCTCCACCTCCGTCAGGTTCCCAAAAGAGCACGTGATTCCAGCGGAAAGATCCGGAACGTCCGTCACTTTCACCAGCAGCTAGACAGAGGAAAGATCGAAGATTTTAGACTTAGACTACCCCATTAGGACGCAAGAACAAGACTGACTTGGAAATGGCGAAAATTAGATCAATTCAACTTGTGTGTGAAAGGATGATGTAAAAGATGATATTTCAAAATATTGCAATATCTTACCTCATACATTTATATTGATATTCTCACATCTAAAAATCAGTACTTGCAGATTGATATTCATTCACGAATACATTTCTAAAAAGAGAAACTGACTCCGAGTGTGTGAGAGGACGAAGATAAATGGGCAAAGTGCATCGCATAGCGCACAGCAGATGGTCTCGCCATAACATAAACTCAAGCCATCATTTCAGACCTCATCGTATAAAGATGCCTTCTGCTCAAAGAGCTTGAAACTGGACATTTAACGAACCCGTTCTGTTTTCAAACTCCATCTACACTTCACACCTTCTCAAAGCTCACACTTAGTCTTCTGAAGTCCCTCGGAGGAACTGGTGGCACAAAAGCTCATCGGCTATAAATACACACATTCACACGGCGAGAGAAAAGAGCAGAGCGGTCCTTCATCTGCTACAGGAGATAATTATTCCTGTGGCATTTGTAAAAATCTCACGGCTAACTTCATTTCTACTTCTCGCTGTCCATGCTGAGGGTCTCATTTTGAAGTTCACACCTTCTAAACATATCTTCCCGTCTCTTTCACTTTCTTCGTTCTTGCCTTTGAAATTTCAAACTCTGAGGAATGTCTGTAAAGTGTCTAATTACCCCCCAAACCACACAAATACTCCATTCTGCACTCTTTAGGCTGGCAAATTGGTGCGGTGCAATTGACGGCTAGAAAATCGCTAATTAGCGATCTTGTTATTCGCTGTAGATCCGCTGAGGAAAGGTATTGTTTGTGGTTAGTTCTATCTACGAAGCGCCGTCTGCCCATAACAACATTGTTGAGGCGTGAGTGCTGTTGCTATGTTTTGCCTTTGCTCCTTTCATTGCGTGTTAACGCGATGGGTGTTTTTTCGGCGGCTGTCGCTGTGTGTAGAAGGCTAATCATTGCTAGCATTTCTAATAAAAGAAAATATGATTGTTTTCACGGCTTTTCATGCCATCACGCGGATGGTCTTGGTTGGCATGGGGATAGCTTCCCTTGGCCACGCGATGCGACCGGCAGAGGTGACCCTGTCGTGTTGTCGAGCGCTAAGGCGTGACAGAAACATCTAATTTAGCGCCGGCCGTCTAATTATCTTAATCAGGTGGCTGTGATACAGGGACTCAAATATCTGGACAACAGAATTTTGTTACACAGATACTTGCTGGAAGCGGCTTCCTATACCGTCAGTGAATAATTTAATAAAAAACATTAATGAAACAAATATTTGTTGACTTACTATTTTAAAATGATGATAAAATGCATGATTTCTGAAGCATTTATGTATTTGGTTCAAATTGGTCAACTGTACGCTGAAAATGTTTTTAAACGTTTCTCATTAACCCTCTTCCCAGCATGCACTGGGGCATGGAAATTTAATATAGCTGCTTTATTTGCCTACTGGTTAATTATGTGCGTGAATTTAATAAAAAACACAATGCAGACCGTTCATTTGTACAACTTATTTGTACAACATAATAAACTTAAGCAAAGTAAAAACCTACTGTATAAACTGCCTGTTACTGTATGTCTGAGCAAGGTCTGCTTACACCAGCTAAAACAAAAAAATGGCCAAAGAAATCCAAGAGAAGAGTCTAAGCAACGCTCCGAGTGTCCATCAGAATAGATGTCTCAGTCTTAAACAGAACTCCTACATCGGCCCACACACTTTGTGGTATCTCACCCACACATGTAACTCAACCAAAGCCTCAGAGATCTTCAGCCGCCCACATAGAGCAACTCAACAAACCCAAAACTGCTTATCCAGACTGCACTGAAAACGAATTCTTGCAAACCATTTTTTTTACTTTGCTGGAAGAAACCTTCACTTCACTGTTTTATTCAACACCACCTCTCAAGGTTGTGAAAAGTATAATTTGTTCTAAAGAGGTGCAAGGAGTCTCACCGGTACACTTGGTTCAGACACAGCGATGCTGTCCGGGTACACCGTGGCTTTCACACATTGGCTTAGCGTGGCAGCAAAACGGTACGGCTCATTCGCTCGCTCACAACGGTCTCTTTGTGAACACCTGAGAGAGAGAGAGAGAGAGAGAGGGTTAATTCACAACTTGCAATTAAAGGTATACATTTCTTATGGAATCATTTCTAGCAGGTCCAGTAAAATACTCATTCTCACATCATGTATCAAAATAACAAAGCGTGTTTTTACACTAAAAATAAGAATCCTTTTAAGCATTTCGGTTGTTTATTTAGCTGATAATGGCGATTTGAGGGTCTGAAAGTCTCTGTGTTAACCACAAAAATAAGAATAACTTCATGCACATGCATGTGACGTGTTCAGATTCTACCGCTCCGTAGAAGAATGTGTATGTGTACTCTCCTTCCAAAGTCATCTCTAACTACAGGCCTGTCATGCATAATGCAGCTTTTTTTTTAGCTATTTTTGTGCATCCATGTGATCGTTTTGACAATGTTGTTGTCTGAATGTGAAGCTTTTCAAAAACACCAAGGACAAACTTTTTTCATTTTAGTACGTGAGTGTCATGTACACACACCATTAAAAAATTTAAGGGAGATTTGCCCCAAAATATACTTTTGAATGTTTGCCTTTGTTCAGGACAGCGGAGAACAGGGATGAGAGAGGGGGTGCAGGACCGAGACATGACTCAGGTCAGATTCGAACCCAGGTCCCGCAAGTCAGTGAATTATATACATCGTATGTCTGCAGCATGTGCACTGAACACTGCGCCACATGTCCAACTCAAACTGATGTTTTAAAGAAATGACCATCGTCTTATTGGTAAATAAGGTAAATAACTTCTATGAGCTGCACTTCATCCTCACACAAGCTGCTATAGGGGTTGACATCCGCTGTCCTTGGTCCTGAAAACCAATACCATTCATCCACCAATTACATTCTTACCAGTTTCCCCAGTTACCAGCAAAACCAGTCCCTTCCATACCAGCTAATCAGCTACAGCTGTCACTACTGTCAACCACATTCTTCTTCTGGATACTCACTCGAGAATAAGACCACCTCGTTTCAATGTGTTTGTACTTACCAAAAATCACCGACACAGAAAAATACTTGTTTTTACATTCACATACAGTTTCATTACACAGACCGGCTCCCAAACTGAAACTACTGCCATTTAACCAACCTACGATAACATATCCTACTGTACTTCTGGAAATCTGTGGGCTGTTTTTTTTACTTTCACACCACATTCATTCAGCCCGTCAGCCTCTCTCTCTTTTGCTCCCTCTCTCTCTCCTTCTCTCTCCCTGACAAAGAGCGTGTAGGCTTGCAATTTGCCGTGTCTTTTTTAACATGCCTAATGCTTGGGGGGAAATTACACTTATTGCGCTTTCAGATGTCCGGGACGGCTCGCGCATACTTCAACGTCTGAAAATGTGGGCGTGCGTTTGTCTGTGCGAGCGTGCGCATCCTCCGAGCCGCCAGATTCAGGCAATGGGTTTGATTTTGGAGGAGGTAGTGGGTGCACTCGGGATGCTCGTTGCCATGGCACCCGGAGACGGCCATTATAATGTGTGTACGTGTAAGTCTGTGTACTTAGAGGCCAAGCTCTTCTCTTTCTTTCATTAAAATGAAGTGTGTGTGTGCGTGTCCATGCCCATCGTTTTGTCTGTGATGGGTTTATTCGATCTCGACAGCCACGGTTCTCTAAACGCAGAATGGAATGTTTAGAGGGACCTCATTTTACATGTTGTTCACACATCCGCATCAAGGAAATTGCTGCGCACCCTCATACACATAATAATAACAGATTACAGAATAAATGAAACATGTCGTATATATTATTTATGTCCAACAATGTATGCAACATTATTAAGTTCACTTATAATAAAGCTCAACATGATCATTTTCCTTTTCTCTGTATCTTAGAATTAAAAATACTGTCTGTGCTGATGTGACTTTAAGATTTCAATATGCTCTGCTCTCACTGGCTAACTGAATTTGTGAAAGCTACTAGTGTTGTTCATCAGGGCGGACTTGATGAATACAGAGCTGAATGTGTACCAAGAATCATGCGTGTGTTTGTGAGAGTGTGTACCAGAGAGAGAGACAGAGAGAGAGAGGCGGGTAATGGCAGTGGTGGAATAACCTTTGGGTTTTACTCTGCCGTCTGCCTTTAGCCCTGTGCACCAGACAGGCAATTACACTCTTTTCTCCCCCCTACACACACACTCTTTCTCTCTTTCTCACGCACGTACACAGCCCTGACAAGAGAAGACAGATGACAGGAGAAAATGTTCCCTTGCTTCTTTCTTACAGGCGTCTCAAACGCATCCCGCGAGGTGTGTGGCGAGACAGACTGATAGAGCAAAACTCTGAGGGAGAGGAAGAGGCGGAGTTCAACAGAGTGATAAAACTCCAGCTATTAAAATAAAACTGAGAAGAACGCCGTGAGAGCCAGGAGAGAAGAGAGCAGAGGAGAAAAGAGGAGAGGATACGAATAAGATAAAACATTACAACAGACATAACCAACAGAGATAAAAATAGACAAGATGAGATGATACGGAATGAAAAGATGAAAGGAAGAGACCAGACGAGAGCTCAAAGATCCCTAAAGACCCCAAAGTAAACCCCTCTCTCATCTCTATACCGTCCAATTATTTCCGCACCAGAATTCCTTCGTAAACCCAAGCTGTACCGATAGCTGCGCATTGTGAAAATGTAAACACCTAGAACAGCTTCCGTCTATCCAGCAGATCAATACGTCATTAGGAATTCATTTAGAAGAGCAAGCGACGAGATACCAATCACATATAAGCCAAACGTAGACCTGCGCTCGATACCGAGATCAAAGAGTAAACGCCATCGCCATGTAATGATGAGCAACGAAAGGTTGTACTATCCTTTGCTGTAAAAGCCTTGCCTACGTTTAGAATATTACTGTGTACTATCTGAGCAGTGTATACTTCCCTGTTCATTCTAAAGCGCACTGCATTGTGGGATACAGTTTCACGCAAAAAGAGTAGTTCATTCGGGTATTCAAAGCACACCGAAAATTCACAAACATGACACTATCACGTGCCATTCCAAACACAGCCTATGTTTTGAACTCAGACATGGCCATGCCAGTACATCAGACAGAGAGAATGAATATTTCCCGGCAGCACGGATCAAAAGCTGATCCCCGCTGTGAAGATCGCCTCGCTCCTGGAGCGCCGCCGCGCCATGCAAACAAGACACAAGCCGAGAGCTCACACACACGCTCTCAAACTCTCGTGTATTGCATAATCTTGAATACGCTTGCATTCTGATCGGCGCTATGTTTTCCCGCCCCTTTCCTTCTCCCCATTATGAAGTAAATCCTAAAACCGATTCTACATCTGTCGAATTGATCTCTGCTTAACTGCAGGATCATTGATATTAAAACGCCCAATGACCTCAGAGAAGTTCAGCCAACCGGATCATCAGTAGGATTAGTGTTCTTAAAAGGAGATTAGCCATTCCAAAAATCTGACAGCAAAGTTGAAACTCTCCTCTCGCCCCTCAGACATCTTTTTCAGGGTCCTGAAGAACGGAGGATCCCATGACTTTCATATTTCCGAAGAACACAATAGAAGACATTAGTACCCAGACAACGCTGGCCCCCATTTCTCAAAATATCTTCTTTTGTGTCATACAGAAGAAAGACTCGCATGCAGGTTTTGAACAACATGAGGGTGAATAAGTGTTGACAGAATTTGTATGGTTCAGTGAACGTCTCTTTAATATCCAAACTTGGGCTGTCAACCGATTAATCGCGATTAATCGCATCCAGAATAAAAGTTTGTGTTTACGTAATATGTGTCCGCGTAGTGTGCATATTAATTTTGCATTTATAAATACAAAAACATATACATAAATGTATATATATTTATTTATTTAATATATTACATATAAATGTTTATTAATTTCTATATTTTATAAGTTTCTTAAATATATACATGTGTGTGCATGTGTTTATAAACACAAAGGTAATATGCACATTACACAGACATATATTATGTAAACACAAACTTTTATTCTGGATGCGATTAATCGCGATTAATCGGTTGACAGCCCTAATCCAAACCCAACTCAAGAAATGTTGATGAGATGCTAAAAAAGAAGCATTAAAAAACCTTTGTGACATGAAGTGTGAGCAATCGCTCCAAATGCATTATTACATGTGAAGAGTGGACTCCACGGGGGCCGTAAGAAGCGATAAATGAACAAACATGTGTGTGGATCTGGAGCGAGAAAAAGAGAGAGGAGGTGTTAATTTTATTAAGCAAACACTGGGGGGGTATTTACTGCGTATGAATCCATCCTGCTGATACACACAATACACACACTGTATGGTAGCGCCATAATCTTTTTGTGTTGAATACATACGGCTGCACAAGATACCGTGTTTCAGAAACAAATACCAGCTGTATAGCATGAGCTTTAATACAGCACAAAGCCCCAGAGGGCTGCTGGGGAAAACGAATCCTGCCGCGCTAACAACACGCTGCGACGTGAGCCACCAGCCTCATGCCGAACGGAGATGCCTTATTCCGCTCGCTTCGACAATTACGGGTGCCTGTCCTGTCGGGAGTCATGTAAATTACTTTAAGTGCACATTTCCTGGGAGGTACGGCCACCATTTGAGTAATGACGGCATGTCTGCCATCCCTACAGACTCCTGACACGGCAACAGCCAATCACAACCCCATAACACATAAAGAGAAGATGCACAGGAGCTCATTCCGTCTGGTCCACTCGCTTTAACTAAACGTTTAAAAGCGGTTCCACGATAACACTTGAGAATTCAGCTTTGTGAGTTGAACAGATGCAGGAGCAGTTACAGTTGTCCTCCACCAGAGGGCAAACTTCCTCTGTGCCATTCGAACGCTTTGAATAAGGGCTGAATCAAAACCCTCAGGCTCTCCTAAAACCATTCATTGATTTTTCTAGCCATTATTCTGAGCAAACCCGAGAATGCAGCCTTCAAATGAAAACACGTGTTTGTAATTTACTGCACGCTGTAATTTCTAGTGCGACGGTACAAACGGGACTTACATGTTATGCAGGACGCACCAACCACAGTGAGGATCTCCGGAGCTCAAACACTCTCCACACGTGCCGTACTGCTCGCAGGACTCGATCGGCACCCGTGTCACCTGCAACACACGAAAAGAAAGGTTGTTTAAAAATAAGAACAGCGGTCGGTGACAAATATTATGCATTTAGTGAGTAAGTCATATGTATTCATATATAAAATAGTGCGATATGCTAATGAATATATACTGTGAAATGTTTGGAAGGTTTTGATGAGAAATGTTTGGGTGCCTGCCTATCGAAAATTCTTCTGATGGAAAATCTGACAGCTTGAGACATGTCATGTCTTCTGAAAATGGAGACGAATGTTCACCCAAAACGTTCCGTCATCATTTACTCGCCCCCGAGTTGTTCCAAATCTGTATGCATTTCTTTGTTTGGATGAACACAGAGAAAGATATTTGGAAAAATGCCTGTGACAGTTGGTCACCATTGGCTACCATAGTAGGAAATATTATAACGCGAAGTCAAACGTGCCACAGAACTGTTTGCTTCTAAGGTTTGCTTCAGGGGAAACAAAGAAAGTCTTCATTTTTAATCTTATTTCTTCTGACAAATGATTGTCTAAAATGTAATTTTTCCATTCAGATGATAATTTATGTAAGTGCACAATAACATCTGCAACCCTGTTTACTTTAAAACAGATAAATCAAAGATAAACACAAGTGGAGAATGACGGTAAAACATGTAGTGTGTGTGTGTGTGTGTGTGTGTAAACAGGACAGAAGCAGCTGTGTTACAGACACCAACACAGCGGTCTTTTGTATAGCCCACCGCACCTGTCTGGCTACAGTACAGTACCACACGTGCAAGCACAACACTTTAACATCGAGAAAAAAACAAAGGAACTTCAAGACATGATCTGATTATCAGTCAACGCAGACCAGAAGTTCCCTGTAACTGACACACCAAATGTGACACACATGCGCACCAAAGGCGAAACTCTGATGACCTTTCAGATCATGTCGAGCTTCTTTTCTCCCCAAAGAGTCTCCGTGAGCAATGCATTAAAAGCCTATCCCACCTTATAGACAAACAAGTAGCATGTCATCGCAAATATGCTAAACAAATGTTCTCTCGCACACCTTAAAAAAACAAAACAACCGCTCCAGCAATCCCTCTGAGGACACGGCTAACCAGACACACACATGGCCAACACGACAGACTAGAGCCTCGCTTTGGCCACTGACCCACAATGCCCCTCTCCACTCCGCTCTCAGATCCTTCTGCTGCCCACTTGGCATGCTGGGATAGCACCACTGCGATGACCGGGCCACAGCTCCATGCCTGACTTTGTAATATCACTTTTATCTATTCATTAGTTTTCAGACGTCCGCTTTCATCGCCAGGGCTGGAGCTTGTGATCCGTGTTCTCGTTGCTGGAGGGGTTTTTAGGGTGCACCTGCACACAAACAGATGCCCTGCGTGTGTTTGCAGACATCGAGGATTTGGGGGTCATTTTTTTGCAATTCTGCTTAGCAACACGTGACATGAAATAAAGACAACTTGAATGTAAGAACATCAGCATCACGCCGGTTACAGTTTCATCTGAATTCATGCGTGCCGTCCTTTCACTGAGCTTTTTGACGCGCCAAGCCTTTGTGTGTCTTTCTTCCGACATTGTCGCCGGGGTCAAAGGTTAAGATGAAGTGAGAGACAGTTTTAAGATGGATGAGTGGGCACACAGTGTGTGGTTAGTGAGCGGGGCGGAGCGACACGCCGGGCTCCCGCTGCGCGTGTGTGTGCGCGCTGTAGGGCCGTGTTAAATGTCATTAGCGTGTGAGCGGCGGGGTCTGACGATCCACCTGTCCCCGCGACACACGGCCCCCGAACAAAGACGCATTCAACGCCCCGCTACCAGCCGCCCCTGTTGCTTTCACAGACGCATGGCCGCTATTGGTGGATTATTCACGACCGCGCACTCGTGTTTTTTGTTGTTTATACAGACACGGTGTGACTTCGCGGCAAATTAGAGAGGTGTCGCACAACAGTCCGTCCCTATTCCCTTTTTTCATTTTCACCCCCTCCTCTCTCACTCATTGCCCCAGGACAAACAGGTGGTCAAAAGTAATGAGTCCAGCACATCATCTCTGCCGCACCGCCTGATGACAAACAAGCTCACCAGGGGCTCTGCTCACAAAGCCACGCCGGCAATAAGTCTCAATGTTTCACAACATGGACTTAAAGTCAGACCGACAATGATGCTCTGACATGATTGTTTGATTTTTACATTTTCTAGTATCTGTATATGCAAAACTATGATGCTTGGGGGTTCTGGGTAGTTGCCAGTGCGTTGCTTTGCAGTTGCTATAGCAACATGTTCAGTCTGGTTTTTAACATGTTGCTCGGTGGTTACTATAGTGTAAATGTTTTACATATGAAGAGTTTGTTTTTATTATGTTATGTTTTTATTGTGTTAGTTAGTTATCTCATTTTGGAACCAAACTCTTCATATATTCTTGTCCGTCTCAGGTCCTCTACGAGATATTTGACACTTTCATCACCTGCAGGTCATAATCTGACGTTGTCTGATCTCATGTTAGCAAGCAGCACTAATATACATATATAAATCTCTTACCACTGATATGAACATAGAAATAGTGATGGTTGCCCACCCTATGCACCCCATAGTGTCTGATGGAGAGCCACTGAGCCTTTTGCTTTACTTGAGGCAGCTGAAGCAGATCTCAGATCTGAGGCGGTGTCCAGCGCTAACGGAGGACAGCTGCCCTGTGGGGCGACACGGCTGCCGCAGATGTGCGCGCGCGGCAGGACGATGTCGCAGGAAGATTTGGAGACGGAGAGATTGATAGAGAGAGTTACAGAGAGAAAAAAAGAGACGGATAAAGGTGTTATGGGGGCTGTGTTGACCAGCTGTTGACCAGCACATGCTTCAGTCACTCATGACCGCGGGAAGCACAATGAGGTCTGTTCTCCCACCGAGAGCAGCCTGTGTGTGTGCGTGTCAACTGGTCAATGTGTGCTTAAATGCTTCCTCATTAAATATAAAGTTTGATCAAAAACATGGTTATTGACCAAGAATAAATAAGCTTCATTTCCTAATTCTGAATGGCAACGTAGTCTTAAACTAACGATTTATAATGGGAGCTGTCAAGTATAAATTTGACTTCGATTTTAACTTCAACCCACGTTGAAAACAGACGGAGATCAGATAGAAAAGAGAGGAAAAGTAATGCATTGCAGGGATTTTACTATGGTTAAAGTGTCAACAGGTTTAAATGCAAGATGGGGCAAAATGTTGAATAAGTTCTATTTCAAAGCTTCATTTTGTATTTTTTTGGGTGAGAAATACAGTTATTGGCCAAGAATAAAAAAAAGTCTAGTTTCCTAATTCTGATTCGCAGCGTAGTCTTAAAATAACGATATATAATGGGAGCTGTCAAGTATAATTTTGACTTAGATTTTTCCAACCCACGATGAAAACAGATCAGATAGAAAAGAGAGGAAAAAGTTATGCATTGCAGTAAAAATAAAATAAAAGAGTGATAATCTCACTAAACATTTGTTACATCGTGTCTACACCAGATCACGCCGCATCCAGTGCAGACAAAATTAATAATAATGTATTGTTATTCATATTAATAATAACTTGAGAGTGGTCGAAGACCAAAACCAAAAAAAAAAAAAAAAATCCACCACCAAAGCATTATCATTACCATATTCACTGAAAAAGGATCATATCTGATTGAAAAAATGCCCATATGACCGATAATAATCTCCACTTGCACTCGTGAACTTAATGTATTAATAACAGCCACTTGGCTTAAATGACAACTGTAGTTAGATTAGTGTGGAATTCTGGGTTCAGCCCAAACTCATGGTAGGACGGGGGCCTTGCCAACTCCTAATTTCCTCTTGAGCTCTGTAATTCTTCCACGGCTTATAATGCTTCCAGGATGCTATCTGCTAATCTCTATCTGGCTTGAATTCCATATTCTCGCTCTGAAGCTGGCCAAGAAGCCTGGAGACAAGACATTTACAGAAAGAGAAGACGAAGTCGGCGCCGAATACCAGACGCAAACAAGATTCCTTGAGATACTAGCCTTCTGTACAAATAACCTCCGCTGCTGTGGTTCCTGACCTGTGATGTTATAATTACATCAGAAAGGCTGATTCCAGACCTGTGCGGGGGGTTAAGAGATTGATATGGAGGATATATGGAGAATACAGCGTGCGGGGAGAGCTGGAAGGTGTTTCTAGACGTGGAGAATAAATGTTCGCATTAGCTCTGTGTTTCATAGTTCGCACTGCCACGGGCACCTGTCTGATGAATGGAGAACCATTAGAGAGAATACAAGAGCGAAAGAACGAGCGAGAGAGCTGGCGAGTGGGAGAGAGATGTAGCGTCTGAGGTAAATGATTAAGAAAAGAAACGTCTGGAGCTGTTACGAAGACAACATTATGGAGAGAGAAAGAGAACGGAGAGAGATATCAAATATGTTAGGTGGAGACTAAACTAAAGAGCATCTGAGGAACGTACAGTTAGTAATCCTGGTCTGGTGTATCCGCTTTTGACCATAAACATGACGTCTAATCCACCACACAGCTCATTCTGACCGAAAACATTTACATTTATGCATTCGGCTGACGCTTTTATCCATAGTGACCTACAGTGCATTCAATATATTTTATCCTAGCAGTCAAACCCATAATCATTAGTTCTACATTTCAAATTGTAAATGGTCCGGTGTACGAAATTTAGCGGCATCTAGTGGTGAGGTTACGAACTGCAACCAACGGCTCACTCCACCGCTCGTCCCTTCCTTCCGAAGCACTATGGTGGTCGACACAGGTATAAGATGTCGTCACGTTTTCGCTTCTTTGCCGAACTATAAAGACATAGCTATGAATATTATATTGCATTTCTATCAATAGTTCCTCCAAAAAGAAAAATGTAAATGAACCTTTAACGCTTAACGCTGTCACATGACAAATTACTTGTAAGTTTCTTGTGCCATGGAAATGTATATCGATTCAAAGGAATGAACAGGCACACTCGAACCATTCACATATTCCACATCGTGGTTGCCATGGCTACCAGTCCATGCATTGACCCCTTACCCCTCTCCTGGAGAGAGCCGTAAACAGCGGGTTCCTTTGGGACACGCTGCCACCAACACACACACTCATACATTCATTTTTAATGTAGCTACTGAGCTCCTCACCCACAGCAATGAGAGCCATCGATCACATCCTGTGCAACACACACACACGCATCCGTATAAGAGTATCAGAGACACAATATGTTTGAGTTTATATGCACACATCTGTGTGGTTCATTATCCACCGTACACAAACACATATAGATTAGGGCCTTTCAAATGACTTGTTCTAATGATATAAATGTGCCTATGACCCTAAACCTAACATTTTTTTATTTTTCCTAAAATAAACATCCTTTGTGTTGACTGGTTTTCTCAATGTAGCCCAAACCTGACACACACACCTTAATCCTGAGCACAGTCTCTGGTGATAAATCCGTGCTTGTTTCAGCCGAGGGCAACAATGAACTGTCTCCTATGTGGTCAGTACAGTGTCTCTGTGTCTCACACGTGTCCACCAGAGAGATGAGTACAGCTATTCTCCTCACCGCTCACACAGGTAAACACACTCAGACAGACCGAACTCTTCACACACACATCCTCTCCAAAATCTCTACAACCAGACACCACAACATATTTACCAGCGAAATAACACATGCGCAAACACACCCCCTCACACATAAGTTAAGACGCACAATTAGTGTTTGCACTACTTCGCCAGCTCTGTTCGCTCACATTTCTCCAGCGTGCGTTAGAAATGAACGGGTGTGTGAGTGTGTGTGGGGGTTGAAAACTCAATCAAAGGATTCCTGATTGCGTGAGGAGGCTCTCAGCGAGGGTCCAATGTTCTGAAACTGAATGATGGGATATGAGAGAGAGAGAGAGAGACTTCATCAGTGTGGGAAAGAAGATAAACCAGTTCCTTCAAGTACAAGGAGTTATTTTTTGATAAGACATTTGTTAAAATGTATCATTATTGCTCAAATGTATGATTGGGGATTGGAACAAACCACTTCAACAATTAAATTGCCTATTACCCTGTTGAAAAAAACAGCATATGCTAGTTTGGTATGTTTTGATGCTGGTTTGTGCTGGTTTAAGCTGCTCACATGCTGATCCTAAACTGGTTTAAGCTGGTCATGTGCTGGTCCTTAACATGTGCTGGTTTAAGCTATTGATGTGCTGGTTTAAGCTGGTCATGTGCTGGTCCATAGCTGGTTTAAGCTGGTCATGTGCTGGTTTAAGCTAGTGATGTGCTGGTTTAAGCTGGTCATGTGCTGGTCCATAGCTGGTTTAAGCTGGTCATATGCTGGTTTAAGATGGTCATGTGCTGGTTTAAGCTGGTCATGTGCTGGTTTAAAATGGTCATGTGCTGGTTTAAGCTGGTCATGTGCTGGTCTCTGGTTTAAGCTGGTAAGCTGGTCATGTGCTGGTTTAAGCTAGTGATGTGCCCTGCATGTGCTGGTCCTGGTTTAAATGGTGCTGGTTTAAGCTGGTCATGTGCTGGTTTAAGCTGTCATGTCTGGTCATGTGCTGGTTTAAGATGGTCATGTGCATGTGCTGGTTCATGTGCTGGTTGTGGTCATGTGCTGGTTTAAGCTGGTCATGTGCTGGTTTAAGCTGGTCATGTGCTGGTTTAAGATGGTCATGTGCTGGTTTAAGCTAGTGATGTGCTGGTTTAAGCTGGTCATGTGCTGGTCCATAGCTGGTTTAAGCTGGTCATGTGCTGGTTTAAGCTGGTCATGTGCTGGTTTAAGCTGGTCATGTGCTGCTCCTTAGCTGGTTTAAGCTGGTCAAACCAGCATCAAAACATACCTTACTCAGCATATGCTGTTTTTTTCAACAGGGTACTGTGCTATATAGTATGTGAAAACAAAATGCCACTTCCTGGCAACACCTTAGCATCTCAGTACATTTTGCATAGGTAAGCACCTGTTTTCTTTGTTCTTAAACAACCGAAATTTGATGCGTAAATGTATGCGCAGTTGGACGCAGCGCGACTGGACTGATTAGGAACTATCTGCGCTTACTGGCTGACCTTTGAAATCTTTCCCTCGGAGCTTAAATGTCATATGGACTTTTTACTGTCCGCCGGAACAATACACATAAATCAAAATTACACATCCTCGCAGCCCGCCAACAACCTTACATGGCAATAAAACACAGCGAGTGAACTAACCGTCTGATCAGAGGAAACATTAGCGCGCCGTTTCCGGAACAAAACAGACTTCAAAACAACATTAGACGGTTTCTAACCGAAAATCAATGGTTATTTCTGAGTGAAGCATCATGTAAGACTGTGTTTTAGATGAAATGTGAGGGCTCTTAACTTCCCTGTTAGAACAGAGCTCAGATCTTCGCCAGCGAAGCGTTTCTCTCCCATCAGAGCTATTTGTGTAACGGATTTGGCCTAAACGTGCAGATTTTACCTCGCCGCTTCGGATCTATTCAATGCTGCTATAAAAAGCTTTAGAGAACCACAGGCATGGTAAATCTCAGGCGTGGACATAACACGTGTGTATACGCAGAGAGGTTGTGGGTAAAGTCGCATGGGAGAAATAAGACCACCAACAACATATACTGTATATAATATTTCTCCACCGGGAAAAGTAGTCCAACCTTAAACACTGAGCAGTTCAGAAAACATGACCATAATGAGCCACACATCAAACTGTCTAAAAGGTGTCCATGGTACAATAAATGCACTTTCTTGTTTATCCACATTGAGGAATTAAACAAATGTGTTGTCTATGGGCATCAAAAACATTCCATTAATGTAGTACCATTAAAGGGATAGTTCACCCACAAATGGAAATTCGGTCATCATTTACTCACAATCACAAAAAATGATAAAACAAAAAAATCAAGACCTAACCGCACAACATTCAACGGCTCAAAAAATTGCAAGTCATGGGTTGTTGTACACTTACTACCCTAAAAACAAAAAAAAAGAAAAATCTTGTGAGCAGCCTAATATCGCAAGTCAACTGAAACTAAAACTGCCTGTCTGTCAGATGTCACTCTCATCAAATTTTGAAAGCATCATTTGTCTAGTAATTTAATTTAATTTTAATTCTGGATGCATACGCAGAAACAAATAGTATAAAGCAATGTAAGTCACTTTGGATAAAAGCGTCTGCCAAATGCATAAATGTAAATGTAGTAAAAAACCAGAAAAGTACCTTCCATTTGTTACAGTAAACAGTATTTACAGATACTGTAGAGACAAACCTAATTTATAAACGCATTTGTAAGTGACATTTCACTAGCTGTTGTAAAATGACAGACCACACGCTCACAGAAATAAGTGTTTACGGTAAACGCATAGGGGTAGTAAAAGGGTCAGAGAGACAAAGAAAGAGCTGAATAATATAGAGAGAGCCCAGACCTTAGATACAGGCATGAAAACTGCAGCCAGTCGATAGAGAGTGAGTACATCAATAATGTATGACTGAAACCCTCTCGCCGAGGGGGAGCGCAGCCGTGCGCACGTGTGTGTTTTCAGCATTATTTAAGCATATTTTGTGCCTCACACAGGCATATGTACAAAATCTCTGTCAGAGTTGACAAAATGGTGATCCATACTGCCTCACCTGACAACTGCGGCTTGCACTAATGAGAAAAACCCAGCGTTCGCCTCTTTCAGGAGCGCGGCTCCCGGGCGCAGCTGCCGGCCGTGCTCGGAGACCCCTCGGGGAGGCCGCGGTAAAGCCCTGTAACCTGTCTGTCCGTCAGGCTGTCAATTAGACCTCGACACCTCCCTTGCAATGTGCCAGGCGGGCGCAGGTCTCGAACTTTTATTCCGAGTCTCAAGGTAGGGGGTTTGAGCTAGCTATCCCGGTCAAAATCCAACTGTCAGATAAGCTAACTGATGAGACCCTTAAATGTAATTACCGGCCATATGCCCGCTTTTCTGTCTGGGATAGTTTTGCAATCATAAATAATAGCGTTAGCACATTTTGGGAAGTAGCAGATGTTTAATTACATCAGACCAAGATGGAGAGGTTTTATTATAAGTGGCCGGTATTGCTGCCGGGTCCCAAAGCGCTGGTCTCTAAACTGACAACTCGGTTCAATCTGACAATAGACGGAGGATGAGGAGCCTTCTGAAGGGTGAATAATTCAGCCGTCAAACCTCAGCAACAGGCAGGGCGCTCTGCACGTGCAAGCGGTGGTCTACATCAGCACAGCAAGATGATAGGGGGCTTATTGATTGAAGCAGCCAGACAGTGGGCTTCCCGGACCCCGGGGGATGCATAATAATCCAGGTTTGATTATGTGAAATTAGAGCCTATGAACATCAGGCACTTCTTTTGTTTCTGGAGAACGAAAAGCATCAAAATTCCCCACTTCAGCATAAACCGCGTCTGTTTGTGTGTGTGTGTCAGCGTGTGTTGGGTTTCTTTGTCCGCTTGTTGCCCCCTCCGCATTTGTGGAAGTCTCAGGCGCGTGTGTTTGTGTGTTGCACGCGTGTGTACATACAGATGGCGGGCTTGGCTGCACCCCACTGCTCTCTTGGCTGCTCTGCAGGCGTACGCCCAGCGTGATTGGCTGGTCGGGTTTGGGGAGAAGGGGGAAAAATTGGGCGAAGGCTCAGGTGGCCCCGTCTGGTACCAGTCAAGTCATAAACAAAGCCTCTCGCATTCAGCCATCAGACCTGTGAAAAAACTAATTTAGCAGAACCGCGTGCGGACGCATCTGACGGCCCATCCTTCGATTCGCTCAGTGGATGGTGAGATGCGGGGATGGTGATATGATTGAGACGTGCGCCAATTTCTTTTCCTCCTCCAGGACAGAGAAGAAAGAGGTGGATGAGTTCTATCCAAGGGACGCCACCACTGGAAATAATAGGCTCTCGCTTTGTTGTATAAAAACGTGATGGAAAATACACGCAGTTCCATTCGCCTCATTTAATCCAGCCCCTCGACCGCCTACGTCTAAGAGGAAGCCACGAGAACATTCTGGTAATGAGGCCTGGCTGTCTGTGGATGTCATTTTGTACGTCCATTTATGTTTGACTAGATGGATATTCAATCAAACTCCTTAAAGGATAGTTCACCTTTAAAATGGAAATTCTGTCATTATTTACACGCCCTCGTGTCATTTCAAACCTGCATGACTTTCTTCTGCAGAACACAAAAGAAGATATTTAGAAAAATGTTGATAACAGAGAACCGTTGGTTCATAGTGACTTGCATTGGTTTTGTGTCCATACAATAGAAGTCAAGGGGGACCCCGGTTTTTGGTTATAAACATTTCTTAAACATCTTATTTTCTTAATGTAAGTTTCAAATGGTTAGTTATCTTCAAGTAAATAAAAAATAAAGAAATTATTAAATAAAATTAAATAAAATTAAATAAAATTAAATAAAATTAAATAAAATAATAAAATAATTTAGAATTAAATTACAATTAAATTAAATTAATAAAAAACATATCTGTATCTCATTCTCTGTATTTAATATTTCGAGCCACATCTATGATATTAAAGAAGTCAAAAGGAAAGTGGCAAATGTACAGATACATTTTATTAAATCAGCCATTAAAAACATTGGTCTACAACCATTTTAAATGATGGTAAATTCTCTGAAGTGTCTGTGGTGGTTACGGAGTATCCCAAACTAATAGCGGTTATACCTCAAGTCTACAGCTGGGTTTTTTCCAAATAAAATGTACATAACAAGTATCCATTTGGCATACACCTTAATTCAAAGCGACTTCTTTCAAATACCTGCTTGTAAGACCCCCATTAGCTTCGGTTCAGCTGCACTCGATTTGAAGATAAACTCTTTGCGCAGGTGACACTCCACGAGCTAGATTTAAATAGCCCCGGTCCAGACACTCGGTCATGTACCTTGTGCACACCTGCAACTGAAGTAACACTTCAAAAACCTCCCGAAAAATCTTCCTTCTCACCTTGTGATGCTTCCCTACCAACATTCATCACCGTCTCTGATGCGCATCCCACCCGCTTGAGACTGACATCCATCACCGTGAAGTCAACATACTCTCACTGCATTAGTATTATCACTATGACGATAATGCAAGCGGCGTCGCTCTCTGAAAGTATATAATTGAAGACAGTGGAGCCGTGGAGAGCAGGTCATGCAATGAAGATGGAAAACCTGACTGTGTGGAAGTGGGCTTTATTAAGCCCGCCCATATGCATGTTTATTAATATATCAAAGGTCAAAAACAGGAAGGGTGTTGTGGCATTAGCTCATAAGAGCTGACTGTAGCACTCGAGAGTGCATCCATCGCTTTGTGCTGGCAGATCTCTCAATAAGATCTTCTCACGAGGACAGACGGAGTCGCCAGGTCGATTCTCTTCACCATTGGCCGGGAACGCTTCTGCGAAACGTGCGGTATTTCGAAAAGGCAGAACCCGTCGCTACCGCTGTGAAACCCCGGAAAACAATCACATCACGCCGCGCAGGGTGTTTGCGGTCGCATCTGAGCCATTAACAGGACAGACAAAGAGCATATGCAGATCTGGCAACCGTTGTGCCGTGGGGCGGGCATCACCCTGGACTGGCAGCTAAACCCGCAGAGGTGCTAGAAGGAAGAGGACGGGGAAATCTACAGGAGGGCTTCATTTACAGCCCCTCGACACAAAACAAGAGGAGGAGCACCAGGCCCGCTGTGACATTCAGCAGGGTGAAAGCAAAGATACATTGACCGGATCTGTCTGGAAGCACGCAGGCACAGTGGGAGCCAGGCTCTCATCTCCATTATGGCCTGGCACAGACTGAGACACCACTCAAATTCGGGCAGATGTAATCGATAAAAGGAGGACAGGGGTTTTGTTATTCCGGATTCTTGGAGCCAAGTCTTTAAAAAGCTTGGACTCGGTTAATGAGAAGTATCTCTGAAACGCTGCCGGGCACCAAATTAAGCCAAATGAGAACAGAAATAAAAAGAACCTGTTTTGAGAGAGATGTGGAAATTGTGTCGTCAATAGCACATAGACTAACTATGGTATATTTTGATAGAAAAAAGCATCCTACTAAGAAATAAGCATTAGCAAAACATTGAGAAACAACTGTTGTTTAGCAAAACCTTGCTGAAAAGACCAGTTTGGACCAGCATCCACGTTGGTTTGGGCTGGTTTTGGACTTTCACGGCTATGGTGTTCATCAATAAAAAGCGTTGTCAGGGATGTTTACCGGCTCTTCCAAAGAATTCAGTTGATGAAAGATATCTTTGCTAAGAATCTTCCTAAGTAGGCCTTACAAAAGTTACCATGGTTGAACTATAGTCACAATAGTTTTGGGGTAAAACGATAGTAACCACAAATTCACTACGGTCGGTAAACATAGTTAAACCATTGCATTTGCATTAATACAAAAATATTTCATCAAAAATTAGCAAAAAAGAAAAGTCACAATACTTTTTTTCCACAAAACCATGGGAGCCTACAATGGCATCTGGAACAAAAGATAATCTTATCTTTTCAGGAGGGTAGTTTTATGCAAATATACGAATATCAAAAAGCCATAATGTTTATGAACTGCCAATAACAATAAAACCACACAACACCCATCTAAACCGCCAAGTGACTTGATATATTCGCTGTGACAAATGTCCCGAGATATTTAAAGCGCAGGCTCGCCACACAAAATCATTTCCACGTATTTCATCTCTCTCAGTCTTAGCATACCGCCTTCGTCAATCGGACAGCTAGCGGTGATGATAGCACGCTAGCAGCGTTTCTTGACAGAACTGAGGCCTATTACTTGAACTGAAAGTCAATTCTCTGCGAGACATCTTTTTTGTTTAATTAGGCTTGTAAATAATTATTGCAATTAAAGCCTGCAATTATAAGACTAAAGCTGCGCTGTTAGCGACGTGACGGATGCCAGCGAGACCCCTTGGTGTGGTGGGGCGAGCACAAAGCCTACAACATTACGCAGTCGCACGGTGACAGCTACGATGACTGTTGATACGCTAAAACGTTTTAATTGCATATGCTATTATCTTGCCATCCTCGCATCCGATTCCTGAGACAATGACACGTGGATAGGAAATTGCAACGTCTGTTTATATTTAGATGATAAAATTAGTTTTTTCATAAGTTTACTGCTTTTCACATCAATTGTGCTTTTCAGATTATTAAGATTGTTTCAATTATAAGGTTAAATTCAATAAACTTAATCTTTTTCAAAAAATTGACGAGACTCTCACGTATAATAAAGAATTTGGTTTGAGAAGAAGTTGAAATCTCAATTATTGTTTCTCTTTCTCGTGTCTTATTTATCAACTTTATTCCAGATATTCTGTTAAAAAAAAAACATGATAATCAGATATGAGACACTTCTGCGATAAAACAACTCAAATTTGGTCTCATTTTCAAATTAAGAATCATCATATCCCAGTTGCTTCTTTACAAATGACTTAACAGAAATAAATGAAACGCAAAGATACTTCTGAGATATAAAGTCAAATCAAATCAGTTAATGTCAATCTTAAAAGATTAAATTACTATCTTGCTGCTTTTTCAGTTTTACTTTAGCAAGACTCATTTTCCATCGACCGCATATTTCGACAAAACAGCAGGGCCTGTGTTTAACCACTCATCACGCTAATGCTTGTCAAGCCACTTTACACTATCGACATCTCTCGATAGGTGGCCCGACTCGAGAATGACAAACAACAGAAAGATTGCAAAGCTGAATACACCCTCTACCTCTGTCAGTCTTAACCACAGTTTTGCACGCTAGACGTGTTATCCAGCGACCCCACACAGCCACCAGTCACTTAACACGGCATCCAACGGCCTCTAAAAAACCAATGCAGCACATCTCAGGTGCCCACAACCTCATTTGAAACTATTAAATCAACACAACACTGAAAGGCCCCTGGAGGCCTGTGAGACAGCCGTGGACCTTCAGCAGGTACAGACTGTGCCGCTAGTGCTTTAACTTATAACACCCAATGCGTCACTGCCACTAACTCTACAAGCGTCCTGACAGGTCAGAGGTCAGCGTGAGGTGCGAGCAGGCTGTTTCCTAACAAGAACAAAGATCTTTCAGCCCAGATTAGGAATTCTCTGCTGAACACCAGCCAACGCCGCTTCGCTGCGCCGTGGAGCAAATCATTTATTGACAGCCCAGATGCCGCCGGGGTGGAGGGGAAAACAGAGAAAATGCCTTAAAGGCGATGCTTATTTTAATTAAACAGTTGATGAGGCTGACAAGAATTTTGCTATCAAATAATGAGGTTAGAACCGGCCAACGGTTCCCGTGCACAAAACCTGATTAGTGTTAATCCCCGCTTAAGTCAATTACCGATGCATAGACCGGGATTAATGCAAACGGAAGGACACGTTTCGTTGGGCAGAGGAACACGAGCGATCGCTCCACCTCATAAGTCGGACACGTTGAGAGCGCTCAGAATCTGGTCGAGAGGGTTCGCTCCAGTCCCAAAGGCATTTTAGGAGTCTACTAGGCTTATCTGTAGGATTTCAATTGTCTGCACTGTCAAAACTCCCTTGGAAAATGACATTTCTGGAAGCTGGGGTGCAGGTAAAATACCATAAAGTTACAGTTTTTGTCACAGAAAATTATATTAAAATGAATTTCTAATGTTATTTTACACCCATCTTGTAAATGTGCCGTCTATTTCTGTGATTTCACAGCATATCTGCAAAATCTGTAAACAATTACTAAAGAGAAAACTGAGGCTGTTGCTAAAGAATTTGGGCCAATACTTTACAATAAGGTCGTATTTGTAAACATTAGTAACATAAACGATAGTATTGGAATAAACTAACATTAACAAAGATTAATTAATACTAAAAAAAACCTATATTGCTCCTTGCTAAGTTTATGTTAACTAATGCATTTATTAACAAACGCAACATTAAAGTTCTACTGAATTTTGTATGTTTTTGAACACATTTTTGTAAGTTTCTTCTCAGAAAAGATGTTAGTAATGTCATATTTCATCTAAGCTTTCAAACGTTTTTTAATTATGTCTTAAATTCTGTCAAATTTTGGAATCAGAAGTCAACAATCACAGTATGCACACACAAGACCAAAATGATCCGAGCAATCTTATTGACTTTTTATTAATAAGAAAAGCTCTATATTGTTACTGCATGTAAACATTTGTCTCATGTGTGTCTACAGTATTTCGTTCTTAAAGAATTTCTTTTAACTCAGTAAACACAAGAGAAAGTTTAAAAATAACTCTATTAAGATTTATTTTCCATCCGAGAAAACATGTTGAGGGTTTTCAAAATCCACTTTAGGGTTCATTCCAATTTCACAGACAAATAACAGAAATCTGCTGACATATCTGTAGGGGGAATGGCAACGGTATCTGCAATAAATGGCTCTTTTGTCCATATACAATTGACCTTTTGGTTGACCTTGGCAGTTTGATACACTGCTCTGGGTCAAGCACTGACCCGTAGACCGCAATATACGCTGCGTTCAGACATAAAGCCTCCAGGTGTCCGGCGTGAATCTGAGAATGGAACCAGCTCTGGCAGACTGAACGCGCTAAATAGCTTCATCAATAACGCTGGACGCAGAATGTATCGACAGGGAGATTTATCCTGATCTGTCCCTCTGTCAATAGCAAGTGAAGCTGTCAAGATGACACTCGGGCCGAGACAAAAACCTTGGCTCTCCTCTGCACCCTATCATTGAAATTGATTCCCTACCTGAGCGCTCTATAGCGCAAGCAGTGACCCCCTAAAATTCAGAGATAAAAGACAATATCGTATCAATCAGTCGCGGCATTGTGTTAGCAGGACTGTATACTAGCAAGAGGGCTAATCGAGAAGAATGATTGACATTAGCACAATGCACACACTGGCAGCTCATCGCTGTTAGCGCAATGGCCCGCAGATGTCAGCCTGCTATACGACCTCCTGCCATCACGCGTCACAGACTAGCATTGTTCGTGCCCCGTTGTCTATATAAACACGAGCAGGAATTTCACGGTCACAAGACGTGACAGGCTGCACCATTTGTCCCGTGTGGCGGAAATTGCTTTTGACCCGAAACAAAACCTTTAGCTATTTGTTGGCCAACAGTAGTGTATGTCATGTGGCACACAACTATTCATTCAGCTAGAGGTACCACGATATACCAACATCGCAAAACCGCGATACTTTAAACCGGGTTGTTAAAGCCAGAGATATCGTGATATTGGAAACTACTCGGCACCCGTTTCAATTATGACTAAGGAGTCGCAATGGTTACAAACTTTCTCTCTAACATTTGTATTTTGAGTGCGATTCGTTTACAAATAATATCAAAAGGAAAATTAAAGATAAATTCATAAGATCCATATATTTCAATATATATCACATTGAAGTTGTTATCGTACCCATATTGTGTGATATCGTGACAGCACTACTTCCAAAGTACTACTTTCATTCTTCCCTGTCAATTACCGCAGCAGCTACACTTAATCTCCCTCTTTGTCCGCTGTGAGATGAGTGACGGTGATCTGTGGATAGAGAAGCTGAAGGTCACCGGTCAACACACTTTCCTCGTTCCCATTCTTTAGCAAGAGCAGCTGCACTTTCACGGGGCGACCAAAGGTCAGATGCCGGAGGATAGCGGGCTGACAACGCACATTTTTTATTTTCCAATCTGTCTGACTCAGGGCACAATTCCTTAGCTCATTGTCATCTGCGGATTTCAGCACAACCAGGTCTCTTCCTGTGCGTTCTGTATAAGAATCAGAGGCCGCGAGTGTGTCCGCACCTCTGTTAAGTGAATATTACCGCTGCTTTGTTCTCATTAATCAAATCCTCCGCTCCGCTGATTTCCTGTTAGCCCTTTCATCATATACACCCCCGCCCCCCTAACCACGCTACAGTCACCCAAACACTGACACCCCGACACACACACACACAGAAAACCGGTGGCTTTTGGCCAACTCAATCTGCATGCACTATGAGGGGCCGTTCAAATCCAACGAAGACAAAGACCCCGACGGAACGGAGCGTAAATCACCAGATATGCTTACTTGAGGGCGCTATCTGTGCAGACGGGACATCTGAATATTTCCATAACTGTGTGCCAAAAAATCCGCCATCGTTCCAACCTGTATGTGACTCTTTCATCGGTGGAACAGAAAAGGAAATATTCGGAGAAATCTCTTGACGGGTTGGTGTGCATACAATGGACGTCAATGGGGGGTTGTTTTTTACCGTTATTTAAAATACATTCTTGTGAGAAGTCATACAGGTTTGAAAGAGTAAATGATGAGAGAATCATTTTGGGGGCCTTTGACAGGCAAAACGAATCACCTGTGCCAATGGGGGGCAGCCAATGTGCTTAAAAAAAGAAGGTAAGATCCGATCTCAAATGCATAAGTTTGCAATAGCCATCATTTCTGATCAAACACTGTGCATGTGTGCAGAACATAGAGACGATTCCTGACTCTTCCGCTGGGTAATGGAACAGAAGTGTTATTTTAGGAGCTGGCTGGTATGGGCTGTGAAAGAGACGAGGGCTTTCCAACAATCTCATTGCGGGTGAAAAATCCCATTTCCCTGCATTTGATAGCCACACAGTTCATTTCCCAGACAAAGGTAGTGCACGTTTGAGAGCAGTGCGTCTGTGTGTGCGAGTAAAAGACCAAAACGGTAAATACATGTATATGATTTTAAATGCGTGTGTGTGCGCGTGGATGCTAAGGGTGTGCAAAAACAGAGCAAATAATCTGGTTCTTCAAGACATGGAAAAGGGAAGCCATGCATGGATTTCAAATTTCACAGCTGAGCACTTGGAGGGAAATTGCCCGGGCGGAATCGCGGAGGCTCTTTTATTTGCTTGATGATCTCGGTAACGTTGCCTTTACGAGTTGGTGGGTGCGGGTGAAAAAAGCCGATCTTGGATCTTAAACTGGCTTGAGCTCCTGATGCTACAGATACTGCAACCGCCGAAAAGAATGACAGCAGCACATGTCGGAAGAATCAGGTTTGGTTGTGAAAGTCAATACTCCATTCGCAAGCTTCGTCAAGTTAGTCATGCATATAGAAATTTAACACAACTCTATAGTGAGCGTGAGACGGACAATGCCAAATCAGTGTCTCGTGACAAATCTTTAAGCCACATTTGAAATGAAATTTAGACGGATCTGATGGACGGTTCTCCGTTCTGGATACCACTTATGACTCACAAAGAGCCGTTTACAAAGCGTGTCCCAGTAGACACGTTCCTCTCATATTGCTAATAAAGCCACACTTTCAACACTATGGATGGGCACTGAGTTCAGTCCAACATCCTCGGCTGCTGATAATGAGGAATAAATGATTTTTAGCAGTAATGCAGGGGGAGTTCATAACAATTTATTGTGCGACTGAATAAACGACCCATCAAAACACATCTATTCTCAAGCCCTCTCGCGCCAGATTGAAGAATAATATGCACTCCGTTTTGACATTTTACTCGTCTGCGTAAGACAGAAAGAATTTATTATATAGCGCCGAATGAACAGAGAAAACGCTGACCGATATAAATACACAGCAGCCTGAAGCTCCAATCTTTGTTTCGGAGTTATGTGAGCTCATATGCAAACAGTCTGAGGAGCGATATCTCCTTCCTTCTACTTTGCATAAGGGTTTGGTTTACATCCCCCAATGACAGCGAGGTTGGTTACATGATATGGATTGCAAATAGTAGCAAACCCAGGTGTGGCTTTGTTTGCCCCAAAATATACTTTATGCTCTTTGAAGTGCTCAAGCGTTGTTTGATTATACTTTGCATAAAGGTATGGCTTACATGCTCCAGCGGAAGCGAGACGAGAGCAGTTGAATCGGTTGAAGGTGGTCACATGCTCTGAAATTTGCAAATGGCAGCAACGCAAGAATGTTATGAACTCCCACTGCATTCATACTGCAATAAACGTATTTATTTGTTTAATCCACAGCGGTGAAAATGAGTAAAACATCCAATGTGAACTTTAACTTTCTAGACAGGCTTGAGTCATCAGTGCTGTCCAGAATGAAGATCATCTTAAATGTCTGTCCATCTAAATGTCTTTTCGCTATCCGAGAAATTAGAAAAATGTAAATTCAATAAATTCTAGTATTCATATAAATATGAAGTCTTAGTACAAATAGGTCAAATTAGTTTCAAGTTGACGACATAAAAGAAACAGTTCACCTAAAAATGTGATCTCCTGCAATCCCAGATACTGTTTCTTTCATTCCTTCATTTTTTACGTTACATACATACATAAGTCCCAAAATGTTGATGCGCCACAAAATCACACTTGTGTGTAAGCGCATAAATCATCTGAAGCAAAATGAAAGGTGTGTAAAAAATCGCGTTAATGACTTGTTTTGGTTTCTAAATGTGCTTAAAATAATAAAAGCCTTTGCTCACGCACACATTTGGTTGCCTTAGAAAGCATTTCTTTTAACCCAGCGGTGTTGTATGAATTACTTTTATGATGGACGTACATGCTTTTTGGACCTATACACTGATCGATATAAAGTGATGGACGTTGTTAACATAAAACACATTTTGTGGTCAGCTTATGAGAGAAAGTCATATAAAACTGCAATGAACTGAAGCCATTTATAAGAGCAATTCCATTTCGGGAAAAACGATTCCTTTTAAAATATAGTTCTTCTAAATAACAATGCGTTTTAAAGCTTAGCGACATGCTAAAACAGTCGGTCAAGTCGCAAAGTAAATACATTTACTCATTATTCTAGCTATAGAAGTCTGCAACAGACGTTTGCAAGAAGGCTTAAATCTGAAACTCAAAAGGGTGCGAGGCATTCTTGAAATAGTCTGTGACACCCATTTGCAAATGTACCTGGCACTGTGAGGCCTTCGTGTCTGTTTTTGAGACTCCCTTTGTTTCTCTCGCCCCACCGTCCGCGCCCTCTCTCTCTCTCTCTCTCTCTCTCTGTGTGAAGCTGTTATCAGCTGAAACAGCTCTGACCTTTCGTAGCTGTTAGCCTCTGGCTCTCATCCCCAGCCAAACAGCCAAAGCACTTTATCACAACGCTATGAATTACCACAGAAGGGACACCGTCTGATCTAAGACTGTACACACTCCTCTGCTCTAGACACTCTTTCTTTCATCCGCATTCGGTGAATAGACCCGACACAACATGACAGTGGTCGGATGATGTGTTTTCACAGACAAGCTATGTATTATCTAGATCTTTCCAACCAATAACTATGGACCATTAAAGAAACAACTCACCCAAACTGTGTCATTACAGAAAAGACTGAAGAATCTTCACACAAGACTTGCCTAAGCCTTACAAAACAGCGCAGTGCTCTTATAAAAACATATGCGTTTCGCTGAAACAAACCTGTAACATCTGTGCCCATTTAAATTAAATAATGCATTCGCACATACAGTATATGCTCAGAGTAACTCTGGATTATAGTCTGTGAGTATTTGCCTATAATTCAGTATTTGAGTGTGATGAAGTCTGCTTGAAATTTATTGGTGTGAAAGTGTTAGTGAGGGATGCCTATGCATTTCAAATGAGTCTTATTTATGTGAGTCTTTAAAATAAAGGCGAAAACACACAATATATGGCCTCATAGAAGAGAATTATTGATGCTGAAGGGGAAATGCGCTAGTGAAGTGTGTGTGTGGTTACACGCTAGGATGAGCATGCTTGAAAACTGCAAATCCATCTTGCTCAGGGCGTCTGATGCATGTGTGCCTGTATGTCAATTTCTTCTCTGTGTTACTGTATCCAAAATATGAAGAGGATCTATATGCATTCACAGTACTGTAACTGGCTACCAGATCCATATAACGCTATTGTAATCAAACACACATCTGATGGTGCAACAACATTAAAGTCAACATAAAAAACAACATTAATGCATCAACTCTATATAATATTACCATCGCATTCCATCTCACGGCAGATAGATTACAGACTCCCGGAGAGCTGCAATAACTGCACCAGTTCAGCCATTCCAGCTCCATTTTTGTTCAATTACACCTGATACGTGACTCCACTCCAGCTATGGTTCCTGATACCGTAAAGGTGGATGCTAATCATGTCACTCTGCGAAGTGTGAAACGTGTCTGCGCTGACGTCTCAGACCGGGGTGTCCGTGAGGCGTTCATCAGCATGTTCAGCTCCTCTCAACCTGATGCCAGCTATGCCTCTCGACACAGCCGCTTGATCATCTGCGATATTGAATTAATCACACGAAACACTTGAAACAGGACAAAAGAGGTTGAGATAACGCTGGAAGGCTGGTTTTATGACAGAATGGGTCTGAATAGGATTCAGGATCAAATTGCTCCTCACAAACTATTCTGAACTGCGTGTACCTGTATGGGAACGCATGATGTAAATAAAGGGTTTGAAAAAGGTTTTACGGTCTGATATAATAAGAGAGCATTTGAAATGCTGATACAGTATGATGCCATATAATCTTCTCAGAAACTTTAGAAAAACTGAGAACTTCAAAGGTTCCAGCTTCACTTTTCGGTTAAAGGGAATACAAATTCTGTCACCATTTATTCACCCTCACATCATTCAAAACCCAAATTTTTCAAAAGAAGATATTTTGAGAAATAGCTTTTTTAATCAATGTCTACATAATCAATCAATGGGGTCCAAATATGTTTAGTTAGGGAGAAGGAAATGAAAAATAGTTTTTAATACGCCAAAAACAAAGAAGCAGATAACTCGGACACCCTATACAGGAACAATATTTACCTCGTGGTTTACCAGTTTAACCGCATGACTGTGAAGACACTTCGTGTTTGCTTTTCAAACACAAAGTTATGAGGAAAACAAATATACTGTCACCGATGCTATCAACAGAGCATAACTTGTATTTATCGCACCATAAAGTCCCCTAAATCTAAAACTGTGGTATCACAGCGAGAAAGAAATAGAAAGTGGAGACTTTATCGCGTCTATATCCGTCTTGTTAATTCTTTGTCACCAGGTCTGGGTGATACAAGTGACCATAAAGTTGATAAAATACCGAGAGCACTTCTCCATCCCTCAGGAAAGTGTGAATAGTCACAATGTGCAGACTCGACAAGTCTCACGCTCTTTCTCTCACCCGGGGCTTACCCAGCATGCATTGCGTGTGCTGCTAAGATGTGAACCTGTCTCTCGTGCATTAAACCGCCTCTCTCATTACCGCCCTATTCCCTCTCGCCACACCCGACCCCATCCTGCTGCCCACGTCCCAGCCCAGAGGGGATATCGGCGCTCGCCGCTGGATGTAAAAAAAGCCCGGAGATGTTGGGAAGCGGCCGAGCCATCTATCTTCAGACTGAGACAGTATTTGCTCCTTCTCCTTGAGAGACTATCGTTTGTCACGCCCCCATCTCTATTATATAATGTGTATTAGGCTTGGGCGATAAGACTGTATATAACATCTAGTATGGGTATATCTATCCCACAGGACATAAAGCACCACCAGGTGTTGTATGTAAGTCTATTATACTCTCTCTCTCTCTCTCTCTCTCTCTCTCTCTCTCTCATCATTACGCTGTCAAGAGGGAGGCGGGTGACCTTGTCCTTTCTCCATCTCTACTCCTTCAGCTGTCTCGCCATCACTCTCCCCTTCACTGACACGACTTCTCTACTCTCCTCTTTCATCAGCGACCGCTGTCACATTCTCCATGGATGTTATGAAGCAGAAGAGAGCTCATTCACGCGTGCGAGCGTATATATGTTCTGACCTGTCTCTCCGACATGACGTAGATGTAGCTGTTGTCCAGGGAGAAGGCCATGTCTCTGAGGACGGGGCTTCCGTCTTTCATAACCGGCAGAGTTTCATACTGGACGCCACCATGAGGAGGACCATCAACCCGGATCTGCAACAGAAAAGAGAAGGTTGAGATTATAAGAGGATGTTTTCGGCAGTTCAGATTATAACATTTCTTAAAAAATGGCTTGAAATGTATTTTGGAGAAGATGGTAAAGGAAATACAGCCACAAAGCGTACATGGGAACTCATTCAACGCAGTTTAAAAACATCCCAGCTGGATATATTAAGTTATTTGAGAGAACGCCCAGAGTGTGCAGAACTGTAATTTGGGAAAAGGTGCGATCGCAATCAAAGTATATTTAAAAAATGAATCTTCAACCATGCCGTTCAGTGACAGAACATCTCTTGATCATGACAAAGGTCAGTAATATCATATCAAATACTAAACGACAGCACAGGTTTCATCCGTCAGTCTCTGCCCAGTCTCCGCCCACCACTTCCACCCGCCCCCAACGACCAAATAAAAGACTTGGACACATTGTGGCTGTCCTGCACGGAGGGTGAATGTCTAACCAGGGTCAGAGTCAGGTCACGCGTCTGTCTACTAGAACTTCACAATAGAGCAGATGAGGAGGACGATCCAAACACATTTCCGGGGGGGAGCGAAACCCAAGCAAAAAGTTCAAAAGCAAAAGTTCCCAGCCAGTCTTTCATTACCCAGCAAACTTACATGCGTCTTCTAACATTAATTGGCTCTTGTAAAAGTTTGATGAGAAATGTCTGAGCTCATATTGAAATCCCTGACTTATCACAGCAGTGCAGTTTGTAATAAATCAACCGTTTGATTATTGGACTTTTTCTTGACACGTCTGAGAAGCTCTCACATCTCTGTTGGTGCTCCATGTTAACATTCTCCGCAATCTCTCTCGACCCAAGATGCAAAAAAACCTCGAACATGTCCGTGTTTCACTAAAGCCTTGTTCGACCATTAGTCCACTGCAGCAAATGTAAAAACCATCTGTGAGCCGCAGACTCCCATTCCACTAAACTGACATTTACAGCACACCGACGTCCTGCCGTAACGGTAAATGTGTTCATACATAAAACATGGCAGCCAGTCAACACGGCCTGTCTTCTCTCGCTCGGCCGGGCGTGACCCCGGTTCGACCCGGCGCGCACCGTAGGGACGTTATGTCACGGAGTGCAGTGTGTCCACTACTCCGCAGAGGGCACGATGAAGAACATACTTCATTTGCAGGCAATAAGCAGGCCCGGCATTCTGGTTGCGGAGGTAAATGTTGTGTTCACGACTCCTGCAGGGAACCTAAAAGCGTTCAGGCAAGGATACGGCTGCAGGGAGAATAGTAATTGTAGAAGTGATAAGACATGGGGTGAAGGTAAATGTCACGTTGTTACAAATACAAATGCATCCGGTTCGTATTTTTGTGTTTTATTCTAGTACAAATATCAAAAATTCTTGCATTGTGAACTAGGACATGTTTTCTGTTTATGAGTTTATGCTTTTCAATTCAATTCAGATTTCATCTTAAATCATTTTGCTTCGGCAGAAAATCTTGAGTTAGGACGTTGTGTTCCCAAAAACAAGACTAAACATCTTTCCTTGTACAACAAAACAAGACAAAGTGCTTAGTAAGAATTCATTTTTGCACTGTATATCCACATAATCACAGTAAATATTTCATGCGAGATAAATGCAAAACAAGTCGGTCAGTCGAGATCCAAAAATGGGGTCTCTTCACAGGAAGACAAAACTCATTTCTCTCTCTTTCTATGATCTGCCGTTCACCCAGGATTGAGTCTCGTTCTCTCGCTATTATTCTTCCAGACTTACGCTTGTCATCTCCCTTCATTCTTCCGCGACATTTGCTCATGACTTTTTCAGTACCGGCTCTCTCCATCTCTCTCTCACTCCTCTACATTATAGATGGCTGCCGTCCCTTTGGCTCCAGTGAAAGTGCAGCTGTCTTTCTCATTGCGAGATGCAAAAAGCGCTGAGAAACTCTCCCACGCACGCTCATCAGGAAGGTGCACACTTCCACCCATATGTGCTTGTGTGTGTCTGTATCTGCACATGTCCAGGTTGTCCCGTGGTGCTGTCAGTATATGAGATTTCACCTTGAAGGGATGCCAAAGCCCGTACCTGTACCTGCCCCTGATGTCTCACCACGGGGGTCTGTAAAACCTGGAGAGAACGATCAATTTGCATTCTCGATCATCGTGGAACGCCTGGAAGAGCACGATCGTAAATATGCCATCTGTGTATATAGAGCCAATCACCTGAGCCGTGAATGTCATGTGACCTATTACATGGAAGCTGCAGGGAAATAATGCTGCATGCCCAAAAAAATCGGTTGATTTAATATATCGCTCAAGCTCTTTTGAATGCGTCTTCATTTCTCCGCTGGTTTGACCCACATACGGGCAGCTGGACGCCTTATCCGAGTGGCTCCCTATTTGCATGTTTTTTTATTTACATTTGTGTGTACTTGTAAGGGGACTGCCGGTCACATCCAGTTTCATGCTAATGCCAGCAGGACGCATTTGATGTGCAAACGTAAGCGTAATGGGAAAAGCGACTCACATTCAAAAGCGCCCTCCGAAAAAGACTCGCTCCCACACTGTGTATGCGTCTGCTATACACTCACCCACATCTAAATGCTTCCTTTGAATACATTATTCATGTTAATTCCTATAACAGAAATGTACTGAATACAAAAGAAACAGTTTCAACATACAGTATATGTGCACATGCTACGACAATGGGACACTGAAATCTTTTGGAAAATCTGGAAAGATTTGTGAAGTGATGTCACTAAACCTGCTTTCTTCAGCCCATACTGGCATCTTAATGGAGCTCTCTGTCATCTATGGCAGGTCCCACTAAATGCTCTCAGAATCAATTTCGGTCGGAGCCGCACAAAGATCTATAGCGGCCTGAGAGGTCATTATCCTGTTTGTGCATTAACACACCATTTCCATACCAATACAGCTTTACTTCCATTCTCACACTTTAACAATAGCAATGGTATATTTGGTATAACATAAGAATTATAAGCATTGACAGGTCAACGCATCCATCTTAAATGCGATCATCATCCTGATCTGATGCAATATTTTCACTTATTTGACAAAGGGCAGGCGTAACGTAATGCAAGAGAGACATTTAATTCCAACACAAAGCACTTACCAACAGTGTTGGCGTTAGTTACTAAGTAAAGACTGGAATTTAATCACATTTCCCTTGAAAAAGTAAAGTAATGGATTACTCTTATTGTGTCAGTTCCTTCAGATGTAATTAAACTAAATGCTTTGTGTGAAATATGCATGTGCAATAGTGGAATTGACATCAAAATTTAAAGTCTAACTTTAAAATCTGCACTTTAATGTATAATTCTCACAATTGTAATACTTCGGTCAGTTAATAAGAATACTTTACAAGTTACTTTATATTATTTATTTGAATGAATCAAAAGAGCCATTTCATGTCTATCCTTGAATCACTTGGTTGATGTTGGATATAGAATAAATTAGTAATAAGTAACTAAAAACTTTTTGGAGAGAGTCATTTGTACAGTAATCTAACCACACCAATGAATATGTAATTAGTAACTAGTAATGAATTACTTTTTCAGAGTAACTTACCCAACACCGCTTACCTACTGAAACATGAATCAGCAACAATATTTACACTCTTCTACAGTTTTAGGAATAACCCTTTAAACCACACCACTCGGGAATAATCAAAGCAGAAAAAGACATAAAACTTGAATGCATTCGCCACATGTATTTTAAGGCTTTGAAAAGCACAGACCACAAGAAGATCATTTTCAGGTCGCCACGGGACTTGTACACAATGGATGTCCTTGTTTAAATACGTGTGCGCATGAGAGCGAGCGAGAGGCAGAGACAGAACTGAGACTGACAGAGTAATCTGTCCGGTGGCCTATCTCTGATCTTCAGTAATCCATTTTAAATGTGCAGACCCGTGTGATATGAGACGGAGAGAGAGAGAGAGAGAGAGAGAGAGAGACTGCTCAGCCACCTGCACACACTAAATCGAATTACACCAAAGGGGATTTCTCAGAATCGACTGCTCCCACAGGTCAAATGTCACTGCTTATCCAGTAAGAAAAGGGTCACGCTAAAGGAAAGGGTTAACTGTCAAAATAAGGCCAACCTGACCCCTTTCTTAGATTTGTTGCACTGGTAACACCCATGAAAGCTTTAAACCCAAAAGCCGTGTTTCAACCCCTGGAGACTTACCTGGGTCCAGGTACCACATAAATTTGGATGATGTCTTTGAAGTGAAGATTCCGGAAGGTATGCATTGCTCCTATGCCTTGTAATAGTAATAATGTGTGCTAGGTAGGTTTCAAAGTCACCAGAGGACCGAGGCCAATGTTTCACCAACCTTCTAAAGTACTGTTCAGAAAGTCTTTAAAGGACCCAAAGCTGAAAATGTTACCTTCAAGTTGTTCCAACCTGTATAAGTTTCATTGTTTTGCTAAACACGAAGAACGATATCTGCAAGACTGTTTGTACCCAAGCATTTCTGGGGCACCATTGACTAGCATGCAGTATAGAAAAGGCTTTCGTGGCCAATGGTGCCCCAGAACTTTGGTTGAAAACATTCTGCGTCGAACGGAACCATTAAGTCGCACTTTTTTTCTTTTAGTTTCGGACATAAGTTTCACTCCATATAAATAACAGCGTCCAGACATTTATTATAAAGCGTATAAAATCGCTATAAAAAAATGACCTCATAAAGTTCCCGAAAATCCTCTGACCCTAGAACCACCCTGTCAGAGAACAATAACCGCGAGCGTCTCTTAAAATGACTGCTGCTGATTTCTCTTCCAGTATTTGAGGCGAGTCGAAGCATCGTTTCTTTCTCTATTTACCACCCAGATCCCCCCTCCACCTCCTCCTCTCTCGCTCTCCGAGAGAATTTTTCGGAGCCCAAGTCCGCCTGGATAACACATCTAATCCATCACCTGTGTCAGCCTGAAGAATTCTGGTGTCAGCAAACCCTCTCTCTCTCTCGCTCTCTCGGATGGTTTCTATCAGTGGAAAACAGACTCTTTTGTTCTAGCTGCTGTAGTACAACACTATCTTCCATAACGCATGTGTTACAGCAACAGTCTGCTAGCGCCGTGTCACTTTCCATTCAGACACACTTGAGCTCTAAAGCAGATCTCGAGCTCTCCAGAACAAAGCGGAGAGACAGAGAGTGGACCCTTCCATTCTGACTACACTCTGAACCAATTCCAGGGTCCCAAATGATTTTTTGCCACATTACCAATTGCAGCCGAATTCAATCTTAAATTGTTTTATTATTAAATCTTTGTATTCCATCTCTGCGACAACAATCAACGGCTCATATATTTGTGACAGACATGTCAAGCCAGATTCAATGTTCAATCCAACGACTCATAAAATAAATCGGTCACATCTTTGAAGGCTACCAATACACCATTCTGAGATTGAAACAACATTCTTGTTAAAACAAGCCACGTAATCCAAATCCATCATTAACACAGTAAAGTGGGAAACACCACAGGGTCCCGGGACCTCGAGCGTGTCATCATCTGAGCAGAATTCTCCCAGCGGTGGAGACCCACGGCCGTATCTGTTCCACACACATATCCAGGGCACTTTTAATTAGACCGCTTGGCATTTCCATAAAACAAACGCTTTCCCTCGTGTGGAATGTTTGAAATACTTCTCCAACTCCGGACATCGTGTCACAAATAAACTTCCGACAAAGTTCACTGGCAAACTTTGATCTAACATTACCTAGCGCACACGAACAAGAATGAAACCAGATCGGGATTGTGGTGAAACATGGCCAAAAATATCCTTAATGATTTAAAAACGCCAACAAGCACAGCTACAAGCAGCCAGAAACCGTATATAAGGAAGTCTTAAAGTGACAGAACCACTGCCAACTGGTGGACTGTGTCCAAGTAGCTTATTGAAAATGAGTTGGAGGTACAGCTAATGTCGAACCAGTGGTTAGATGGTGTTTTCCTGAACTGTTCTACATTAAGACTTTTGCACAGGATCTGTGTTAAAGACGGCAAATTTAAACTTCAGATATCTTTGCTGACGGCTAAAATTAGCTTGGAGTTAGACATGAGATTTTATGCTCAATCCTATAAGATTCTTTGCACCCTCTATGACTTTTCCACATTTACAGGCCTGTGCAGAACTCAGAGTTCTTCCTTTTAAAGTAGGCCTACTAGATCCCCTTGCTTAGAGAAGAATAAAGGGTTCTGCTCGGGGACCGGGCAGTGTTTACTATGAGCTTAGGTGTCCCATTAATTCTGCGCTGAGAAGGAAATAATGTAGACAGGAATAATACAGCCCCGCTCATTTAGCATGACCCATAAAAGGAGTATCAAAGGGGCGTAAAAACTGAATGTTAAAACAAACCTCGAGCTGCTAAGACAAATTAGCATGCACCATTAAAAACCAAGAAGCTATTTAAGAATCCACATCGATCGTGAACATAATACGTCTTTCTCTCAATGCCCGAGAACAAAGGACAAATACTGGAAGGTTTTTCACTGTTTAGGAACTTCGTAAGTTAATTTTTTCTCCAAAAAAACCCCAATAATGACAGTAAAGTATCTTTCTTAAAGGGTTGTTTGCCCGCCGAAAAAACTGTCATTATTTCATCACATTCAGACGTTCTTGCTTCTGTGAAACACGAGAAGATATTCTAAGAAAAGTCTCAGGTATTGTTTCCATCAGATGGAAGTCAATGGGGTCCAGTAATGTTGGGTTGCCGACATTCTTCAAAATATCTTCTTTTGTGTTCTGCACGAGAACGAAAGCCACACAGGTTTGGAATGACATGAATAAATGTTGAAAGAACTTTCATTTGTAGGTGAACTATCCCTTTAACAAATTGCGGAAAATGGAAAAAATGAAAAAGCTGTGACAGAAATATTTATGCATGTCTAAATTTGGTAAGAAAGCACCATGTTGTTATAAATGATCTCACTTAAAGCATCAGAGTATTTGCATTGTTACTGATGGCAACTAACCAGAAAATAAAACAAAACTAGGTTCATAACACCGCTGTTCACCATACTTCACCAATACCTCCCAGAACAATAACGGGGTGAGTGTCAAGACGAAATATCTGTAAGAGCAAGAGAGAGCCACAACACGAGGGGGTTTTGAGGACAAGAACTGATCAAAGGGAACAAAACGACCCCAAGCTAAAATGCAATGGATAGTCACAGCTATGCGGTTCAGGACAGCTGCGGTGAACTCAGCATCAATAGATGCATAATTATAAAGACTTTATCAAAGCAACATCAAAAGAGTTTGTCTTAAAAAAACTCACTCATGTGTCTCTCTCTCTCCACTAAAGCGCTTAAAGTGGATGATGGAATGAATGAAATATAAAGTTGCAGAGTGAAAAGAAAAACAGCAGGATCGGTTTGAATTTCTCCCCTAGAGAACAATCATATTGTATTGCAAGTTAGCAGGCTGTAATTTGACATAAAGAGAACAAAAAGTACAGTGAAACCGAACTAAGTGCATGCTCAAATTTTTTTAAGATAAAAATAATAATAAAACGAACACGTCAGCTGAGACGGATGTGGTTTTCATTCAAATCAGCCAATCAGAATAAAACCTCAGGAACCTCAAACAGTGTTCCTTCCACTTTAAACATGGACGGCTGTCTGAAACCCTGTAATTTCCATCAATTTTATATGTGGTGCATTTGAAACCTTTTTGGAACGACATGTCAACTGTCCTGTTTTGATAAGTCCAATACATGACTACTGTATATTTTGCAAAATTGGACGAAATTACATCTTGACAAGAAGTTTTTCTGGGATTTTCTGCTCTTTAACTGTTCACCAAAACCTCTTGGTTTGCGCTTGATAGATGAAGATTGTCGCTTTATCAACTTCATGGTATCTTCATTGAAGAGACATTAGAAAAAGCATTCGACAATATTTACACGGTTAAAGCCTATTAGCCGGACAAAAGAGAGAGACTGAGATGGGCTTCTGGCGGAAGAGCAAGATATAGTATTTACTGTGTTGTCTTATTGAGATCTTATTTACTCGGTGTACGTCTAGAAAAGGTCTTTAAACGGATTAGTGTGCTTCTCTGTATTGTTTAGACACAAATGCACTTTATTGTCTCCGTCTCTGCTTTGTCCAGTTATCTTGGGAGTAATGCCCTGGTGCTCTTTTGTTCTTTGATAAGGTCAGTCTCTTACACAACACAGCACGAAACCCACCGCTCTCTCCATTGATGTATTATTTCAATACATTTTATTTTCACTTAATGTGTCACACACACAAAATGTAATGACAAAACGTTGAGAGGCACACAAGGAGAAGTGTTTGATAGGTAAAATATACGTGTGAGATTGTTTGTGTGTGCGTGTATGACATAGTTCGTCTTATCAGCCGACCCGTTCGACCTTCCCCCGAGACCCGCCCGTACCTTATCTCGACCCTTGCGCCTGAAACGCATCGCTGTTTTCATTCAAAGCCGATATCTGCCCGCTACTGTCCAAACAGCACTGACCATTCGTTCGATAGCCCTCCTGGGTGCCGTAAGTGATAAGGGTCACGTGACCTTCTGTCGATGGAGGTCACGTGACCCGGCGAGCTTGCTTGTTTCCGAGGCTGCCACAATCCCAATGCCAGGATCGTCCGCCACCATCCCGGTAACCATGACAACGTGTCCTCCGGGAGGCAGGGGGTATTAGAGAGGTAAGCCCCAGCGTTGACCCACGTGAAGAATTTGAGCAATAGATACACAACAAAAACACACGTTGGCATTTTTGCGCGACGTACGGCATGAGCTGCGAATGATTTAAGGGAGTCTCAGGAGAAGCGGTCTAATTGAGCACGCATGACAGCTTTCCACGACATATGTTCACGAGCACATGCACATATGCCTGCCACACTTTTAGCGGAGAGAGGTGGATGCGTGTGTTTTTCGTTAGAAAGGCAATAATGTTAATTTTTCTAGATATCTATATATATAAATAAATCTACAGAAACATTTCAATTCTGGGAGCAAACGCAGCCCCACCAAAAGAAAAGCATGAAATCTACCTCTCCAGTAGATCAATAACTGAACAAAACCTGGAGGTCTTGTTACAAAGACAAGATCACCACTAAATCAACCTCTGTGCATTATGGGAAAAAAAGGAGGAGGGGGCACATCAGCAGCTCTTACCTCAACTCTCTCTACATCTCTCATGGATGACTGCAACCATAAATTCACTCGAGGTTCTTCTCGCCTCGCTCTCGTCACTGCACGCCTCCGTCACCTCCTTAATGACACGCAGCCGTGCCCTCGTATATACATGAAGACGCACATATATGGGGGGGTCGTGAGCGACCATACGCCATGCTGGCTCCAAGCACTCCCCAGTTGCAGCAAATCACACTGACAGACCAATAGGGAGGTGGAAACCCGACGTGTGTTATTGTCTGGGCTATACCGTATATTATATGAGCAGAGGTGAGGACCGGAGGGGGATTTGATGGTTTGCCTGCCCACAAATGACCCTCCCTTAGAAGCGAGGTAGAGCGGATATATATTTAGACTTATAACGGTTTCTCTCAACGGCTCTTTCAGATTGTTTTGTAGATCTAAAGGGTGAGAGGTGGGAGGAAGAAAGAAAATGCATCGTATGGTCCGAAATATACACAGATGCGAAGAACAGAAGAATGCCTCGTGTCATTCCAAACCTGTGTGATTTTTTTCTTCCGCAGAACAGTGACAACATTGGTCCACATTGACTTCCATTGTATGGACACAAAACCACTGAGACATTTTTCGAAATATCTTTATGTTTCACGGAAGTAAATCTCATTTGCGGGTTTTGAATGACGTGAGGCTGAATAAACGATGACCAAATATTCATTTTTTGGTGAACTACTATAATTCAATTTCGCTGTTCATACATCTTTTGAGTTCCTAACCAATATTATATTGCATCAGTGATTATGTATGTAAATCAAGCCAAACCTTTCATTTTCTCCTCTCGTCCACACACACAAACGCCTGCAAGACACTGTATGTAGGCCAAAACCATTAATGTCATTATTGCCGGTCAGCGCCCAACCACACTGTGTGTGTGTGCGTGCGTGCGTGTGTGCGAAGTCTACAACCGACAGCGGCGGAAACAAGCCATAACATACAACTATGAGGAGGAGGAAGCCAGAAAAGTTGATCTAGGAAAGGCAATTGAGGAAGAAGAGCCTCGGGCGAGCGTGTGTGTGTGTGCGTGACTGCCCCAAACCCCCAACTGTCCATCCCTAGGGCCCCAGGGGTCCGCTCGGAGATCCTCATTATAGAAAAGAATGACAGCTTGCTGTCAAATATGGGTCAAACGTGAATCAAATTATTTCAAATGCTGACAGTCCATTCAGGTACAGCTGTTAATATACACAAAATTAACATTCTAGCCCACGGCGTTGAACAAATTTGACCATTTCTGCTTTAAATAGGACATGGAGTATTTGTCACAGCCTCCAATTATGGCTTATTACTCGGAGAGCGAGTTGAAGAACAGGTCTTACGCAGGAGATGGGTTGATTTGTTCTGACTGGCACCGGGAGGTTGTCGGATGTCTGCGTCTGTGCCCGTCTCTGTGCAGTGATGTTGCACAGCATTACCTGCGCTATAAAGCATCACCTCGCTAGAAATGGCCTTTGTGAGGTAATGTCTGGTTCTGGCGGCGGGACCGAGGGTTGGAAGTCGAAAGGCTTTGTCCACGACTGAGTGAATCGCAAATCAAACGCAGTTGCTGTTGATTTGACACGCTCTATTGTTTTCCCGAGGTGCACGTTCGTTACGCAGAGATGGAAACCAAATGTTTTGTGGCTGTTCGGTCATCGTCCAGACCGCTTCTACGTTTCCTCAAAACAGGTTCTGAACGAATGAAGCGATCGATAAAAATAAGGTTGCCTGGAAAAGGATATAGACACGCTTTCTCTCTCTCTCTCTCTCTCTATCCATCTATCTGTCTCTATCTCTATGAGATAGACCAAGAGGAATTGTCACTTAGAGATTTTACTGCTCAGGACACTCGGGTTTTCTTCTCTTTCCTTCAGGAACAGGTAGAGTTTTGTTTCTACTCCTAGAGGCGTACGAGCCAAAAAAGAAAGAACGCATTCGATTTCTTTCCTCTTTTATCTGCTCACCACAGACTCCTTTCAGTCGGCACTGTGTTTGTCCAGATTCTGGTCAAAACGCTCTGGTTTCCTGTTGGTCAATTTCTCTCTCTCTCTGTCGTCCTTTCGCTCCTACAGTACATTTGGTGGTAATAATGCGACCATAGATATATATGACTGGGATGCTGCATTAGCATCTGTTTCTATGAGCCGCTGTACGTAGGTCGTCTGCCATATTGGAATGGTATGCTTATGAAAATATATGTATTGTTGTGTAAACTCAAACATTATATTTGCTACACTAACACAACAACAAAAGGTTATCCCATTTTTCGGGAAATTTAAGTGTTGGGCCATTGTGAGTGACGTCAGCGGACCGTTCCAAGATGGTGGACACATCGACATGCGTCATCTAGTTATATATATATCTATGAATATAACAACATACAAAGAAAGATCAAACACCTAGACGTTTTGTCTAAATGATCTTTATCCCCATATCTACAATATTGAATATTCAGCTCCAAACGAGCCAAATTTGGTCTATATACCTCACATAAATCAGGTAGATGTTTTCAGAAGACTTGGAACATAGCTCATGAGCTCATGCATATTCTGCTAAACATCAACATATGTGATCTATAAAAGAAAAGAAAATGATAGTTTAAAATGACTACACAGCTCACCATTCTCTATTCTCCCTCATTTGTAACTTCAATGTGTACAAGTACATCCAGAATAATGGGCTCCATATGTAAGAGGCATTAAAAACAAGGACAGGCTCTGTCTTAGGGGGATGTGAGAAACTATGCTTTGATGAGGTAAATGAGTTTGTGAGAGTCAGAAAGAGAAAATATGCATGTGTGTGGACACGACTCCCGAGGGCTCGCAAACAGGAAGTGTTGACCGTGCTCTGAGGAGCCGAGGGTTCCGAAGAAGGCGTGAAGATCAACAAAGGCTACAAAAAACAATGTGTGTCGGATGACCTTAGTCTTGTGTCTCAACTATCGGCTGTTCGGAAGAAGGTTGGGAAGAATTTCCGGGTCATCTCAGTGTATTGTTTTAATTATACTATATTAAAACACATTGTGGAGCTTCAGATAAACATGCTTTGAGCATCCTATACTTACAGAAAGCTTATGAGTTCTAGAGGTCTGCTTAGCAAGCCTGTATTTAACCGCCTCGCAGTTTAAGTTTGAGTGGCAAAGACGCAACAATGCTTAAGAAGGGACAGCGCTTCATGTTCTTGTTGACATCGTCTGCTATTCATGAAGATCTGAATTAGAGGCCCTGCATGTAGGCGCTCATGCACGCAAGCATCCGTCTGGAACGACAGACATCTCTCCCGGCGTCTGCAAGGCTGCAAGCTTCTTCTCCAACCTCTGTCCACTTTTCTGTCTATCCTCCTTTTGTTCCCCTCCCTCTCCTGGTCGTGGCCTGTGCCATGAGTCTAGATGGAATCTGCAGACTTGATTCACATTTGGTGCATTGATTTTGAGAAAAAAATGTGCCATATTGATGGTATTTGAGCACAGACAGCCTGAAAGCCGGCATAAAATAATCTATTCAATATAAACAGGTCAATATAAATTTGTCAATGGCGAAAAATAGAAAATAATATTAAATATTTATTTAAAATACAATAGAAATAAAAGTAAATATACTATAAAAATAGAAATCATATTTTTTTATTAGATTTTTATAAAACAATTTTTTAATTAGAAAAAAAATATATATATTTTATGAATTAACTCGAAGCAGGCAGACAATGTTTACTAGGCACAAAATAGAAAATTAAAGATATATTAATGATATAAAATAAAATATATATTATATTATATATATTATATTATAAAAGAGGAAATAAGATATATTTTTTTATGAAATTAGAAGTAAAAAATGTTTTATGAACTAACTCGGAGCAGGCTGACGATGTTTACTCATTGAACATCATTAAATAGTAGAATATTTAAAAAAATATTAATGATATAATAAAAAATACAAGTAAATATACTATAAAAACAGAAATAAGATGAAAAATTATTTGAATTATATTTTTACAAATATACAACATTTTAAATTCGATTTTAAAAAAATGAGAAAAAACCTTTCATTAGAATTAAAACACCTGTTATTCCTGAGCTTTTCATTGTGGGCAGATTCCACATGGACCTGGTCATGAGACGTTAAACGTTAAAGATGGAATCAAACCATTCTTCACATCCATCAAACGAACAGCTTGTCACTTTTTGGCGCTCAATGGCACTCATCCCACGTTGAGGAAGTCACGCTTCAGAGGTCTGCACTTCCTCTCACCCTCAGCCCTGCGTCAGGGGGCCTGACCCCGGACAGACACCCTGTCATGCGTAGCCCCCTACCGAGACGCCGGGAGGGGCTAAAACTGTGATCTAGGGAGAGTGACAGGGCTGTAGCATAATTCAATAACACTAATCCCCAATGAATGGACAAAGAGGCGGCAAGTAAAGGGGGGAGATAACTGTGCATACCCCGACAGACCCGGAGGCACGGGGATGCCTGGGGAACGGGTGCAGCTGATACATGACTGAAAGGAGGGGTAAGGGGTGGATGGCATTCTGCTGTGCCCCTCTTTATGTAGAGAAGGGGGTAGGCAGTTTGGGGTCCAGCTGGCTCGCATTCAGCCAAGTGAGTTATTGCCCGTGACTGCTGAGTCTGTCTCTGTATGTATCCATCTATCCGTGTGTGCATGAGAGATGAGCGCGAGGCATTCATATCAATCGATTATCATTTGAACAGATCAATCATCCGTCCTCTAACTCACACTGACTCATTGACCTTTGACTTCAGTGATGGAATCAATATCATTAATGCCAAAGTCTCTTCCCGCTGCACGGAAACAAGCAGACATACAGTAGAGGTTTGAATGGAAATGCAAATACATTAGCATGAAAAAAATGCACGCGGATGGCCCACCGCCTCAATTCCCATTTTGTTCATTTTGACAGAAATGAGGAGAAAGCAACACAAAGAGATGAAGTCGGTCAGTCACACGCACACAGCAAACGTTTTCGATTCGCCTGACTGCTCAGTGATTACTCAGACCAGACCGTCTGACTGTTCAATCTAATCTGTCCACAAATAACATATGACAGAAGAATACTAAAATAGAGATCTACGTGGAAATAACCGAGATCACATGCACTCACTACCATAAACAGAAAATCATCTGGTTATCAATATCAGCTTCTTGTCAAATTATGCGTTTCATGTACTGTATAGCTATAGCTGCATATTGATATATCATATCTCACATATTGTTCGTATTAAGTATTTATGCAAATGTATCTGGTAGAGACGTTTCAGTGACAAGATCAGTGCATCCTATTATCCATCTATGACGGGTGCTACTGTAAATAGCTCAGGGTGATAAGACAGATATATTACACAATGTATCTTCTTTTTCTCTGTCAACAGCCACAGTAGCTTTGAAGCCTGTTAGAAGTACAGTAAATGAGTTTATCTGACAGCATCTTACAATTTAAAACTCAAGTCATTTGAATTTAAATTATATGAATTAATAAATCGAGTTATATTTCATACAACTTCATTTTATACAGCTAAATGTTTTTAATAACTCGTAAAGCCAGTTTAATTTAACTTAAACATGTAAGGCAACTTGATCAACAGTTTTAAGGTTGATTTTTTTAACAGTAAAATAGCTTTTGTTTTAAGTTATATTGTAAATATTGTTCATTTTTGTTTAATTTGAGCAATTTTGTTGTGTGCTTTTGTCGTTTTATCATGTTAATGTTTTTACATTGCTGTAAATAGTGCAACACTTATTTCAGTTTATTGCCAAGGCAACATTTCTAATTTTATTTAGTTTAAGTTTTGTAAACTATATTTAGACATTTTTTTTATTTGATTTCAGTTAACAGAAACTAGTTTTAGTAAACTACTTAAAACTTAGACTTAGACTAAAAACGTAGACAGCATCCACAGACAAGCTTCTTAGTGTGTGTCAGTTTTTCCTACAGAGATTCAGTACAGAGTCCAGTCAAATGTTTTTTAAAATGTCTTTAAATATCTTCATGTTACCTCATACTAAATAAACTAAAATAAAGCATTACTAAACTTTATAAAAATCATTATTTAAAACAAAAATAAATATATTTATGTAATATATGTATCAAATCTTTATATTAAACAAAACCAAATACATTTTTTCAATTCAGACAGCAAACTCAAAACAACAAGATAATAAACCTCATTTTAAAACATTACTAAAGATAACTGCGGGAAACACTTGCAAACACTTGACCATGAGGGAATACAATCTAAACCAAATACTGTACACTACCAGACTGCGGCTCAAAACAGTTCAATTAAAACTGTAAAAAAGCAAGAGATCCGCAATTGATATCCCACAAAAATTCACACATGGCGTGGACAGCGAAACTTGTCATTACCAGAGGAGACAGAAAGACTGTTCAAACACCCTCGCGCTTCACTCGCGAACACAAAACAAAAACATTTACACAACCTTGACTCCATTTATAGCTCATTCATAAACCTCATAAATAGTTCAATCTCATACAGTAAACCAGAAATGCATTTGGAGTCTTTTTGCTTCAAACTTTTCTCTCAAACCGTTTTTTGGTTATACAATACAAATATTCATTTATGTTATGTTATGTACAACCTGAAAAAAATCACATCTGCAGACAGCTGCACAGTCTCAACAGCAGTTCTGATACTGAACATGAAGGAGGGAGTGAACGTTCTCTGGAGGAGTTTGCTGCCGGCCAGACATAACATACTTTAGCCGTGAGAGAACTTCCTCTTTCAGATGGAGGAGAAAGCAACGGGGAGAGAAAGGCAACAAAGAGAGATGCTTTATAAAAAACAACATTACCACATAATTACAGCTGCTAGAACAATCCTGTCTAAGAGCTGAGTAAGCGTTCTGTTTCAGTCCTAAACAACACGGTAGTTACAGTAAGAGCCAACAACCTTTAACACCGTTTGGGCTTCTTTTTCAAGATTCCCACATTTGGGCCTCATACATCCAACCTAAAACAAGACTTTTCTGTCATTGACCACGTTTACATGGACATCAGTAATCTAATGATTTGCCTTATTCTGAGTAAGCTAATATTAGGATGAAGGTGTTGACATGAGTTGCTTTAAGGACATACCGTTCATGTTCCCGTTTTACATGTTACACCACATACTGTAGTTGGATCAATGGCGTACGTCATTACGTCTCTAAGCGACGCCGTTCGGCGTTTCCTCCATAATTTCATGTATCAACAAACATTTGGTCCTCGCCACAGTACCACATACAGTTTTTGGTGCTTCATTTATTTTCCAGAATTGTTGGCATCTTTCTTGTCTCCCGTACGAACCAAAAATGTGCTTTCTTGCTTGAAGCCGTGTTGTTTGCGCTAAAACGAAACGGCTGTGCGTGTGTGTAACCTGTCGCAAAGTGCCGCAAAAGTTCCTACGCGCCGGTAATAGTGCGAATACAGTGTGTACATGTCTATACCGCACCATAATGCGACTAAAATAGGAGTACTCCAGCCGTCTTCATTCCATTTGTGTTTAAACGATTATGAGTTTAGACGGATTAAGTGGTCCATTCTTAATCAGAGTATTGTCTTAATCCTGTTAATATCAGATTATTGTTGTCCATGTAAACGTGGTCATTGTTACATTTGTGTTTATTTCGTTTTTAAATGTTTGTGTATTTGTGTTCCTGAGGCTCAATTGGTAGATCATTGCACTGGCAGCATTCAGTCAGGGGTTTGCACATTTTGATAATGCGTATGCCTTGAATGCATTTGGATAAAAGCGTCTGCTAAACGTGTACATCATGCGTTTTAATCTACATGAAATAACCTTCCTTTCAGTCATGCAGTCAAGAGTTATGAGCTCCGCACTCCTAACAGACAGGACATATAAATACATTTTGAGAGATTAAAGACTTACACCATTTCTCAGCTAAAGTAAGTCTACTTGATGCTTCAGTAGTCAGGGTGGGTTAGATGTTTCAACACCAAAACCGGTATGATCATCGCAGATGTTTACTCAGAGGGATGTGGGCGATTCCCAAGTAATCTCTTTCCTGTGGGAACCTGCAGCCCTGTCTGCTACTTGTTAAAGAAAACTCCCGTGATTACGCGCGTCTTCGGGAGTCACGGTTTCGTGCACACACAAAGTCCTGTCTGAGATCCACCTGTACTCTGCACAGTCAACAAACAGCTAAAGCCCGCAGAATAGTCTCGGGGTCGGTACCCATGGAAACAGCGATGAGTCAGTCTGAGGGCTTACAGTCAGGAAGAAGAAACTGACCCAGAGGGCCCGAAACCAGACAGTGGATTTTAAGTTTGGGGAATTAGATGGGATAAATTGCCTTAATCACACAGCAGGAATACAGCGGCCCAAAACATGCCCTGTTACCAGCCTAGACAATGACTGCATCTCATTGGCTTCTTTGGGTTTTCCCACCTCTCTAAGCATGACAAGGAAAATTGGTTCTTGTGGAAACTTGTCAAGTTGTTTTAAGGTTTAATCAATCAAAACACAATGTTAAACAAAGACTAGGGTATACTGTAAATGGGGTATACAGCCGTGGAAAAACAAAACAAAAGACCGTTCGTGTTCCATTTCACTCTGTGAACCACTGACAAAATTTCTCCCAAATTTCAAATACAAACATTGTTTCTATTTACATTTATTTGCAAACAAATGATAATTGGAGAAACAGGTCAAAATAACAGAAAAGATGCTCTGTATTTCTCCAAACCTCAAATACTGCAAAGACAACAAGTTCATATTCACTTTTAAGCAATACAACAGTAATATACATGTATTTATGATTTTTTTATGCGATAACATGGATTTGTATCACAGTTTTCATGTCTGGTCTTGCTGTCAGTCTTTCACATTGCTGTTGGATGACTGTCACTGAATAAATGAAAATGTGTGGCTGCGCAGGTGTCAGTCAAGAGGGGCATTTAAAGAGATTAGCATTGAGAATGTGATGCATCTCGAGAAAAAACTGCAACGCTCATAACCTGAACTGATGGCCTAATTAAACCTCAACTGTTTGCTGTGAACGCTCGCTCCTTTTTAATGAAGAGCGGCGAAATGTCAGGTGTCTGAAGAGGCGTCTCTCTCTTGCGCTCGTCCACTCGTCCTCCTTCCACAAATCAACAGTCTTTTAATCACATCATAACCAAGAGAAGAAAAAACACAAGTGCAAAGCTGCAGCATACTGTCGAAATATAGTCATTAAAAACACAGAGAAAAAAAATGTAGGGGGTGTCTATTGACACCGAACACAGAGCTAAGAACTCTGTCGGGTGGGACGCATGAAGCATATTGAACTACAATGGCACAGTGAGAAAAGTGTGCCACAAAAATACTTACTCAACAACTCCAAACTTACAAAAAGCGCGATTCTATTGTCTGACCTTCCAACCTGTACGTTTGAGGGTTTGAGACAAAAAAAAGCACAAAGGACAAAACTGCACTCTGCACAAAACCAAGCTCCCTTATGCACAGAAGAACGGATGGATTCACACTTGCACGAGTCTAAATCAGGCTAATTAGCCCATTAATGAAGAGGCAAATGTCAAGTCCTCCTGGCTAGCCGGGTTATGAGGACAGTGCCGGAGGCCATTTTGGGAACGAAAACTCAGCAGTTTCAGTTTAGCCTGTCAAGGGATTCGCGAAACCCCGAGCCTGCATGTAACCGGAACGCTAGGCTACATTTCAACACGATCCTTGCAGAAAACCAGACCAAAAATAACATTAGACAAAGTTTCTTAATATCGACGAACCTGTGTAATGAGTAAAAAGGCTTTTTGGCTCCGTTCCATTGATCCCTTGAATGTGATCAATTATATAAATTACAACATCGAAGTATCTTCTTTCATTTTTTCAAAATACGTTCATTTGTATTGGATTTGTGGTTTAGCGCATATAACAGAATAAGAATACATCAGAACCCTCGAACAACAGCAGATGATGAGGATCATCTAACGCATCTAAAACGCTCAGATTCCCATATACAAGTCATAACTGGGATATCATTTCACGTCTTTGTTACAAGAGAACGCCGGCTTCGGTAAATACCACTTTGGCTTTGGCGGGGAAGTACAAATGCCACAAGTAAATCCAAACAAGTCCTTAAGAACTTATGTACTCAGAACTGAGCTTAAGAGACCAAACAAAAACATACAAAGAAACTGACAACCTCGCCATATTTGCACAGAACAGCCTTGTCAGGAGTCATTGTTTTCCTGTCGCTAATCTAAAGGCCAGCGGGTTCCCTTCAGCTGTTCGGGGGGTTTCGAGGGGTCCAGCGGGGGCTTTCACTCAACAACAGTTTGTCAAGCCCCTCTGCTCCCGCATCACCTTTACAGTAACTCTAACCCACAATGACACCCGATCCTGACTCCGCTATTCTCTCTGAATGTGGCTCCCACCGAGTTCAAACAAATAAACTTTCCGTGACTTTAAAACGATGCTTCTCAGAACGCCGGACCCCTTGGCATGGGGTCTGGCTGGCGTCCATACGGTGCCCCTCGCGGCTTACGTTGAGAAGCCGAGCTGTATAATGTGATGGCTGGAGGAACCATTAAAAAAGCATTAATTGTGAAGTCGAGGCATCTGGTGTCAATGTATGCTAATATTTGAATGTACGCAGGAGAACAGCTGAAAAGAGAAAAAAGTCAAGAGGACAGTTGCACAAAGAGACGGCGAGAAGAAAGTAGAAACCAACGCAGTCCAATGGTACACAACGGCACAAACACTCACTTGCTTGGAGACAGATGCTTCAGGCACCAGGAAACAAAAGCGGTCATTGTGGAAAGAAAGCCTGAAAATAAGGTGACGTGTTTCTGACATTCAGGACGTCTATACACTCCTTTAAGCATACATTTACAAATTGGACTGAAATACAATCGGAAAAATGAAGCGTGGTTATCCATAACATAAGAAACTGTGTAATAAATGTGTTTTCCAATTAAAGATCTGCGACGGAAGGACGAGCGGGCAGGAATCGAGCTTCGATAGCAACCGAATCGAACGACAACTCCTGAATGTAAAGTGTTTATTTGTTCAGCTCTGGGGCTGCGCTTATCTGAGGTTCTCTCCATTTCTGATGGGCTCAGGACAAATCAAAGAGGCTGAGCCCCGAGCAAGCGGCTTATCCCAATGCGGCCTAACCAGGGATTTGTGCTGTTTCATTCAAACAAGATTTGTGCTATTCACTGGCAATTATTCATCACATACACTCCCAGTACAAGTTCAGCGAATCAGTCGGAGACGTATTCGGACAGGTGTCATCCCATGTGCGGAAGAACCGGCTGGATCAGCTTATAGACCGTCAGCCATCACTCAAATAACTGAGAAAAGATGAGCTCTTGTAAAACCAAAGAAACAGTTCACCCAAAAACAAAAATTCTCTTTTTTTTACCCAAGCGTTCTTCCAAATCTCTTTCTCTGTGTTCATGAGAACAAAGAAATGTAAACTGATTTGAAACAACTTAAATGTAAATGAAGACAGACTTTACTTTGGGGTGAACTGTCCCTTTAATGAAAATCACTGGCATTGGTAATGAAGAAAAAAATCTGAAAAACACACACAGACATAAAACAAGCTATATCTCTCAAAACTTTGCTTGACAAAAAGAAGAAAACAAACACTTATCAAAAACATCAAAACAGAAAAGCTGCCTGCTGTGCAAAAAAATGAGGAATCCAACATGAAAAAATACTAAAGCGCATAAGAAAGAGGATAAATCAAAGACTACCGAGGACTATTAAAACGTTAATGGACCCGTTCCACAAACAAATGTGCCGCTCACTGTATATTTTATGGCTTTTTGTGTTTTGTCTCTGTAAGACACCAAATGGCTTATATTGGCGTCTCTGTTTAGCCGTCTGTGGTTTGTGCGGAGGATGTAGAACAAGAGCAGAATAGAAATATTTACAAACACATCCTACAATGAACTTTCGAGCGCCATTACGGAGCGAATAGAAACAGAAGTCGGAAAGAAAAGGGGCCGACGTTGAGCCGAGAAAATAACTTAATTCCTCAGTTCATCCGCCGGCGTCTACTTTAAATCTGATATGAGATGACAGGAGTGATGCAAAATCCAAATCCATTATAATGCAGAGCAGAGCGACGGCACAGGATATACAGAAGAGAGAGAGAGATGTAAAAACAGAGAGAGACACGGGGTGCCTGGAGAGTAAATACACTGTTTTCTCTGTCTGACAGTCCATGATGATTCTTTTATGGGGAAGTCATTGTGGTCTGGAAGGGGAAACAATTTCCTCTTCGTCTCGCAAGGCAACAATAGCATCCAGTGTAACCGCACTGGATCTGAACTCATGCCGGTTCCGCTGCTGCTATTGTTGCTTAAAAGATCCCAGAGGTCTGTGTTTTTTGCTTAAAGAAGTTATTGTTGGGTGCCTTGCTTTTCCACGGCCCTGTCCATGAAATAAATGTCTGTGGTCAACGGACTGTTATTAACTCTTTAAGAGCTTAAATAAAATCCCTTTTAAACAAACATATTTTCTACGCAAATTGAGTTTCTGACTATCGATATGGTAGAGAATGTAGAGGTGTACTTATATTCTAAGATATATATACTCAGTTCAGTTAACTATAAATAATAAACACTTTTTTGCTGCCTTAAATTTTCAAAAGGAACAGTTCACTTTATTCACAAATTCTGTCTTTATTTACTAACGCTCAAGTTGTTCCAGATCTGTATACATTTCTTTATGATGAACACAGAGAAAGATATTTGGAAGAATGCTTGTAACCAAACAGTTCTTGGCCACCATTGACTTCCATAGTAGGAAAAATGACTTTATACATTTCTTTTTTCTGTTGAACACAAAAGAAGATATTTTGAAGAATGAATGAAAGCAAAGAGTTCTGCGGCACTTTTGACTGCCATTGTCATTTTTCCTACTATGGTAGTCAATGGCGGCCAAGAACTGTTTGATTACAAGCATTCTTCCAAATATCTTTCTCTGTGTTCATCGGGAACAAAGACATGTATACAGATAATGATGACCAAAGTTTTATTTTTGGGTAAACATTCCCTTTAAATAACATGTTTACTATACTATGTGGTCAATGAAGACCGCCCAACTGTATTTTTGACCTTCTAGCGCATGACTAATGGACCCCAAAGGATTATGGGATTGCTCACAGAAACAGAGAAAGAAAAAGAAAGTCAGCATTCGAGGTGCTTGAAAGCCGATCTTGTGCAACACAGTTAATCTTATCTCTGTCACACAGCTCAGTGTGACCCCGTCTAAAGCAGGCAGCGCTCTGGAGAGGGAGCAGCCCAAACACCAGACAGATCTCATTACACGGGGGCAACCCAGGAAGCCAAGACTGTCATCGTATCCACCACACACCTTTCAGCTCTCACACACGCCGTCAAAACAACGCATGCCTGCCATGGACGAGACACTTTCTGCTGCTAGTTAGACCATTTGCACGATGCTGATGTGAACCGCCTAATGATGGAGGTTTATTTGTCGCTCAGTTGTGTTTCATGATGTTCTTAAAGCGACAGTTGCCTAAAATGAAAATTCTGTCATTGAGTCATTTATTTATCCTCTTGTCATTACAAAAATAAATGATTTGCTTTCTGAATGGGCGAAATGTCTATACAATGAAACTGATTGAAACATCATAACAGGGAAAGTTCAACCAGAAATACAAATTCTGTCATTTTTCTTGAGTTGTTTGTTTTCTCGAGATGTTTTAAATCTGTATAAATGTCTTACACAGAGAGAGATATTTGGAAAAATGCTTGTAACCAAACAGTTCTTGGCCACCATAGTAGGAACATTTGGTCATAAGTGCCCCAGAACTGTTTGCTTTTACTACATTCTTCAAAATATCTTATTTGGTGTTCAAAAGAACAAAGACTACTATGACTACTCCTACATGGTAGTCAATGGTGGCCAAGAACTGTTTGGTTACAAGCATTCTTCCAAATATCTCCCTCTGTGTTCATCAGAACGAACACATTTATACAGATCTGGAACATCTTGTGGAGTAGTAAATGAAGAATTTTTGGGTGAAATGTCCCTTTAAAGCAAAATTTATTTTTTTAAATATGAAAGAAAATGACGTGTAATATGTGGTTTATGCGTAAACTAATCTCAAACTTCAAAAAGGATTCTTGGAATACTTATCCTGGTCACCAAAACAACTCCTTAGTGGTTTACGGAACAAAGAAAATCACACAAATGTAGAACGACATGAGGGTAGTGTATTTCATTTCAGGCGGACTGCCCCTTTAATTACTTGCAGACCTTGTGGGTACATTTTTAAGAAAAATATCTTCCCAGAATGACCCTACAGTGATTCTTCTACACCATGGAGATATTTGGGCCAGTGTGAAGTGTTGACTCACATCCAGCTTCATTAACACCCAGGGAATGCATAGACAGTGATTGGACTTATGATGGAGGACTCTCCGTGTTTACTTAGCCCAAGGGGCAGCTGTTTACTAGCTCCATAGGAGGGTGACAGATAAACAAACTACGGGTCAGGGTCCAAATCTACACTCCCTAACCCTGTCCACACACAGCCTGTGGGTCTGGACCCCCTGCTGGACCAGCAGCTGCTTTGAGCCCAGCCTGACTGCATGAGCCAAACACATCAACAGTGTTGGATCGGACGATCTCTTCCAAAAATGACCCCCCCAAAAAATGTACAATGGAATTACCCATTTACCCATTTTTGGATGGTGTTTTTCCATCGTTTACCATAGATCTAATACAAATGTAAAAATCACACTATAGTTACTATACAGTACCATACAGTAAACACAAATATTAAAGGCATAATATCTGACATCCTTACTAAACCATTATTCACTATAACCTAAAAAGGTTACATGAGCAACATAACATCAGTTTATGCTCTAAAGACACGCTCGGCTTACATTCATGTTCTGGATTTGCCCTTGTGTGGCCTCCTGGGAAGGATCTGTGATACCTTCACGCCCGAGGTAATTATCCTATAATGGATGACGACAGTGAAGGGTCCATTTTAATGCTTTTTGCCTCCGACGACACTAAGCTTTGCTACATAAAACTGGGATGTTAGCCTCACGTGCCACCCTTTATTGTACATTACATACCGCATGCCTTTGCACCCTTGCACTTCCTGTCCGGTTCTCATGATCGTGTAATGGGATTACACGGCCCTGACCTCGTGCCGTGCCGTAGCACTCCTGTTGCCCTCTGGACTGACTCACAGGCTGAACATAATGAAAAAGCCTGAAGCGGTGTCGAGACGGAGCTACTCAGACAGGATCCCAAATGAAAAACCACCGAGCAAAATATCCCATCTGTGCTGTGATGCCTGTAGACCTTTGCACTGAAATGAACAAGAGCGACTGGACTTTTGTTCTACCTTAGTAGACAACAAGTGAAAGTTCGCCAAAAAATGCCATTATTTACTCACCCTCTTGTCATTTCAAACACAAAGATAGATATTTTGAAGAACCACGGCGGTACCAATTGACTTGCATTGGTAGACGTGCCTATTGGTTCACAATAACCAATATTATTTCAAAATCAAAGCAATGACAGGATATTGTTTTTTAAAAAAGCGATGAGCCCTTTAACGTTCCTACGTTTTGTTTCAAGACGAACCCTCCCCTCTTGTCAAGTGATGTCAAGTGTTGGGACGCACAGCATGATTAAAAAAATGGCAGTCAAGCGAGCGTTTCCATTTTCTGCCGCTCTAAATGTCTGGATGTGAATGTGGATGCATGAACGAGATGCAGCTGTCAGTTCATATTAAGACGCATGGAAAGTGACGTCACGCTGAAGTCTGTCACAGAGCAGCCGGGTGGGGTGAGATCAGATGAAAGGAGGACGTGGAGATGGGGTGAGGGCACGGTAATGACTTGGCGAAGGAGATGTTATTACCTGACACTCGCAACATTATCGCTTGCTATTAGATAGGAATCAGAATTCATTAGAGATGATGCTATCTGGATGCTGTCTATTGAAGGGTGACGAGATTGAGAAAGAGGTGGACACCTCAAGAGACAAGACAGGAAATGACCAATAATGATGTGACAGCAGCTAAATATTCCCCGAGCACCACAGATGCCTCTACATATCACCAGAGAGTATCCACGGCACAAGGGGTCTATATTAGGAGGCATGCACCAGGATCAGAAATGAACCCGAGCTCGGGAGAAAATGCCACAGGAAAGTGACCGAAATGCCATAGGTAATTAAAAACAGGGGACACAAATGCCAGCGCGTTGTATGCATCTTATTATCTAACAGACTCTGTGATGACCTGTGGCTGGAAAAATAAAAAAGTCAGGTTGAGAAAACGCTACCACTAACGCTAAAACTTAAAAATAAAATAATACTATAAAATAATAATAATTAGAGATGCACCGATAAACATGCCAATAATCGTGTCGGTTGAGAACAGGAAGAAGCAATGAAGTTGGGCTCTGCATATAGAAAATGTTAAGAAACATCACCAGTTTGATGTTCAATTTTAACAGTCATGATATGAATTAAAAACACTCCGAAAATTACGAAAAATGTAATCTTCAGAATCGGTATCGGCATCAACAGATATCACTCTGAATATTCAGGTATCGGTGCATCTAAAATGATATTATTAGCAGATATCTTCATAGATAGCATTTTATCATGATCATAAATCTATTTGACTGTTCAAAATAAAAAAATATACTGTTTGTAACAACTGAATTATTTTATGTTAAATTTTGCATTTGTAATTACTTAAATGAACAAACTTGCTAAATACTTCAATGCAATTTAAACTCTAAAGTGGTAAATATTAAGCAGTACGCAGCTACTACTACCGCTATAAAAGCCTTTTTGACATCTCATAATGGCACAGGCAAACACAATACACCTTGTCAGCTAAAATGAGTTCATAAGTAAGACATGAATAGTACAACGCAGCTTCAATCGTTGACATGGTCCAAACAAGACGAAGGTTTTTTGAAGGTGTAATTTAAAGTGACGGGCAAAGAAAAGGAGAGAAAAAACGTGCTGCCTCACGAGCACAAACAATGTTTGCAGCTATTGTCAAAAACATCATTCAGTGTTTCAGTCGGAGAACCTTACTTGAAAGGTACACGATAAAGCGAGATCCTCAGAGACGCCACAAAATCAACACACGCCGACTATAAATACGAGGGCAACAAAAGATCGTCTCTTTATATTCATCGCATAATTGATGTATATTTGTAATAGTTGCATGGACTGGGCCTTCTTTAAACCTAAGGGGAAAAAATCTATTACTTTAACCACAATTATCTACAAATGAAGTGTTTTCAGTGTAAAATTAGAACAAACTAATGGGTGGTCAAACTCCAGCTCGGGCCCAGGGTGCACCACAGTATTTGCTTCAGTAAAAGCCAAGCCACCTTTAATTGATTTAAAGAGCACTTCACCTCTCCCGACGTGCACATGCGGTACATTCAGAGCTTTCCCATCTCTAGGCTTTAGCTTTTATCTAATTTCCCCTTCAATCTAAGAGACTACACTAATGAATTGGGTAATCACAGATATCTGGCCCATTCAAGTGCTTTGTAAAGTAAATCGATATAGTCTGGCGTTGGGCCAGTTGTCCACTTTGACGGACAGTAGAAATCTATTTGTGGAACTGCGGCCAAAAATGCTTTTACACTCTCTTGCTCTCTCTCTCGATTACATTATCTATCCCGGCGCCCTTCCCCCTTCATCCCCATGTCCTCGTTCCCCGTATTTGCTACTTCTATGGTAAAGGTGGGATATAATTTTACATTTACGTAAGGAGCTCATGTAACTTGGTTTCATATCCACTGTAACAGATCAATACGCCAACGCCACTGAAAGGGGTTTCTATGAATTCCAAATGCTTTCGATGATTACGTGAGCTGGGTTTCTGGTTTAATATCGATATTCTGACGACTAGCCACGCTATGCTAATGCACTAGGCTTCAAGCAAACCACAGCGAACAGCCGACATCAGTGCGCAAATACAAAATAGATGTCATTACAGAGGTTTTCCTTCTCTAAACACACTTCAAGAAGGTCCCGCAAGGACATCTGTTAGCAATAAGGCCGCCATGTAATTCTGGTCTCTGTCCGTGTTTAATCTTTGGAGCGCTTTAGCGGGAAGACTTTGAGATGGAAACGTAGATCTTTTCAGATGTGGTTTACCGGCTCTTATGATACGTTGTCAAATGTTAGTGGAAACAGACGCCCAATTTGCTAGTTCACACGGATTACATTCAGACCTCTGATCCAGATTACAGCAATTCTGACACTACACGTTGTACGAAACACACAAGTACCGTACATAGAAAGACAGATAGATAGATGTATGGATGTATGGATGGATGGATGGATGGATGGATAGATAGATGATAGACAGACAGGCACATACATTCATTCATACATACATACATACATACAGATGGTTGGTTGGTTGGATGGATGGATGGATGGATGGATGGATGGATGGATGGTTGGATGGATGGATGGGTGGGGGTGGGTGGGTGGGGGGTGGTGGATGGATGGATGGATGGATGGATGGATGGATGGATGGATGGATGGATGGATGGATGGATGGATGGATGGATGGATGGATGGATGGATGGATGGATGGATGGATGGATGGATGGATGGATGGATGGATAGATAGATAGATAGATAGATAGATAGATAGATAGATAGATATAGATAGATAGATAGATAGATAGATAGATAGATAGATAGACAGACAGGCACAGACAGGCACATACATTCATACATACATACATACATACATACAGATAGTTGGTTGGTTGGTTGGTTGGTTGGATGGATGGATGGATGCAATTTTTTTCTCACACTGACCTGCAAACAGCATCTAGAGTTCATTCAAGGGGGAAATAAAGAGCGAGACTCAAAGACGCAGTTCTCCAGTGACCACTGACTCTAATCGCAAGGTTAATTCATCCCCTTCATGACGTTATAAGACCAATTACACCAGGCAGTCAACAGGGTAATGTACCATGCTCTTGAAAAACGATATGAATAAAATTAAAATAATATGAGGAGGGAAACGTTTATTGGGAGGCGTTTAATAAAGCAGAAGGGAAAGAATAAACAGATGCTGCACAAGTGAGCGGCACACGGGGTCTTGAGAGGGTGCAGATATTGGCATCAACTACCTAATCATCTCTTCTGAAAACAACTAATGCGATCCGTCTGCAAAACAAAACAGTAGCAATAACGGGAAGAGAATAATAACATGCTGCTCTTTATCTTTCTCTGCAATGTGTCTTATGTTTTCAAGATTTTGGGGGATACATTTATTGATGAACACATATGTTGGTTTGCTTGAAATAAAATAAAATAAAAATTAAATACGCAATAATACGATATAGCCTATACTGCACACTCAGGGTCCAAAATGATCCATTGAAATGCAAGTAAAAACTGGCCTTGGCAAGACAATAAATTGCTAGTCGCCTTCATCAGGAACCGCAACGTTATGGTTTAAATCCTATTAGTTAAACAAAATGTACGGTCATTTGTTCAATCACACACAAAAGCTGAATTTGGAGCCTGTGTGCACTATTGTATTGCAGGAAGCCGCAAGTCAGAATTCCCTTCAGGGTGTGTGTGTTTAAGAGCAAGAGTAAGCCTAGTCTTTGCTCCCTTTAAAGCGAAGTATAGAAATGTGGTTTGAAAATGAATTTAAAGAAGCGGGGACCGGCAGACAAAGAGCAGAGAGAGTACAAAAGAGTCGTAATACACAGAGACGGAGAAAACGCTGCGTCTCACGAACTTAAGAGCGAGTGGAAGAGAGGAACGGGAAAAAGCTCAAGACAGTCAAAAAGCAAGAGAGGGTGAAAGATAGGAGAGAGAGTGAGTGTGTGTGCAGTCTAATGGTAATGTAATCGACTAGCGGGTCAGACAATATGAGCGAGACAGAAGAGAGAGACACCGAGACAAAGAGAAAAAATCTGATCACTTTAAAAGAGGCTGGTCGATTGTTATTTTAAAATGAAAAAGTACACGACTGAACTAAGATGACTTTGAATCCTTCATCATTGTAACCAATAGTTATTTAAACAAAGATGCTTCAAAATCACTACAAAAGCAACAATCATCTAAATAATTACAATAATTCAGCGTTATTCAATTTATCCGAAGCCTTTACAGCGAAGGACGAAGCCCTCGGAAGCACAAAAAGGAAGACAGCTGGCCAGTTCTCAACCACAACTCGGACACGACTGTCCACGAACAGACGGCCGAATGCAGACCCTGCCAAGACGATAAGTGTAAGAGGTCTGTGTGTGTGTGTGTGTTTGATGAGTGAATGGAACAGCAGGGTTCCTCTATCACAGCCTTTGGCCAAACTTGGCTCTTTAGCCGGGCTTCACTCGTGAAAGCTCGAGATCCTCTTAAGAAACAGTAACGCCTGCTCTGGAAACCTGAATGAAGTCTCGCTCTTTTTTTTGTCTCGGTTCACTTGGTTTAGCACAAAGCCGCTCGGGTCATTCAGGGGTCACGTTAAAGTTCACCTTGAACAAAGTGAAAGATGTAACAATTAAAAGAGGACTAAAAAGCAGTTCAACTTCAGTTAATATTTGAGTTTTACAAATGCTCAAACTGTTTTTTGGACATATTTAGAAAAATCAAGTGAGTCAATCAACACGTGTTCTCATGACCCTTCATTTTGACAACCGATCAGAGATCTCCATAATACGCAGGAGGAAATTAAAGTTGAATTGCCTGAAGTACAGTAACATGATTAGCAAGATTGCAGGCAACAGTCGGCAAGGTGGCACTGAGCTGCAATAGCACAGACAATGAGCGTTACTGCAATCACCTGATCATTCCATCAGGACAGATCTACTGACAATAAAAACTGCTCAGACGTCTGCAAAACGTAGGAATGTTGGACTTTACAGTTACGTGAGACAGACAAACTCACACAGGGAGATAAATGGAAAAATAAGGACGTATTAATGATGCAAGTGAAGATGAATTGAAGCAAAGAATTCAATTTACAGACAGATTGTTGTTAATTCAACATGAAATTGGAGAATGAGCCGGAATTTGGACTGATGATTGAAAAGCATGTTTGCTCATTCTGGCTGAATGTAATTCAAGCTTCCTTTACAAGACAGTTTTAACAAGTACATCTGGTATCTGTTTGTTTCTGACAGCGCGTAGCGCACCGTCCTTTATGACCGGGACTTGTCTATCAAAAACTTGGGAGCCAGGGATAATAACACACTATACTGAATGTGAAATTCAAAAAAAGAATAACTTGGCTTTTACAGAATGCACTCAATCCAAGTAATTATAAAACAGCAGGCAAAATGTATAACCTCAGCCAACAACATGGCAGATACCCCAATTTGTGTTGCCGCACAACAGCAGAATTTGTTGTAGTTTCGCAGTATGTCGAGAAAATGCCACCGGTACGAAAACCGATGTGCTAGATGCCCCTCTGACCTTGAAAAAAACAAATTAACACATAACTGCTGGGCAAGTTTTGCTTGGCGGGCAGAACTCTGGAGAGCGTTTCTGTCGCTGACAGTCTGTTTCTAAACGACTCATTAAGTTTCCGACTCACCGGCTAAAGTAAAAATCATCTCTGCCTATCAAAGAAGAATGAAGCGCAGACATCTGGAGGGAAAAAAACTAAAGAGAGGAATCTGTGAATTTTTAAAACGCATGCGCCACATCTCAGCGTGCATACGCTTCGGTGTTTATGTGGATTGTGGAAATAAAACCCGACAGGGACAGATGCGCTTTAATTTTGAAGTTACAATAAAGCAGAACGTTGTGCGGTGTATGATAAATTAAGCCTAATAGACCTGCTAATGTTTAGTATGTTGTTAATATTACCAAAAACAGAGGCAAGCACAAAACGTGCATTTATTATCTAAAGTTGCTTTTCATAACTTTTTGGTGAAAAATAAATAAAGGGATAGTTTCTTTTTTGTTAACCCAAAAGTAACATTTCTGTCATCATTTACTCACCCTCTTGTCATTTCAATCCTCTAAGTCTATGACTTTCTTTCTTCTGCAGAACACAAAAGAAAATATTTTAAAGAATTTTGTTTACCGGACAACAGACCCATTGACTTGCACTGGTTTTGTGTCCAAACAATGGAAGTGAATGGGTACTGCCGATTTTCGGTTACCAGCATACTTCAAAATGTATTCTTTCTTGTTCTGCAGAAGAAAGAAAGTCATTTAGGTTTGAAATGACAAGAGGATGCGTAGATGATGACAGAAATTGAATTTTTGGGTTAACAAAAAAAGAAACTATCCCTTTAACTTTGCATATTGGAGTAAGTACTCGCTCAATAAGTGATTTTGTTTATTTTTCAACAAAAAAGTTATGAAGAGCAACTTTAGATAACAAAGTACAAATGCACCTTTTGTGCTGACCTATGTTTTAAGTTATATTAACAACATACTAAACATGTTCGGGTGAACTATCCCTTTAAGCTGTCAGGTACTATTTCAATTTGACGTAAAGATAAGTACAAAAAGTAACAGAGGTGGCGATATAGGCTATATTTGTTTGATAATGAACGTGTATATTCATTTACTGATATAAACAATTATATAAATAAAAAATAAGGAGCATATTAGTTCTTGGTGAATAAGCAAAAGTGATTTAAAAAAAAAGAAGAAATTTCATTTGTTTATAACGACTACTGCTATTTTAGTCCTCCAAAACCCCTCGACAGACAATAACGCACATCCCCAAACACAGCTCATTACACTCCAAATCCAAGGGACAATCAGGAAGCCACAGACTGGTAAAGCGAAACGTGAAAGCCGCCAAGCCAGCTGTTTCACAGCTCATCAAAGCCAAGCAGACTTTAGCATCCCTCTGAGCACAAAGCGCAAACATCAGACACCATCTCAACTCGCTGCGAAACACCACAAAGGATGCTCGTGACGAACCAAAGGTGTTCTGAGGACGAGATCAAGGCTAAGCTAACTAGCGGACGCAGCTGCGAGCTCGCCCCTTTAAACTGGCCGCCCTTTCATGTGCCGCAGTCGCCTGCAGACCACCGCTGCGTCTCCGCGCCAGTCCCAAAAACATTCGCTGTGTCACCGAGACGATGTCGGCGTCGAGGAGAATGGGACCGCTGCCCAGAATCTCACTTAACCAGTTCAATGAGACATTTGTCCAATTAGGACCTCAATCGGTCGCCAGAAAGAAGCCACCTGAACCCGTCTTTCACGTCCAGGGTCCAAACCAAATGCTGGTTTTACAACAAAGCAAACGTTTGTTTTGTGGTCGAGATGTTAAACCTGGGCAGGAACTACAAAACGTCAACTGAGGACGGTGTCTCGCTGGGAATTTTTACACGGATGGATTTACCATGTAGGTCATTGCGAACCACTCCTCATATGAGCACTCATTAGAGCACCAATTAGAAATGGAAGATGTGTCTAATGGGGCCGTTTAAAATTAGCCCAGGTGCTCTTTTCAATTGACTTTTTTCGTAAACCCGAGTCACAACGTCTGTCCCGCAGTTCACTTTGCCGGCGCTTTAATTGGATTAATGTAGTTCAGATCGTGTGACCATCTCAAATCGGCGCTAATCTCTCAGTGGGATAACTTTAAAGATCTCATTTTAGCATGCGGTCTTTTCCTCTCCGATAACATCAAAGAGAAACGAATCTCCCCAGGGAATGTTCGCCCCTCAGGAAGCCCCCCGCTCTCTCCTGAGATTTACACTTAAAGCACAATATCAACTTAAACTTCACACCCTATAATTAATCTGATGCAATGTGTTGCTAACAGAGGACGATGTTTTTCAACGGCGAACACGGGCAACTGCATACTTTCTTTTACTCACAGTTATTATTGAAATAAGTATTATTAATATAACATGAAATAAATAAATATAGCGCTGCATGTGTTCGCTCTGAGTTTCAAATGATATAGATGCAAATACTCTCAAATAATATATATTTTCAGATTTGTCATGGCCTCGCCAAAATGTTGCAGATCTTTATTTTTTATACTTAGTAAGGCTGTCTTTAAAATGAGTATATCCTTATTACAAATGAAAATCGCTCTTGTTAAGACAACGCCAATGCAAAACCCTCAAAGGATGGATGTTAATCTAAAAAAAAGAATAATGGCTCACTGCTTGAAACAGATCTACATTACAAAAAGGTTGAATGCTACAGTAGCCCGTTGAACCTAGTGTGGCGGAATTGGCACAGTACCCCTCTGCACGGCTTCTGCATTTATTCATTCATTCAAATGGCTTTTTCTCAACTCGTCGGTTCAACCCGCAGGCCTCAACGCTGGGAAAAACTCTGCCACTTCTGCTCCAACTGCATAGCCAATGCTGGAGGAGTTGCCTGTATCTCTTTCACCACAACCGAACCAGCATGGAACTTCTGCTGGGAGCGAGGAGGGCTATAGCCGGAGACTGTGCGGACTGAATGGGAAATGTGTGTCTGTGTGCGCGTCACCGGGAGAAAGAGAGGGAGAGAGAAACAGAGAAAGTGGCTGGGTTTGCTCTTTGGGAAAGGAGCCAATCCAATTACAGGCAGCAGTGCAAGCCCGGTTTCTTCAGCTGAATTTCACATTTCATCAGTCTCTTCCTTTCTCTTGCTGCCACTCGGCTTCTCTTTCTATATTTCTGCTTCTCTTTCACCTCTGCAGCTGGAAGGTAAGAGCAGGCAGATCATGCAACCGACTCTATTCTTCAAAGCATCAGGCTCAACCGCTCGCCCTTCTGTAACAATATCACCGGAGCATCAGATCCTGTCAATCTGCAGTCCCTGTCAGCATGGATAAAACTCAGCCTGGGTGATACGGCTAAAAATAAGACCAATATTTCAAAAAAATATACACATGTTTAAATGTTCTAATTTACGTTAATCATTTGACAAGCTATCGTAGCCTACCAGATAAAAAGTTAAAAACGTATAAAATATTTCATATGTTATTCACAAATAATACAATGAATAGTAAAAACTAAGAGGAAGGTTATATAGATAAAAAAAAGAGGCATTTTAGTGAAATATTTCTTTAAAAAAAGGTTCACTTTTAGAAGCTAATAGTTTAAAATGAGTTTAAAACAATGAATAGTAAGAATAGAAATATTAACATGCATATTTTACATTAAAATATATGACAAACGCAAAGAGGAGATTTTCGTTATTTTTTTGAGTGATGACGACAAAATGTTGAATCCGATTAATTTATCAAAAAGTGAAAAACCGTAACTTTTCATAGAAATAAATCGAACAAAACAACTCCATTGCTGTGTTTGCTACTGAAAAGGCGCAAGTAAAATATTCGTGAGATGACACAAGAATATTTATTTGATTGCAAAATCATTGTGAGTGAATATTAAATGTATAACCAAGGCCTCTCTAGCACACAATAGCCAGATGCTCTGTGTAGCACAGCCAGACAGAGGCTTATCCACACACAAAAAAGTGGCTTTCTAAGCTCTCCGAGTTGTCCATTCTCCAAGAGACACAGAATCTGGGGATGTGACAGTTCCCTAACCGTTCCAAAACACACAAACTCTCATACAGTAAAACCGTCGCAGCTTTTCCTCTGACACTGTTGCGCCGTGTGCAGATGTGTCTGTAGCATGATCCTCCCCTCGCAGCCTTTCGTCTAGAGTAATTCCTTTTCAATTCTGCGGCGGCAAGCATGTACAACTACAGTTTTCTGTAATGGCATTCTCCAGTTTGGCCACTAGGGAGGTGATGTGAACTGGCTAAAACGCAAGCATTTGCGAGCACAGCGAGTTTGGGGCTACAGAAGCAGCAATTCTAAGGGCACAGCGCTGTCGTCCTAATTTAATTTTGCCAACCGAGAAAAAAAACTAACGTTAATTAATAAGTGGCAAAAACACGAGGATTGCAGAGAGCGAATGCCTACCACACCACTTCCTGATTGCGGTACTGATTCAATTATAAATTCATTAATCAACGCGCAAAATGCAATTTGGACGTTGCAGTGACGCCTGAAACCAACGCCGGGTCTGACACTTTGACATCGTCCACTGTCACTTGTGTCTGGAAAGGCAGCTGTCTTTGTGTTTGTAGGGGGAAAGTGGGAATGAGGGACAAACACAACGTTTGTACAGAGCAGGTTTGGAGCTCTTTACTGTCTCCTGCAGCTGCTGTGGGGTGAGGAAAGAGGAGGGCATGTCTGTTCCTGTTCATCTAACAGGGCTTGTCCTGTCACTCAATGCTGTCGGACTCTGGGGGTTACGAGTCCCAAAAGCAGCTGACGGAATCTCATTCACCTTTATAACTGTTTATTATAACCGGTAGTGAGGGATGGATTACTGACCGGGCCAATGGGGCCAGTGCCCCGGGGTCCTTGACTACCATGAGCACGAGGGGGCCCAGGGCTTCAAGGTCGCGCCATCCAGTTTGGTACAGAAAATCCAAAAACAACGAAAACAAATGTTTATCTATCTTTAATATATGGGTCCCATAGCCTATACAAGTACTCTGTGGACACCCTAAAATGTTATCTTTAATTTACTAGATTAAATTTAATTTATGAACTAAATTACAGCACATTTAAATAGCATTTTCTGAATCTTTTGCTTGATGATTTGATGTTTACAGATATGTGTCATAGGGGTATTTTTATTTATGTGATGCATTAAATACGTGTATATTTGAAAGTTAATTGTACGTGCGTTTACGTTAATTGTACGTGCCTTTAAAGTCATAATTCATCCCTTCCGGTAGTCAGTTTACATCCTATTTTTACCAAAGCGTGCAAAAGTATAAAACTTAATCGAGTAAAATAATAGCAAATTACAAAATATTTTTTCTTCTGTTAATATATTCAAGCTTTCACAATTCAACTACCTATGAAAAACAAAAGATATTTCGAGAAATGTCTCAGTGATTTGTGTCCATACAATGGAAGTCAATGGGGTCAAATGTTGTTTGGTCGCCAACTTTCTTTAAAAAATATTTTATTTGTCCTGCAGAAGAAAGAAAGTCCTACAGATTTGGCACGAGAGTGTGTAAACGATGAAAGAATTTTCATTTTTATCCCTTTAAAAGGTTGAGTATTCTTGTCAATCATGCTAAAATTACCATTCAAAAACCTGACTATAAATCACACGTTGTCTCCATGCCCTTTATGCGCGATATTATAATTATGTATATGACAACCCTTTAGCCCTGGCAGTGTCAGGCTTATAATGCCAGTGTCAAGGGTCTCTATACTCAATCTCCATGTCTCTGTGCCTAACATCTTCTCCTGGTTCTGGCTGAGAAGGCATATTAAAATTAATAGACTCGGGAGGTAGAAACCCCAGAGGTTGCCACAAGCTGCCCTTTACGGACGCATGATGAAAAGATCCAGAAGAACTTCACAAAAAAGACATCAAATATTCAAAGTAAAAGTTTCTGGGTCATACTTCCATCCATACTTTCAAAGTCGGACGATTCCAAGTACAGAGGACACCATAACGTGACTTGCCGTTTGCCAACAAAAGCTAGAGATCTAAAACATACTCGTAATCACTCAAACATTTCCAACTCTTAAAAACTCATCAGAGAACAGGACACGCCAGTCAAACCTGTAAGTGAACGTTAAAGCAATGCAGACACCAGCACAGAGAAAAAACAACAACACCTGTGTTGAGGCTCACCTTCTTTAGTCGTCCGCTCTTGGTGCCAACGAAAGCCACGCAGTAACCGTTGTAGACGTAGGATGTCACCGAGGTCATGCGATCCCTGCTCTCCGTATAGAGTGTGTGTCCGGTCACCAGCTGAGAGCCGCCAAGAGGCTGGTTGATGTCCAAACCGCAGAAGGAGTCATCAATTGGGACAGGCTACAGGAGCAGAAAGGTCAATGGATAGTCAGCAGTTTGCTTAGAATCCAAAAGTCAAGGTCACTCGGTTGTTTACACACACATCAGCAGGAGGGTTAAAAGGTGGCACTGATTTTAATACAGAGAAGCGCTTCGCAAGCAAATCGCAATGAGCGATCGAACGTCAGCTGGTTGTTTTGTTGTTCAAGTAAACGTTCACATAAAAATACAAATTCGTTACGTCTTTCCAAACCTGTATGGCATTCTTTCTTATGCAGAACACAAAATAAGAAATTTTGAAGTACGTTGGTAACCGAACAACATTGGCCCCTATTGACATCATATTGCCCCTATTTGTCCCCTATGGGGACAAAACTACAAAGACATTCCTCAAAATATCTTATTTCACGTTCCACACAAGAAAGAGCCATATGTAGATTTTGAACAACATGAGGGGGAATAAATCATGACAGAATGTCTATCTTTGGGTGAACTATCCCTTTAAACAAGGTGCAAAATGGATCAGGAATACAAAAGGTCTATTCACACACGTTGATAAATTTGACCATTTTTTCCCAAATGCGAATCAGTCAAGTATCCAATTGTTTGTCAAATGTTTGCCATTCTTTGTGCCAAATATGTTGCAGTAATGTCATTCTGGCCTCACAAAATTCCCCACACCTTCTGAACCAGTTTAACCAGTGCATCACGATCAACCTGAGAATGCACCTGACAGGCCAGAGAAAAGTGACTCTTGAGAAGATAACTGGACCATTGAGTGTGGTTCCCCCAGCCGGGTGCTTGTTTTCTGTTCGGCCGGGCAGACATGTTCTCGCTCTGCTCTAGTGAGTCCTGCCGGAGCCGGACTGCCTCATTACCCTGTGCTATGAGAATAGTGCAGCTCACCCCACCAGCTGGGGACAAGAGCACATTCACACACACCAGCACTAAAACAGACAGGACAGAAGCTAAAACACTAACACACTGTTAGATTTAAAGTTAAATTATCTTGTCAAGGGCAGAGTGGTAAAAAAATCTATTTTCCCCTCACTCGGACACATACAGTACACCCAACCTGAATAGACCCAAGCTTGTAAACATTTACAATGTAATGGGATGGACTATGCGCAATTTTTCATGTCACACGCAGGCACGGGCAACTATCAATCCCTATTTGAGCTGGGGTGGAGAGTTACAAAGCTCTGCGCCGTTTAGATTCAGGTCATCGGAGTTTGTGACTGACACTGGCCTCAAAGTGCCATGTAGAGTAAGAGAGATGGGCGCTGTGAGCCCGTGATGCTGAACGCAGCTCTGTTCGCCCCCAACACTCCGCAGCCCTGTAATATCATCCCACCGACTACAGACTCACGCTGTAAAATCTTTACTGCCTCCCGGCCCTTCATAAGCTGGGGGACGGCAATAAAGAAGGGATGTAAATGTCTCGTACTCGGCCGACCGCATTCTGCTCCTTCTTAGCGTTTTCTTTTATTTCCGAGTCTAAAAATAGCATCATGAACCAGGCTGACATATTTCCGGATTGTTCTGCGAGGTCAAAAAGTAAATTAAATACAATTGAATGGAATACATCGATGTAGTTGTAAATGATTGTAAAATGTAAATGATTTAAAAAGCAAGTCAGGCTATTTGGTGTTAATACTGTATAATGTATATATTGAAGTTAAGAAGTTTAGAGTCACTTATTTAAGGAAACAGTTCACCCAAAAATGAAAGTTGTGTCTTCATTTACTCACCCTCCAGTTGTTCCAAATCTGTATAAAATGTATTTGTTCTGATGAACACCGAGAAAAATATCTGGAAGAATGCTTGTAACCAAACAGTTCTTGGTCACCATTGACTAGCAGGAAAAATATTTATTCTTTATTCTGTTGAACACAAAAGAAGATATTTTGAAGAATGTAGGAAAGCAAACCGTTCTGGGGAACTTTTGACTATCATTGTCATTGTTCCTACTATGGTAGTCAATGGTGGCCAAGAACTGTTTGGTTACAAGCATTCTTCCAAATATCTTTCTCTGTGTTCATCGGGAACAAAGACATGTATACAGATTTGGATTAAATTATGTTAATGGTGATAGAAATTTTATTTTTGGGTGAACTGTCCCTTTAATGACATTTTCCTACATATTCTCAGAAACTATGGGAAAAATTATACATAACTACTCAAAAACTACTTATGCAATACCACAAATGTAACTATAAGAATGAATAAAAAATAAATAAATAACTAAATAAATAATAACTAAATGGGAACTATGGAATATTTCACTCAGTGAGCTCCCTGCACAGCACTGAAACCCGTTTCCCATTATTGCTGTTTAATGTAGCAGGCTTTGGTTCCATACGCATATCTAGACAAAGGTCATCACCTGATCAATAGTGTTCTCTTTAGCTCACCGGTCCAGCTCGCATCACGTCAGGCTTGATCAGTCAGCCCGATGAAACGCTACAGCAGCTGAATTAGTGAACAGCATCAAAGGCTGGATGAGCAGGTTGACTAGGCCGAGAGACACTGGAAGCTGGGCTGTGTGATAAATCTTTCATTGAGCCTTCTTGCCAATCTCTCCTATTTTCACTTTTTTGGAGCAAAAGGCACTGGACCTAGTTGAGGCAAAAACTGCACAGAGGTCTGTGCATGAGCCAGCGATTAAAATAGCACAAAATAATAAAACTAAAACTAAAATCACTGACTGGGCGTTCTTGTAGTACTTTTTAAGTAAAACGAGCTTGAATAGCAAAGTAAAATCTTTAGGGAGTTTTATTTCGTTGTTAAAATATTTCCGTACTCCTACTGATCTTAAAATGGGATAAAAACAGCTCCGTGGCAGCAAGAGGGCTGAATTCTCCGAAACCTCCCTGCTGTGGCTTTTGATTTGTTAGGGCTCATAGACTTTGCTATGTTAATCGTTGAGGATCTACCTGCATAATGCTATGGATTTATTGAATGATATTGACTGCAGAGGTTTCGACACTGCATACATCGCTGTGTTTTTTCTTCTTAGTCACATTCCTTCAAGACCAGGAGGAGAAAAGAAAGAGGTTTTTCTAGAGCAATGTTTTTAATGAGGCTTAGAAAAACATGGAGGAGGGCTGGTTGACATCATAAGCCGTTGACAGCCCATGGGGGTCACACGGGGGATCCTCTAGGGCCCTTAATGGGGCCAGAGTGGAGTCTGCTACTATAAGGACCACCCCGCTCAGACACTCAATAATGTTTTTCTCGGGGTGACAATCACCTCTGACATCATGCTAATGGCGAATTTACTGAAGTTAATAAAGTATACCCTGGAGGGAATCACGTACCGGTGGTTTGTCGTTAATACTTTGTCTCATGGCTCATGCACACAAATGTAAAAAAGGGGCACAGAAATATTCACAATCGTATATTATTGCTCCGAGGCAGCGCAACTCAATGCGCACGCTCGCAAATAAACACACGCTGAGAATTATTAGTGTCTCTAATTCAATTTGTTTATACCCGCGGACAAAATAAAGACTGTGGCCCCTTGGGACTGAGACTAGTAAAAGATAAAGAAAAGTGAAAAGATGCTGAAATTATTTGCTATCAGAGTTAGAAGGCTTATGTCAAGCTTCCTGACTTCTTACCCTTATTCACCTTTACGAAAATTAACCACTTGTATTTTTTTTGTGGTACAAGTGTAGTAACCACTTTTTTTATTGGTGCATTGATTACTTAGGGCAAAACCTTGGTTATACTACAGTAACCATCGTTTACTTTGTTTTTTACAAAATACGGGGTTTTCAAAACCATGGTTATTTTGTGATAACCATTGTTTTACTACAGTTACCATGTTTTTTGGTTTAAACTGTTGTAAAACCATGGTATTTTTGTTTGTAAGGGGAAAGCTATCAATCCTAAACAATTGACCAAAATTATAGACAGACTAAAAGCTGACAGGGTTGTTTTTGCATGTTTTTATGCGTGGACTAACCCTAACCATATACACTGATATTCAATCCTATAGGTTATGGAGGTCAATAGGTTTGCTTGGATAGTATTCTGTTACACACTAAAGAGTGAAAGATGGTAACATCAGAACAACCAGCGGCTACATAAACAGAACTCTGATCCTATCGTCATTCCAGGCCAAACATAAAATGAGTACCTATCCCCCTCTGACATGATCTACTGAGGTTTGCTGGTGAGAAAAAGCAGACACGGGAACTGGCAAGAATATAATGAACTACAAGAACATTTTAAGGCAGAGATGTTGAAAAATTCCAATAAAACACGCACAAGTGCTGTTACAGTACAACTGATCAGGATCTGTAACTGGTAATGACAAAATGATCTCTCACCGCTTTGGTACAAGGTACATCTTTTCCCAGCAGCCAGTTGAGCTCCAGGTTGCCCTCTCCCTGATAGCAAGACTGCATGCGCTCTTTGATCCGAGCGTTGATGTCCCGGATGGAAAACACGCAGAGGGCCGAGTCATCCGGCGGGTGGTGATACTGTTTCTGACCTTTGGAAAAGACAGCGAACAGCACATCATCCTGAGCGCTTATGTTGAGGGACGCGGCGAGCAACCGTCCGGGCTTGCCCAGGTAGGCGGCCTGCAGAAGCCGGTATTCCATTCTATTCCGGACACAACCTATGGGCAGCGACACATAGGAGTGGAATTTGTGGTCATCTTTGCAGAGTCGGACGATGCGGGAGGTGTAAAAGAGATCATTGGAGGGGCCGCTGGAAGACATGCTATTCTCGGGCGTTTCTGGCTGCACGGTTAGAAAGTAGACGAAGTTGCCGCTGGCAAAGCCGTAGATGTAGTAGATGTCGAAATGAGAGACCAACGCCAGGGTGTCTGAGGGGATCTTGATGAGTGACGAAACAAAGTCAGTGTGGAGCTCGTAGTCCAGCATAGCCGAGGACTCCGGGTCCCGAGGAAGCTTGCGGCTGGAGATGGTCGGAAAGTAGTCTTGCTTGCCATCCACAGCCGTGCCGATGAAGAGAGTTCCATCCTTGCCCTGCGAGGGCACGATGACCCCGTACATGGTGCCCGTCTGGTTGACGCTGGAGAGGTAGTGCTCTTTTTTATGAGATGGTTCCACTAGGATAAAGAGGTCGTCCAACCGTAGCAGTTTGCAAACACCTTGGTAAAGACTACCACAAGCGAGCAGCCTGTTCTGAGAGTAGTCAATGAGCAAGAGTTTGTTGATGTTGTTAGTGGAAACCAGCGGTTCACTGCAGGGCTGAACGATGAGGGGAGGGTAACAGGCCTTGTTGTCATCTTCAGGACCGGTATCATGGGACACTAGAAGAGTTAGGTTGCCGGATAACTTGTAGACACGGTTGACAGCACCGATGTAGAGCGCCCCTGTCGTCTTGTGAACCGTTAGGTGGTTGAAAGCCCATTCCCGTCGCTCAGGGTGAAAGGTTGTGAAGGTCTGTTCACTGCACACTAGTGGCAAGACTAAAAATAACAACCAGGACCATGTGAAGCCCCATGTAGGGCTTTGATTCAAAGTCCTCTGCGAAGCCTGCTGACCCCCCATTGTCTGAGGGACCTGCAAGGTGAGAGAGGATAAAAACAAAGAGGAATATCAGATGGCAAAAGCTTTCTTCTTGTTGCGATAAAGCAAGCTCTGTAGTCCAATTCCTCAGCAGGGTCTTCACATGTTTCTGAAAGACAGAAAGAGAAAGTCATTAGGAAATAAATCAGCATGTCAGAGTATCGAAATAAATCAACATGTGATGCAAAAAAGGAAACAGACAATGGAAATTGCACCTCATTCACCAAACAGAGGCCCTCGGCCACCATAGGAGGAAAGTTTTTATTAGCTCTGTGTTAAATCGGGAGGGGGTGGCTGCTTTCAGAGACAATGGCAGGAAAGGTTTATCTTCACATTTTAAAGGAGTTGTTGGGTAGATAACACAATGCAAGAGGGTGAAGCGCATTGTAGCAACGGAAATTAGCATGACCTGAGTCACGCCGCTTGACAGATCTCTGAGACAGCAGTTTCTAAGAGCGGCGTTCTGTCAAAGGTCTCCAGAAGAGAGCTTGATTTGTCAACGGCAATATCTAAGATCACAATGACACCATTTGCGAACAAGTCTGACTAATCGTTCTAAAATTACTCCTGTGTACCTTCTGAGCAACTTCGTTCTGAAGAAAATCCCTGAGATGCTTTTTAATAATGCATTTATGTCAAGAAAAGAAAGCTTAAGAACATTCATTTCTACTTAATGTGAACGTCGCAATCTCATTTCTCATGCTCCACCCCAGCATATTTGTCAGTGCTGAATAGTGCATCAAGGAAAAATGCAATTTATGTAATAGCAAAGGGTGGTCTCCCGCATACAATAAATCAAAAGGGGGGCCGGTCCCCCCTTTCTTCTGAATTTATCCCAAGGAGTTAATTATCCAATCCGCTGCACGAGGGAGGCCTGGATCTTATTACTACAACAAAGTGCGAACAAATTGGGTGCCGCTTCCATGCACCCTGTTTTTACTATCTGCACTGTAAGGGGGCTGTTAAACAGGATCTGAATTCATTAATTATGCCTTCCAATTCTCTTCGTCTGTTTTTCTCTCCCTCTTCTTTTTGTATCCCTTTGACACCATTACGTCTACGAGAGATTAATCATTGGCACTAGAGCAATCATCCCTAAACGAATAAGGCGGCCATTAGAGATAAACAATCTACACTGCCCACATTCACTACACTTCCGCTTCTATTTTTCCTGTTTGATTTGCATGCGTTATCAACGCAAGGTGGCAGGGTAACAAGTGCAGACAATGCCTGCGCATCACAGAATCACGTATGATTAGGCAAAGCAGCCCAACAATAGTAACTAGATCCAACGCGGTGGTAAGTCTTAGCGAACAGGGATCTAGAACATTTCAGAATGCAGAAGCGTTTGTTCCTTGCTTTGTGATTTGCATGTTGAGGCCAAAGATGTGTGTGGAATTACAAACACCACTTTGGTACATCTACATGAAAATTCTGATATCCTAGGGTCAGAACAACAGCTGAAATATTCTATCTATCCTGATAGCACACGTACATCTGGGAGACGTCCATTTGATGTCTGCATTTACATCTGCGAAACGTTTTTTTTTAGATCTCTCCTGTCAGATGGCATACAGATCTGTCTATCTTTCCTACGACAATCGTAACAGCTATTAGCATGACTTTTGCTGTGGTAATTTTACTACCGCGAATTACAGTGCATTAAGGTTATATAGTTCATCGGCATGCGTGTTCCGCTAAAGCAATGTGCACATGTTTGTTTGCTGAGATCTGCAAGCTCATAGTATGTTAGGCAGTATATTAGCATGGTTTTAAAGGGAGCTGTAAACAGTAATGTCCTTCATGCGGCTCTTTCGTGTTCGTTCCACATGCTGGAGGTGCAAAGCACGTTCCCTGGAGGTGTCATCAGGCATCTGCTGAGCAAGCAACTTCCCGAATCCTGCATTCTGAGTCCTCACCTTCGAGCGTGCTCACCCCTCCCTCTGCAACAGTCACTGGCCTTATTTTTGGTTTTAGCCACTTAACAGCCCCACCTCCTTAGCCCCCCGCCAATTTCTCCCTCCTTTTCTATTCTCCTTTCCCACCTTCCCTGCTGACTGCTGGCTCGGCGCGAGCGCTTCTCCCTTTTTATGTCTTAGCGACAGCTGCACTGAAGAGGGGTCCGAATGGTGTAAATAACGACTGCTCGGAGTTTAGCAGCAGTGCTGTCAGGAACAGAAGCAATAGGGGCTTTGTTTATAACGCTTTGTCTTCTTTCCTCTCTTTTCTTTGCAACGCTTGACAGGACTCTCGTTATTATGCGGAATGGTCATGGAATTGAATAGATGAGACTGATTCGCCTCTTAGTTTCCATTCATTGTTTGAAGTCAGGCTTTTACGTTCGGCTCTCGGAAGAGATTACCATGTCAATGTTTGCACCTGTGAATCACGGCTTCGTCACACCACAGCCTATAGCGATAATGGCACGGTTTAGAAAGGTTTGCCGGAACAGGAATCCGTATTACGGCGTTTAGCCAAAAGCCGTATTTCACCACGGCAGTGATTCATGCCCATACAGCGCACCACTGGAAAGGTAACGGTTGCCTCATTAGCATAACCATTGCGACCTCACAACCGACCACGCTTTTCAGTCCGACGTTCTGTCCTGTGTGTGTGTCTGGTTTGATTTGCGGAGTTTAACATATGCGACAGTAAAAGCCACATAAAAAAGACTATGTAATGTGAATAACTAAGCTTCATACAATCAATGCGTCCGTTTCTAAATAAGGAGCAATCACTATTATTCCACTGCAGCACCGAGCGGTATTTTAGTTCCATCTGACCGGGCATCCACCGAGTGTCATTTTATCATGTGAAAATCCATCCCTGGGTTATAATCCTCTCATCACATTTACATTAAAAGTGACCTCAGGGATACAATGCTGTTCAGATGGGATCCAAATTTAGCACCGCTAATCTCTTCTGAACCATGGCAAATTCAAGGCTATGCTTCTAAAAGATTCTTCGGCTAAAATGTGCACAGGCACACAAAGCTGATTTTTCAGTATCTTTTACACTGCGGTATTCAACCGCATAAAACTCTGAAAAGGGGTCACAGGATTTCCTAGTGCGTTACTGTATGTGCGAATACACAGCACTGGATATCAATGCAGCTCAACATACTGTAAATCAAAAAAACAAGCTGTCTTTTTAATATCTCATTTGATTCTCTCAGACAGTCACTTAAGAGCCCTGCATCTACAGTATGCATTCAATGCGTTGATCTAAACGTATTAATTTCTCAATCAATTTGGAGAACCACCTGAGACTAAGTTGATACTTAAAACACAACTGTGAACTCAATCGTCCTGAGCTAAGAGCAACCGCTAAGCATTAAACTTGTCCTCTGGGGTAAATGTGCACAGAAACGACAGAACAGGAAAACCGCTACATTCCAGTCAGTGCCGACGCTGTGATTACTGTACAGGAAAACTGTTGTTTTCCTTAATGAACAGTAAGGCAAAACAAACCACATGTTAGCGCTAACAGCACCCTCTGAATAAACACACAGCGTCCTGGTGACTAACTGTGTCTGGCTAGCTCATCTATCGGCTATGTGCTAACATCATACAAAGATGCTCTGGCCTGGCAACATTGCGCTCAATGATTGCTTTGCCAACATAGATTTCTACCAGTGCATTGTTTGGTAGCTAGCTAATCTCTGGAAGTACCGTATGAGCCATGCTACTGTATATATTAGCGTTAGCATATAAACATCAGAACTGGGTTGCCAGTGAATAAAAGAGTAAAACTAAGGGGATTTAACAAACCCAAATGGAAAGTCTGAATGCTGAGAAATGGTTGCATACTCGCCCATGAGACTCTGGGTTTTCACTTTTTAAATATCATCTTTGGCTCATATGTTTACCTTGAAACTCCTTAACGTGTAAAAGTAGATACAAGTAAGATCATTGTTGACATACGGTAAGATATCTCTTATCTGAGGATGAGACTATCTTCAAAGTGTAAATCACCAGATTCAACGGTTGGTCTGTATAAAGGCTTCAGACTATGAGGCAAAACGTGCCACCAACACCCCCCTTTCATACACCCCACGTGTTGTGCGACTTGACATATTCTCCCTCGTTCTTTAAGCTACTTAACAATAGAGCCCAAGTTGTTTGATCTTTTAAATTCCTATTTACAGCTATTGTACTGCCGCAGATAAAAAAGGCTAAACCGCAATCCCGTTATGGTGGAAAATCCTATTAATTGTTGTGGAATGAAAAAATGACACTTTGGAATTTCACGCCTGGGATTAATCCGTCATTCCCAATAAAGACTAATCTTGGAGCATGTAATCTAAATGGTTAAATAAATACTAATGCGTTCATACCTGCAAGAAGGAAACTTAATTAAGCAGACAAAACTCAAGCAGTAAGTTTGTTTTCCGTTCAGGCCGCTTGGTTTTCATCAACCCGATAGAAGTTTTGCAAACAGACAAATTTGCTGTCGCTTGCCAGCAAAAATGCCTCATCTCAGTTGCCACTTTTTGCAAGTTAAAAATAGAAAGTTAAATTTTCCTTGAGGGAAGAAGAGCTGTGTGGGAGTGTGTCTAAAAAACGATTAGTAGTAGAGGTTAGTCCATTAGTCTTTATTTCTTCTCTGACATTCTCTGGCGGCGATAATGAGAGGCTTTGTGAGAGCAGGGTGTCGTGGCAGTCTACTGATATTTATAATTTCTTTTGTCTCTGCGGGAGCTTCGACTGCACCGGTAATGGCTGCCTTTCTCTGTGCCAGCTCTTGGTGTCGAGCGCATCCTTGGCACGCAGTGTGAAGTACAGACGGATTACACTTTCCACATGGCTTCTCTTCACCTTACCCAGAAACTTTTAGATGAATAGAAACGTATGAAATCCTGATGTGCTCCGCCTCTAAAGCAACCTTTCTTTTCTGCTGACATCATCAAGCCCTCGTACGTTGACTCCTCCCCTCCGCCTGTCCTTTTTTAACAATTAAATCAATTGACCCTTTGCAAAGCCCGCCCCCTTTTGCTATGTCCGCCATCCGCCAGAGCGCTCCTACTGCACTAAAGAATATTTATCGTGAAATTATCATTTCTGGAAAAAAATTACGTGTACTTTCAGCCAAGAGCAATATGAAAGTCTGCAATATGCATTTGAAGTACATATTCAGGATGTGAAAGTAACTCGGAATAAAGTAAACAAACTAAAGATCGAAGCTCTAGTCTAACGTACTGTGCTTGCTGTAACGACATAACGTCTGGATACCGCCATTGGCTTCTGACACCTTTAGGCAAAGGTGAATTTGACCATAAAGATCAAATAAGATTCCACAATGACATGACTTTTAGCTGGGATCAAGTTCGTACAGTGTGACGACTATCAACAGTTGCGAAGGACTTTTTAAAACCGCATAACTGTACGTTCACACAGCCGCCAAAGTGGCCGGAAGTCATTCATTTTCAATGTGAGACTACAGCAACGCCGCACGTCTTGTTCCGTTGAGGGCGTCGAGGAGAGTTGAAATCAGGTCAACTTTATGGAAATGAGCTATGACGCGGTTCGGCGACAACCAATCGGAACGGACCAATCATAACGGCGATATAATGCGTTGCTATTCGCCATTTTGTCCGACAATCAAAGCATAGAGTTTAACCGGCTGAACATTACTGTACGTTCACACTACCGTCGTCGAGAGCATCAAAAATCACTCTGGCCGCCCTGCCAACAACGCTGTAGAACACGCAAAGGGTCAATTGCCAGAACGTTTATCGTCATAAAAACCCAGATGCATATCACTGCTGTACATTCTCCGTTTTTCATGATTTTTTTTGTTGTTGCCATAAATCATGATCATTAGTCACCCTTTATGTTTGTCACTGGGTCTTGAAAAAATCTAAGCAACTTTGAAAATCATTTGAAAGTTCAGTTTTTTTTAGACATATTAGGTTTTGGAATGACAGCGACGACATCAAATTAATTTTGAAGCTAGCGAAATTCTACTAAGTTCAAACCCTGCGGCTTCTCGCCATTATCTCAGGCTGTCTCTCAACGGGACATTGAATGATACAGACTGCCTGAAGCATATTAAAGACTATTAAATCCCCTACACATTGTGATTTCCCACAGTAAAAGCCATGTCAACATGACATCAGAATTAGCAGACATCAGCGGGCGTTCTTATCCTCAAATACAAACACGGGGGTGCGGATATAATCTTCGCCTTTCACCCGCAACCTGCTGCGACGCCACAGCATTCTCAACGCTGCGGCTCTACGAAAATGAACTCCACCGAAGGGAGATTATAATATTATTGTTATTCTAATGCATTTTATTCTCCCTCCCACAGTCGCCACCTTCTCGGCTAACAAACACTCACGGGCGTACGCAGATGCTCGAGAGGTGTACAAAAACCACAAACTGCTCGAGTCTTGGCCTCACAGCTATTACCACAACTGACAATCCGCTTAAGGACACGCACACACAGGAAGTACTTCTCATCAGAGCTGTCTGTCAAGCCTGGCACGGGTTTCTATAAAGACTTATTTCCATAAATCTGAATTGTAAAGGCTGGCGGTGGGAGACGGGAGCCCTTGGAAAAAAGCACGAGACACAAACGGAAAATGTCACCAGAGGCCACGGGACTCAGATCTGCCTCCCTCAGTTCCGCGGCTATGAATTCAATTAAACGCTTTGATTGACGCAACACGCGTTTATCAATCGGGAAGTTTTGAAAGTCAACATTGCGGGGCCCTCTTCGGAGCGCTGCCGTTTCCAGTCAGAAGGTGTTTGTTCACACTGGAACTGATGGGATAGAACGGATGGGATAAGATCTAAAGGCATTTCTGTCCTACATAAAAAACTTTCTCTTTTAGCTTTTCTGTACCTTGCACCCATGTTCCAGGTCCCAGGTGTTAGGGCAGACTTTAGGAAGTAGTAGATGGCCACCAAAGACAGAACCCGGATTTGCCGGCTTCTGGATTACGTAAACGGCAGCACTCCCAGCTGTGAGAAGCGACTGTTAAGCTCTTTCAGACCCACATCCTAACACGCCAGACTGGGGTCAGTGTTAAACCGTAAGCTTCCCCTGGACTCGTACTGCCAAAGCTCAGCTGCAGATTTACCCAATGAACTAAATCGCTGCTCTACTCGACATCGGCCATCAGATCGCTGCAACTGAAACCAACGCCACTAAAGCTGTAAGAGAAATACAATCTGAAAATGTGTTAAAAATGCTAAAAAACATATATCAGGAAGTTAGTGACACGGAGAGGATTTCCCCCAAATATTTCCTCTCGGGATTGTTGTGTGTGTGTCTGAGGGTTTGGCTGGCATGGATAAGCGGCCATGCGAGGCTCTGGCACCCAGGAGAGAAGGAGAGGCAGCAGAAGCCCATCTATTCATTACTCCAACTGGGCAACAACCCGTTACAACAGCAGTCACAACTCCAAAAACTGGCACCCACACACAGACTATTATCTGAGGCAGATTTACACAGCCTGGCACGGAGAAAGACACGTCAGTGAGATGAGGGAGAGAGGAAGCGAGGGAGATTTACAATGTTTGTGAACAGGGGAGACAAAAGAAGAGATAAACGGACGGATGTCGGGACAAATGCGCGTGTTGTTTTTGAACTGGCCCAATGCAAACACGTCCAGCACGTACTGCAGCGTTATGATGGCGACGTCAGAAAAAATAACACCACCCTGAAATCTGATGCGTTATATAAGAGATTCAGAGAAATGAAAGGGCACCTGTCAGAATAATCCAATCTGTATCTCTTCAAAATGTTCAAGCCCCGGCGACGGAATCCAGCGAGCTAACTGTATGCAGAGCCATTCAGAGCTTCATCCTGATACTCCTCACACAGCGGGAGGAACAGCCAGCGCTGTAAGATTTAGACACACATGTGCCAGACCGCCTGATGAGCGGCTGAGTCCACACGCGCAAACAGACACTTGCGTAATTCTAGAAAACCTCAGATGAACATCATATCACGTGTTTTAAGCTTGGTGTAGAGTGTCTTTCTATGATATTCATTCTGACTTAATCCAACCTTTGTATGCGTTTATGTGATAATACACGTAAAGATTAATCGCGATTAATCGCATCCAGAATAAAAGTTTGTGTTTACATAATATATATATCTGTGTGCTGTGCATAATAATTTTGTATTATACAACACATCCATGCATATATTTAAGAAAAATAAAAAAATTATTAAACATTTATATATAATTTAAATTGTTGGTTAATATAAATAAATACGTATACATGTGTATGTGTTTGTATTTATAAAAACATAATTAATATGCACAGTACATAGACATATATTATGTCAACACAAACTTTTATTCTGGATGCGATTAATCGTGATTAATCTTTTGACAGTCCTGAAAAAAATATATAAAAAAATGTTTTTATGGGTTATGTTTTAAATTTAAATCAAAAATAAATCAAAACCAGTTATTGAGCAAGCACTTCAAAATCTGTGTTCTTATCTAACCCTGATTTACATCTGTACCATTAAAGACCACTTGAGAAAAAAAAAAACATTACTCCAGAAGCACTTCAGGTTTCATTCGGTATACACATTTTTGTAGTATTTTTATAATAATAATTTGTTTTGTCACAAATTACACATGTAGAGTAACCTGCAATTGTATGTTTCAAACAGAGATGGCGACATACATACAGATTGCAGCTTTAGTCTTTTGACCAATTCTAATCAAGTATTCAAGAAAGCCTGAGGATTCCATCGCTAAAACAATATAATACAATGAAAGATAGAAAGTTAGTCATCCATAAAATAAATTCAGTTAAATGTTATATACATCATGCAATATTTACCTGACATTCACTTAAACTGTTACCAAAATTCACTTAAAACAGAAGATCATCAGCATTAAAAGAACTGGTGGTAGATAGTTCATCCAAAAATGAAAATTCTTTCATCATTGATTCATCCTCATGACTTTCCTTCTTCAGCAGAACAAAACAAAAGAACATGTTTTAAGAGCGTTGGTACTCCAACAAACTAGCTCCCATTGGCATCATTTGTACAGTGATTGACATTTCTGAAAATGTCTTTTGTGCTTCATAGAAAAAGATTCATACATGCTATGAATGACATGAGGGTAAATAATAACAGAATCTTATTTTTGGGTGTACTATCCCTTTAAGAACTGACTCGAGGGGAATTATGACACTTCTGTTAATCATCTGACACAGCAGGCCCGGCTTTCACCCTACGCCGATAATCTCAAAATGCCAAATATCTGGCGTTTAATCAGTCTGGCCGATATACATATATCTCTCTTTCTCTCTGATGCTCGTCCACACCAATCATGTCTACGGCCAAATGTGATAAGCAGTTTCCCAACCTCTCCGCTCGCCTGCTTCACATGAAAATCTGGAACCGAACCACTGACCTTCTATTAGCATCAGCAACTAACCAACATAATCACCCGGCTTCTAAATATAAACTGCAGGAGATTTCCGTCTGAACGGAGGAATATAGGTTGTTTTGAATGGCAGGTAGGCCGCGGAGGGACCACAGTCCGTCTCCACCCACTTTGCTTCTCTCATTATCCTGTAATCAATCAGATGCCAATCTAATTAATTTAGGCCTGGTGACGGCCGGTAGTAAAGGGGGCCACAGTGTTCCAGGTTTAATCTGGAGCAGAAAAAGCTCAAGTATTCTCTTACACAATCCATTTCGTTAAAGTGAATCACAGCCACACGGCTTAATAAACAATAAAAATAGCAGACGGCTTCAAAAATATGTCATTCAGCAATAGCACAGACTGACGCAGTCTAGGAAAAAAACTTCAACGCACCTCCAAACCGTTGAAACGCACGTAGGGGTCATTAACCGCAGAACTTTATGGTCAGATCTGCAGCACTAGATGTATTTTATGCCATCATTGTTATGAAGCTCCTGAATAAATCATGGAAATTCTGCCGAAATAACTGCTTTGGAGCCATAAATCTGTCGCTTAATTACAGTGTTATGGGGCAGTTACTGTGCATCGCTTAGGCATGGCATGTTAGGAAGCCACATTGAAATGCTTTGCTGTCAGCGCAGGGAATGACAACTGTATGCAATGTCACGGCAGTCTATGCCGACTGGATCATCCGTCACAACCTCCCCAGGCGTACAGGACATTGAGTCTGCTGAGCGTATACTGTCGCTGAGCGGCATTCATTAATACGCTGGGCTGTAGAAGGCAAGCTCTCTGAATCTTTTTCTGTCCATCCTGCAGCATCCAGGTGATATCAGTGTGATTTCATGACACGAGAGGTGCAGGCATGGAGATATGCCAAGCAAGCCCTAAGACACTGACTTCATCACCTGGAATTTCAAGGACGTTCTTGAAAACGCACTAAAATAAGAAATCGTGAATATGTATTTTAAATTAAAAGAATGTGCATTGTTTTTCTGAATACTGTAATGCAATGAGAATAATGGAAATAATGAAAACGCAAAGACACATAAGAGTGGGAATTTGGCAGGAAAATATGCAGAACTGTAGAGGGGACAGTTCCCCAAAAATACAAATTCTGTCATCATTTATTCACCCTCATGTTGCTGTATATGACTCTTTCTTCTGAACACGAAAGATATTTTGAAAAATGTCTCCGTAGTTTTGAGTTCATGTAATAAGTCAAGGGGGCCAATGTTGTTTGGTTAAAAATATTATTTCAAATATCTTCTTTTAGTTGAGCAATAAATGAAGTCATACAGGTTTGGAATTACACAACCTCAATTGTGTTGATTGATGTGTTATTCTGTTTTGATTTCATTTTATTATATATATTTAATTTCTATTTTTTTCTTGTCCGTGTCCTTTACTGGAAAGCACATTGGTCAACGGCAGTTGAAATTAACTGTGCTATATAAATAAATTGTCATTGGAAGGACATGAGGGTGGGTAAAATATGATATATGGAGTTGGTCACATTTCAACCCAAAATATAAGATTGGCCTTTACTGTGTATATGCTGAAATAATAAAAATGTAGACGCTTTGATCTGAACACAAATCTACAAAGACTTGCTTCCCTTGCTTGAAAGAATACAGCATTCTGAGATGCACAAAAACAAATAGGATCATGCTTAAGATTATACCCTTTCATACCCTCGGATTTATTTTCATAAGCACTGTTGTAACCTACACCCATTCAAATCATATTCATTCACAATTATATGTAATTAAGACAAATACATCTGTGAAACAAGCAAACCATGCATAATAAACACAAATCTATATGGATGAGATTTAAGGAATTATTAGCCAGTCACGGCAGAGGAGTACAGCTGCTTGCTAACTGACAAATTAAAAGGACATTATTCACTTTTCTATTCATTTTGGATTTAATACACGTGCCAGCTCTCTAGACACTTACTGTGTTACACTAAGTTAAGAAACTGCTTTGCCGTCTTCCAGATATCCAAAAGTAAATTCATGTTACTGTACAACAAATGCAATTGCAGGCAATAAGTAGGCGACTGTAAAGGGACGGTTCACCCAAAAATTACATTAATGAATTACAACCTGTTGTTCCATTCTTGTTCTGATGAACACAGAGAAAGAAATTTGGAAATTCGCCAAATTGCCTAAATTCTACTATGGTAGTCAAGTCAATGGTACACACAAAATAAGCATTTAACACATTCCAGATTCCTTTTCTCTTTAAGTTCACTATCTCTAGTCTACCACAACATAAAATCTTATTTAGCACACACAGGGACCATTACTTCAGTCTATTACATTAGACAAAGCCTAAGTCCTTTTAAGTAGCATCTCTCTTCCTGTCTTTTTGCGCCACACATCCTCCGTTCACAGTTTCAGACAACATGAGCTATTATTCCACCAACAGCAATAAAAACAGACCGAATCGAATTGGCGGTTTGTTATAGAGCCTATATAGTGGCAATAATGGAATAACACTATCAGAATTAGCTACTGAGAACTCACACAGAAGCGCTGAGAGCATCTCGTGGGGCCTTTTCTATTTAAAACAGAGGATCTTCCCGATCAGTACCTTGGATCTGAGCAAGGACCCTATCCGAGCAGCATCTAAAACACACAACAGCAATTCAGAAAGAGAAGCGCGTAGTTCATATACAAAATCGAAAATTTAGTTAAGCTTTAGTTAAGACTTTGATGCCAAACAGGCTGATGTGAATGTTCACTGCATTTGCAATGTGCACTACCTACGTATAAATATATATCGGCAGGCCAATATACAAAGTAAAAATATATACAATTGAATATATCTCATGTCTCAAGTCATTTGCATACCAGCTATCGGTACAGGACATCTCCCACAGTTTGAGATCCACTGCTCTAAATATATCTGCTTTTCCTTGTTCCTCTTGGCCTTCAGACAGACTCTCTTATAAGAGTACACCGTGAAGCCTGACGTGATCTCTTTTAGGTCGGCTGGAAAGACGGATGCGCTGCTGATCAGAATTAATTCATTCAGATTGTCCTTTGGTGACTGAGGACAGCTATGCCAGGCTGAATCTCACATGCTTATGAATAAATGAAAGCAATTAGTGGATTGGTAATTTATGAAACAGGGGCAAAAATGCGTCAATACCCAACGGACTGGAAGTAAAAGGTAGTGGTTGTCACATAAACATCAGGTGATTACATCGGATGGCTTTTGTTATCAATTTATAGAGTTTCCTAAAGTCACATGCATTATGGTATGTAATTAACATCTGCTCGCCCTCATTTACATATCAACACCTATGCAGTATTAAATAATTTCAAGGGGGAGCTGTTACTTATTTCACATATAAACAGTATAGCCAATCATAACTAGGTGCATTTACAGGTAGACGTCTTAAAGGAACAGTAGCAACAAATTAATTGAAAGCATCAGGGTGATGATGTAAAAGAGCCATGTTAAACTACAGTATTAGATATTATTATGACTAAGATTATAGTGGAAAAATGTAAATGCTACCAAAGTGTAAAATATTGGTGAACAGGATTGGATTTCCTTTATGCATGACAGAGGTGTTCACAATTATCCATAGAAGTTGATGGCTGTGAGCTTCCGACGGTTATTTTACATCTTCCGGTCTGAGAGAATTGGAAAGGTCAATAATATTTGAGCGTGTAGAAGTGCCAACTTTATCATCCTGAACCCTGTCAGACATGGTTTCCAGCCAGCGGAAATGCTGAGTCACTGCTCTCTAGACCGAGTTTAACGCCCACAGGAAGAAGCATGAAGTGGAAAATAAGACGCCTTCTTCCAGTTGGCCAAACACCTCGCAAGTTTGGCATCATGTGACCCAAACTCCTGACGAGGTCACTTCCTTTTGGAGGTGCTCCAAGATCCATGCAATGCTGTACATCTTCAAAATGAATTAACAATTTATAAGCTACATAAAACAACTTTTAAAGTGATAGATATTGAAAATGGAAAATTCTGTCATCATCGACTCGCCCTCTCGTCATTTCAAACCTTCATGACTTTCTTTCTCCCGCAGAACACAAAAGAAGATATTGAAACGAAACATCTAAAAGAAAATGTTGATCATTTCTATACATCTCCTAAATTACAAAAAACCAACATCTCAAGGAAAAATCTAACCGTGGAGAAGACTTGGATACTATATTAGTGAATGTCACACTGACCGACAACAACAGATGAAGCATTTTGTGTCTGCATACTAACACCAAAGCACTGGGTTATTCACTGAGGCACGGGGCAGGTGCGAGAGGCCAAGCCTTATAACAAACACGCCAGATGAAACATGAATAGCCACGCTGCTGAACAATAGAACTGAAGAAGCCAGTATAGAAGCCCAAAGAGCAGAGATGCTAAAAGGCTGAAGCCGTGGGACTTTGATTTTACGCCCTTGGATTCAAAAGCACTGCCCATCACACTAAGTGCCAAAAACTAGTTGCTGGCTTCCATCTCGACCTCTCTTTCATCCTATATTAGCAATTGCTCTTTTCTAGCTCCTCTTTCTCCGTGAGCATCTTGGCAGGGTAGTGGAAGTCCAAGGATTGGGGGCTGGGAGGTGTCAGGTAGGATTGGAAACATATGTACTGCCTGTGGCGCCATATCCATTTTGACCATCAAAGATGGTATGGGGAGAGTGTGACCTTGACAAAGACTGTTAGTAGATACAGTGGAAGCACAGGACTTACAAGCATGGAGAGCATTTAACATTCTGTCAACACGCTTAACAGTATCGTTAGTTTACAAGGCCATGCTACTAGGAGGATTAAAGCTTAAGCAAGCGAGAGAATGAACACCATTTGTTTTTCAGACACAAGACATAGAGAGTGATTGGTTACTCAAATGAATGCGGAACAGGTGTGTTTTGAGTTGTGTTTTGAAAGTGGCGAAGGATGCTGCAGTTCGGGTGGAGACTGGCAGTTCATTCCACCACAGGGGAACCGAATGATTAAAGGTTTTAGCACAGCGATTTGGTGCCTCGCTGTGATGGAACAACCAGGCGTCGCTCATTTTCAGACCGAAGATGACGGGAGGGGATAGAGACCTGGAGCAGTGAGTCAAGGTAAAGGGGCGAAATTGCCGTTACATTTACTGTTTATTTTAATGAGCGTCACTATTGCTGTTGCTTATACTTGTGTGAGATGACTTAGTGTACATGCAGAAATGTAAAACCATTTGTGTAGATATCTAAAACTGTTTGTGCTCAAATCACGTTTTTCAAAGCATTTTACTGTTCTAGGTATTCAGACTAATAATGTTCATTGATGAAGCAGGACCTTGAAATGATTGCCCCGTAAGCAATCACTAGGTAACCACCCTAGCAACCACCTAGCAATGCTTAGCAATCACCCAGCAAGCCTTAGCAACAGCCTAGCAAAGCCTTGGTAACCACCCAGCAAGCCTTAGCAACAGCCTAGTAAAGCCTTAGCAACCGCCCAAGCAACCAACTACCACTGTAGCAAAGCCTAAGCAACCACTAAGAAATGCTTTAGCAACCACACAGAATATCACATAAAAACCGTACGGTAACATAATAAAAACTATTTAAACAGCCTTATTGCAACGTCTTGGCAACCACTTACAATAGTTAAGCATCATAATCAGAAAATTGTACGTCATCTTTTTTTATGAGAGAATACTGGAGTACTATTTCAAACCGAGAAATGCATTTTAATACTGATATCATCACATCAGCAGAGAGAATTCAAATTCAGTGCAGGGATTTCCTAAACCAAGCCCAACATGTGAACTGCATAGTAATGAAATAATACTACTGACTTACTGGACCATATGTAACTCATAGATCCTTTGGGACTAGCGTTGAGGTGGCAGTTACAGGCCCATGCTGTTCGTTCAGGAACGATCCGTATTGGTCATGGTCTCAACCTCAATGGTCAAAGCCATTTAAACATCTTTTCACTCTCTTTCCGAGCAGATTCGGAACAGATGAAAGGGTGTTTTTTCCTTCTCTCTCGAATGCAACAGACGCTCTTTGGGCATTAAGTCTGATCAAAGACTAATTTGTGTGTGAATGATGATTCAAATTAGCATCTGTTTCAGCTGGGCAACCGGGAGAGAGGCTGGACCCCAAGCTATTTGAAAACAATACGAGAGAAAGAGAAGAAATGGAAGGAAGAAGAGAGAAAAGATGTATATGCAACTAAATGAAAAGAAACTTTGTGGATTTGTTGTGTTTTGTAACACAGGCAATTCTAGCTGGGTCCAAAAACTGTTGAAATCCAACCACTTTTCCACAGGAATAAAAAAAACTTTATTCACAAATGAATAATAACCCAAACCGTCTGGCTCCCAGGTGAATCACAACATGACAAACGTTGATTCATGGCAAAAATATATTTAGAAAAACACTAGAATGGCAAACCGTGATCTTTTAATAGAATTCTTGTGAATATTCATTATATTGCAAATGCTACGTTTTCGTGTAAATGGTGATTTTTTTGTACTTTAGAACTTCAACAGAAATATAGAACGCAACCTAAAGGGATAGTTTGATCAAAATAAATATTCTATATATAGCCAGTGTTGTTTGGTTACCAGCGATCTTCAAAATATCTTCTTTTTTGTTCGATCGAAGAAACATCATACGGGTTTGGAATGACATAAGGGTTAGTAAATGACGAAAGAATTTTCCTTTTGGGATGAACTATCCGTTTAATCTAGGACATTCTTATAAAGCAAAAGGCAAACAGACTTGTAAATCTATGGCTTACTTCTTAGTCATCAGCAAACGAGTCAATTGCGTCAAGTCAGAACTTCTCTCTTGGCATCTGGCTTTTGATGTGCAGTAGAGGATGGAGTTTGAAAAGTACACCGTGTTTATAATCACATCATGACAGACAGAGAAGGTTAGTATTTGCATGAGCAATGCACTCAACGTCAAAATCCAACAAACGTGTGCATAATCACTAAGGCCGCGAAGTAAAATCACTGATCCTTGCTTATTTTTTAACCTTATAGTTGAGGGGAATATCTGTTACAAGACAAGCGTTAAACATGCCCGGGTTTCTAAACAGGCTCCTGTCCAAATAGGATGACTTATCCTGCTTGACCTTAGCATGGCGCTATGCCAGCCGCCCTCTTTGACGGCCATGTGAAACTGTACGCCACTTCTTCCGTACTGTGAGAACGGTCACACCAATGCCGTGCCCTGTCCATCGAACTTCCCCTGAGCGCCACTGTTATAATGCCTACTTCCTTTTTGCTCCCTTCCTCTTCCTGTCTGACTCACTTTCACAAGGAACAATCAAGGAGACCATATTCACATTCCTTTTTTCTCTCTTCCTGTTTCGAGTTATATTCTGTGCTGCCTGCGAACGCTGTCAGTCACACAGTTCCCAGTGACTTGGAAGGCGACTAGAACACAGCAAACAGGAATCTTCAGCGTCACGTTACCAGCCGGAGGAATTTGTCTGAGATATTTTGAGATGATGTCACTGTAAACACAAAAACTTTGACTAAAGCTCTTAAAAAAGTCATAAACACGTTCATTAGGATGAAAAACAGAGAAGAGGGGTGAACATTAAAGGGGTCATATGGCGCGAATACGTGTTTTTGTGTCTTTGGTAAGTAAAAATTTTTTTGGGAGTGAACTATCCCTTTAAATGACATATTTGTGAACTGATAAGCTGTGTCCCACAGTATGTCAGACACCGGAAGCATCAGTGATCTCTAAATGTATTTATTTCATCCGCATATCCGACGTGCAACAGCGATGACGGACACCAACACAATCCGCAGTCAGCACTGGATTCTGTTCAAACAGCGTTACGGGAGAACAACATCAAGAAGATCGGAGCTGATAGCAGGTCACGGTATACTGATGGGGTCGTGGGATGGAGTTACGGACGCAATTTATGCTGCGTCCTGAGGTGTTTCTCCACGGACCTTATCTGAGTAAAGATCTTTTATTATTCTGCTGTGTGAGGGAAAGAGGGAGAGAGAGCAGCCACATGATCTCAAACGTATTGACTCTGCGTGGAGAGCCCGAGGCCGGTTGGCCGACCGTGCCCGCACACTTGGACACCTCGACTTTTGTCCTACGGATGCCTACTTTTCATCCCACCCTTCAGAAACAGAGAGGACAGGCAACCACAAAACAGCAGCAAGGGGACAGGTGTGCGTGTGTCTCTCTGGTCATTAATGCAGACGCACTGGGCATCTGCCAAAGTCCTCCAAAGTCACTGGATGATGCACGAACCCGGGCTTGACAGGAGAGGGCACGTTCCTATCCGCACTGCGGTACCTACATACACAAACATGCATAACCCCACCCACGTACACGGCACACAACTGTTTTCTTACAGCCCCAAACTCATACGTCCTACACCCCACTGAGCAAACAAAAAGAAGAACAGAGGAACCTGGGGAGGGGACAGCATTTGGGAGTGCTGGAAAGCTGTCTGCTACAATCTGTTAATTGTCAGGCAGTTGAACTGAGTAAACAAACAATAACGTGAATTAATTTTTCATTCAGATTTCAGGTCTGCTTTCCAGCACACTCTGCACAGTTCTTCGACAAAGCCTAAGACTGACAGATTCGCTCTGATGCGCGATAACGCAAAGATATTGAAATATTTATCGCCCGCGGGAACAACAGAGCGTGTTACATAACGGGTGCATTTCCAAAACAACCGATGCGGGGCCAACAGACCGAGCAGATGAGGTGGGTGGTTTAGCAAGATTCACCTCTAAACTTTTGCTCGTGGCAAACGGAGTCGTCTTAAACTAAGCTGAGGGTTAGAATCTTAATTTGCGAACAGCTAAAATGCCTCGGGTCTGATCCACAAAGCTAATAAACAACTCAACCTAAAGCCTCCAGAGCTTTTGGTAATGAGAATGTTTTCGGAACTCTCAGAAAAGTCGCTTGCGGTCAAAGCGAAATGCCGTTCACAACCAATCATAATTCGATTTTTACACATCACAAACATTTAATGCTTTAGCACATCTGAGACGTCAATGCAACAAGAGATGTGCATTAAAATGAGGTCAAAAGTTGACTTTAAAGACAGAAATGACTAAACAAAGGCTAGTAAACTGCAAGCTAACTTATGATAAGCTTATTCAACAAAGTCTCAACTTGGGAAATTCGTGACATTTTAACGAATCTATTAATTCATGGACACGAATTTCCCCCTTTTGTCATGTCACCCAGCACGACTTTTAATCTAAAGTATTTTAATAGCAGTATCTTTTATATGTATTAATATCAACGCAATCTGATGGGAATTATACCCATCAAGTGGCTCATTTGTGTGAATTCCTATTTCCTACGATCGACGTATGTTTTGTAATGATTTGACTTTGCCCCTGTAACGTAAGGTTTAGGGGCGGGGAAAGGGTAGCCATTTATCGTTGCTTTCCCACTTCGTGAAACTCGCATTTTTAGTTGCGAGTTTGGAGTGAACCACCTCCTAAAATATGTACAACTTCATTTGATATCAGGTTATACATATATAATTGCACATACACATGCGCTCTGAGTATTAAAAGTCATGCTAAGTGACACAAAAAAATGGGAAATTCGTGCCTGTGCCACGAACTGCCTTGAGACTGGGTTGGCATATTTTATGAGATATCCAAATACAGTATGAACTGCTGACAAAAGCTGACCTAAGATCAGTGTAAAAGCATGGTGCTGAGTAACCCTCATTACATCACAGTGACAAAGTGTCACAGATTTCACACATTCATTGCTTGTGTGGCAGGCGTTAAACAATATTACCCATAATCCTACACTGCCACGGATGCAGACTTGAGTGTCTCTTCATTCGCAAGCAGAAAACCTATTCATACCCCCCTGCTGATTTCTCTCTCTCTCTCTCTCTCTCTCTCTCTCTATCTCTCTCTCCCCACCCCCCATCGTCAGGCAGTAGCTTCAGCCCAGTCATATTTAATCAACATCTCGAAGGACAACACAGGGATCCGCCGTTCGCCGTTCAGAGTCTCTGTACTGTCACTCTCGGGATAATTGTCTTAGATACCCTAATTCGACAGTCACGTCTCTAAAACGCTGAAGAAAAAGCGTGGCTGACCTACATTGCTGATGATCTGTGAATTATACATAATGTCATCATTTGATTATTTATTTCCTGTGGTGTAATTCAAGAGCCGAACGCTTACGTTGACAATTTACAAATGCAAACACGGAAAGCTGAAGGTAGTTGATGATGTTGAGGTTCGACACTGCAGGCGTAATTGTAAGACATATCTGTCGTGGTGTTTTTTTTAAGACATATTTTACGATCATCTCTAATATCTGTTATGATGCACATGCTACTCGTTTAGCATTGTGTTTATAACGTAAACAAATATTTGATGGAAAAGCCGACAAGCGAAAAAAGGAAACAGCGGTTGTTCGTTGTTCTCGTGATTCTGGACAGATCTTTACATGCGCAAACAATCGAGCTCCCCAAAAGGTCAGATTTGAGGTCTAATCAATACTTAGAATATCCAGTGACCTTGATGTTTTGAAATGACTCGATATTTTCTAGTTTCATTGTGACCATCAGCCTTGAAGGACACGCTAATAAATGACAAGATAGATAATTGCTTTTTATTGGAAACACCACTAGACAGCAAACCATAAGTGGCCAAAAGTGATGCCCAAGCAGCCCAACATTGGAGAACTGACATCTTCGTCCTAAAATAAAATAATTTTGTCTTATAAATCTCCATTTTTGTACAATAAAGCAAATATTTTTCAATCTAACATGAGGGGTCATTGTAAAAATATGCCTCCCTGGACAGAATCCAATGTGCTTGGTATCCAAAGTCAAGTCGAAGCCAAAGTAAAGATTCCAAGAAGGACACAGAGCACCACGGAGGACTTAAGACGTCTCCATCCAGAATACCGAGACTCTCCTCCTCCATGACCCCCTGTTCCCATTCTAAGTACAGCTACTTCTTGTTTTCAAAGGAGCGTGTCCAAACCCCTGGCATCAGTGAGTCATGGGGGTACCAAGATAGCACGTCATATTTCTAACTCCGCAACTTTCATCAACTCTGAGTTTGTTAGGTATGTGTGTTTATCTTCTCACCCTCTCTCTCTCTTCTGTGGAGCCCTCTTTGCTATCAGCTTCAGGAATGAATTTGGAAGTCTTATCAGAGCTCTTTTCCCAGCCGAGGCAGGGAGGATGTGTTGAGGCGTCTGCCTCCTGACAGGAAAGAGGACCTATCTTTGCTGATAAGGCCACGGCTGACTTGTAACAAATTGTAACAAAGCGGACCGAATGGATGCAGGTGGTTACACGTAGGCGTGCATGCATAAGCCTGCAGCCAAACCCCCAGTCTGGAAAAAGGAGGTTAAAAGCAATTACAGTGCCACAACAAAGAAATGATTCCCGGCCAGCGTACAAGCGAGGAGTCGTGAAAGGTGCGATCTGAATTAAGCAAACATTCAGAAAGAACAACAGAGATTCAGAAAGGGTTACAACTCTGAATAACTTCTTGACTTATACAAGTCTGACAAGTCATAGAGTACCCACTTTCCCTATTGAAAAAAACAGCATATGCTGGGTTTGGTATGTTTTGATGGACCAGCTTAAACCAGCATAAACCAGCAAAGCAGCATCAATACATACCAAACCACCACATGCTGTTTTTTTCAACAGGTTTAGCAAACACAATGTGAGCGGTTGTGGTTTAGGGGTGAAAAATCCTTAGTGCTTCGTGGAAACCCAAAATGCTTGCGTAAGCATCCCATGCCTCGTAGAAAAAATCCGCATTTCCTTGGATTCAAAACACGGACTTGATGTTGACGTACAGCCAGCCTAAAGTTCACTGGCAAACAAACAGGCGATGCCTATCATTAAGACGCACGACGTCCGTATATTATTACTGCTATCAGCCAAACTGGTATTCTTTACATACTGTGAAATATAGCATGCCATTTAGAGGAAGGGATTACATACGGCGAGAATTACAGAGCAGCACCTCAATGCGTATGAGACCTGTTGTGCGTAAGCCGCTAATGTGCTGCGAGCTGAAGACAGATTGAGCCGTTGAAGAATGGCTGAGGGATTCGGTCCTATAGAAGTGTGTCATGAAGGCAATTCCATTAACATCTTAATAAAAGCGGCTCGGGCCCTAGAGAGCCTTGAGGCTTTGACTAGCGCTTTCAGTCAATGGCATGAGATGAAACAGTAGGGCCGCGCGGCGCAGGAACTTTGCGGTGGCGTTTTTTTTGAGACCGTTACTCTTCCCAAAGGACAGCCCTGTGAGTTTGTATGCTCTCCATCATGGTCCACTAGCTCTATTCGCTCTACTGTTTTCATTTACTGTCCTTATTCCCATCTGCTGGGTCGAAGACCTAAACAAAAGCTTTTGTTTTGGCAAGCTGGCGACGGCTGTAAGGGGAGTGTTGGGTTTAACTGCAGTGGACTTATGACTGGCCACATGGCAACATGTGTTGGCGCCTCTGTGGTTCTTTTTCTAACCCTCTCTCCCTTTTTTGCTCCCCCTTTCTCTCGCACCCACTTTACACACAAACTCTTTCTCCGCCACTTTCTTTACTTCTGAATGGCCAAACTCTCAAGAAAGCTCCATCAAGACCAGCTCGTACAGACAAAACTAAGCGGTAACCCTTTGACAGACATGGCCCACGAATGCAACGACAGCAAACAGCTGAATTAGCTCCCCGGCAGAAATGCTACGAGAAACCAAACCATCACAAATTGTTTAAACATCGGATAAAAGAAGCAGAGGAGAAGCACGACGCAAGTCTACAGATTGATTTCTACTTTTTGTTTTGAGCGTTCGCTACTGAGAGAAACACAAGCCATTAAAATGACAAAATACAGAATAGAGACGCATTTTGATTTTGTAAACGTAACTCTGGTTTAGCTGCAGTGTTTGGGAATGTTAGCTTCATTTAAAACACACAAAGCAGCACAGAGGAACGTTCTGTCGGTCAGATGTTGATCATACGTAACGTAACTCATGAGACTTATAAGAGTTATTTAGCAACAGTGCACCAGATGTTTCTCCTAAAACCTATAAAATGTCACAAACAAACAAAAATGCAGACATGCAGTTATAGTACAAGGCTATAAAAGTAAATGAAATAGATGCAAAATATTATAAAACCATATTAAAATGGTATTTTAAGACATCAAAGGGATGACATGATAATTCTGCCATTATTTACTCTTGTCATTTAATTTCTTCTGCAGAAGATATTTTGAAGAATGTCGGTATATCCGAACAACGGCAGTACCCATTCACTCTTACCGTATACAAAACCAATACCAAAGTCAATGGGTACCGCCGTTATATGGTTGCCAACATTCTTCAAAATATCTCTTTTTGTGTTCTGCAGAAAGTCATCCAAGTTAGAAATGACAAGAGGCAAGAGAGTAAATAATGACAGAAGTCATATTTTTGGGTGAACTCGCCCCTTTAAAATCTCTTCTGCAACTCCGAATGAGAAAAATATCAAAGGCTTCGGACAAAGTCTCCTCCCTTTAATCACACTGAATCTAAGAGAATAAAAAATATAACATTTTTGTTGCTATCGGAGAACGCTCCTATCATACTCTACGGTTGGATCAGATCTAACAGACGTTTGTGTAATTCAATTGCAACAAATGACATGCTGTATACAAACATTAACCGTGTAAACCGGACTCAACATTCTCAGTCTGACCAACACCCGCCTGGATTGGCCGAAGCTATAAATTCACCCACACCCACAATTCTCCGTGACCAATCTGGACACCGGCACCTTGCAACCGTGAGTCTGTCCACCAACTGTTCATGGGTAATTAGCTGCGGCACGCAACACGGGTCTAATTACAGAGTAGAGAACGCCGGGTCACTAGCAACTGCATGTCTAATCCACAAACACCGGAGACAAATTATCACGCCACGTTGTTTACAAGCTTTCTCCACAGATAACCATGTACGGATATAACAAAGATGTTAGCGTGGCTTCTTACTCCCTATTGGTCAGACTGGGCCATTACCTTATGTAAACGACAAACTGGTTGCGCGGTAAATAAACGTCCCTCGATACCCAGCTTTCAAGTTTGCCTTGATCAATGTCATAGTGTCATTTTTATCGCCACCACATCTGGCTTCACTTGGATGCACTCGGGTGTAAGCACGTGTGCACATGCTAACACAGACATGCACGGTAGAGACGCTTTTTCCGTGAGACACCCAAGCATGAAGGGTCGAGAGTGGTTGCGATCATTGTTGTGACAGCTGGACGGCGCACGACAACACTAAATAAATAGCCGAGCGAAAGCTGCGAGGATGCAAGATCAATGCGTTAAAACAAACAAATATAGGATACACACACATGTATGAGGCATAGAGGAACCAGATGAACTCACTGTAGGTTTGTTCATCCTCCAGGGCGTGTGTGTGTTTATCTATCCGAGTAAGCATTGAGGGGACGGCGGAAGGCCTTGCAAACACAGCCCCCCGAATGCATTTGTAATGTTCACTCATTAAGAAATAGGTCAAGGATTCCGCCTGCATGCGCCGCGACTTGTCAAAACCTCTTAAGCTAAACAGAGGCAATGCCACGATGAGAATGTAGCAGAGAGTTTAGAAAGAGGTGTTTGGAGGTGTAGCGTGTACGATGCAGTGACTGGCGTGCAACTAAAACAAGCACGGTTTCAATTACTGAAAATTGTGCTTGTAATGAACGCATCAATAGGTGGCGTTATTGAGCAACGTGGATGTGCGTGGTCAGCTGAGGCTACTCGGGGGATTGTCATTCAATGTTCATCTCGATGTTTAGCTGCCTCAGCGGTTGAAGCCACACGGAGAAGAACGGGCTCTTCAGCAAACAAGAGAATGGTAGAGATGACTGATCCGATAGAAAATACTTTAATACCTTCACGCCGCTGCGCTTCTCTTCGGAAAAAGACTGATAAGGTAATCTGACCGAGCCAAGATACAACCACGTATCCAAATTGGCCTTCAAACTACCACACTCAAGCGCGCATTTAACTGGGGCAAGCAAGATAAGCACTCAGCATGGGTCTCTTGTGGCTACCCTATTGAGAGCCGACCCTCAGCATCCCCTCAAATGTATACATCGGCGAGCCAATAGCTGAAGACAAAACAACAGACCCCTCTTTAAGAACATAATACCCTCCAATTACCCTTCAGGAAGCGTTTAAGGCACCTGACTGACACCATCTAATCAATAGCAAGGGACCCGAGTAAAAGTGCTGCAGGCTTTTTCCCAACAGTCCAAACATGCAAACCTAGAAGAGCTTCACGCTGTGAAGAGACACGGCTTCACTTTATGATTCAAATCAAACCGCACGGACTCGGGGTGGTGAGGGAATGTATATGGAACGCGTAAAAACGATGGGTCGAGACTTGTCTTCTCGGCTTTGTGTAGTTAACCTTATTGATTAAGAGCCTGTGATCTGGAGATGCTCTACAGCTTTCCATGTCTCTGAGCGACTCATCAAAGTAAGAGAACCGGCTACAAAGAGTGAGCGGGTTGCATTCAGACTCGGAGAAGTTTAAACTGTTATAACATAACTCTGAGATCTGTTGGGGGTTATTTGCATTGAACTATTTGAAGATGGAGAACTTTTATATTATATGAACATGCTCAAAACTATTTAACTAATGGCTGAACATAACGTGAAAAAAACATAACGAACTGTTAGGAGTTTGTTCTCCAATTCACGTCGCTCAGATTGTATCTCACCACAAAGTTTCTTCTCCACTGTGAAACAAAGTTTGAATCTAATTTCCCTCGAAACTGGGTTAATTTGCTCGTCGTTCAGCAGCACTGCGCACTTTCGCTTCTTGAATGAGAGTCGTTTCCATCCCGCCGACCTGCCGTCTCAGGTCAAGCCGCTGTTTCGCTTTAAGACGGAGAGAAAAAGCGACGATGGGTAGAGGTCACGCTTTAGATGAATTCGCCTCACAGAAAGCGCCATTTGATTGTGTTAGTCAGACCGATTAATATCATCCCCTTCCCTTCATAGCAGATGCCGGTGATTCTCATGCAAATGCCGGCCGATATTCTACTCAAAGACATTTATTTTCTTTAGTGCCGGTGTCAGAGCTGTGCGTGCGAGGAAAATGAAGATTTGCGAGTGCATCTGGTGTGGAGTTTAAAATACGACCAGCCGGCAAAATGTATCAGCTTCGCGTTCTGAACGTGTATCAATTCCTTTGACAGCTTCCCGCGAAACATGTGTCGGGGTTATAGTTGCACTGTACATCACGGAGGTCAATGTCTGTTTAGGAAGGACGGAGAGGTGGAGGATTTCTGAAGCGCGGGTTTTACAGCAGACAATGACAGCGGGTTAGACGCAAGGTGTGTGAGAGGTAAGAGCAATTAACTTTAAGTGTAAATTAGCATCAATAAAAAATAAAGCGTAATGTTGTGGAAGCGCGTAAAAACCGATGCGCCTTAACAGTCCTACCATTGCCGCTACGAGAGACCATCGGAAGAAATGTCTATGTGAGAACAATTGTACAATTTCTAAGACAAATTCCAAATTAGGTCAAATAGCCACACAGAGGTTGAATAGACAGGGCACCGTTATTATCTATCCAAAACGGCTTGCATAATACATTAGATAAAAGTTGAAGCATTGCAACAGTGCGGTTAAGGTTATTCGGCTTGAAGTATAGACTAGACGTTGGCATCGCCAGCATCAGCAACGCACCCTGCCACAAAATGCATCGAATTAAATCATGTTATCCACATTAAATTCCTCGCAAACTACAACTTCTTGCGTTTATCCCAATTGAATGACTATCCAATGCATTATAAGATGTCTCTGCTCTCCTCTAAAAGCGCACGAAACACATTAGTATTCGTGGCCACATCTCGCGCGTAAAGCATCTCTAGGCTGAAATGCATTCGCGAAGCTCGTTTCTCCACTCACCTATAATCCAGGAGAAAACAGAAGACGATATTCAAATGTCCTGATAAAGCAGTTCTGTGAAGATGCTGCGTTCAGCTCAGTTGTGAGGGATAGATCCACATCGGAATGAATGCTGCGGGGTCGTCCTGTAAGCTTCAAGCTGGTATCTACAATAACGTCTCGCAATTCCTCTCAGGGTGCATGCGAGACGACGAATGACGCTCGGTAACTGATCTATGCAGCAAAACCAACGCTTCGTCTATCCACGCCGTCCGCTCGGGAGGATGGTCATTCACGAGCGCGCATGCCAAGCGCATGGCACATTCCCTCGGTCCCGTGACACTGACAGCGGCTTGACATCACGCCTTTTCATGAGTAGTTCCGTTATACCGCTCATGCACGCGTTGGTTGCTCTTCTCCGAAGGTTTTACGCTAGACTGGCACGCTCGATGGAGCCCAGCAGCGGTACAGGACCACCGCGTTTAAACCCAGCCCCCTGTGTTAGCACCGGCGGTATTTGCATGTCGCATGTTTTAACCATTTCATGCAGGCTGCTGAACGCTGGTGACTTGAAACGCACATCTGATGTGATAAGACGCCAAACACAGCAGGTAATGGTATCATTGCGCAGTATTTAACTGAATACATCTGTACATTGTATGTGCAATGTATGTCTTTTAACACACCATGTGCACGGAGCACAGACGATGTGAATGCTGATTAATAGAGATTTATTTAAAGTTTGCGCAGATTTACTGCTGGTCACATCAAAACACAGAGCTCTGTACAAGCGCTGAACATATGTGTAATTATTTATAATATGTACATCACTTTAAACTATATTAGATTTATAAAGATTAATAAAAGCTTAATATTAAATAAAATATGTTGAGGCAAAATTAAAAGTTTTGTAAAAGCTTTTAAAATGTAACATATGGATAAAGAACGTTTTTATTTTAAAGACATTTTTAAGTTATACAAATATTTTTGTATGGTTGAAAAAGGTCACACACGACACGTAAAGGTCATTTACATGTTGAAAAGCTGGTTATTTTTAGTTTTTCTGTTCTCTTTTCTTAAATATCCGCAAGTTTAAGGGAGATGCTGGTTGACGTGGTAATTTTGCTAGACAGTGCCATCTTTGGACACAAGTACGCAAGTACCTCCACTAAATCAACAGAGCCACTGCTACAGAACGCTTTCAGAAAGGGTACAAACAGAGCTGAGATGGGGAAAATCAATACATTCAATCTATGTATTATTACAAAAACATAACTTACAAAAAAGCTTTATTAAATAGTACTTTATTTTTTAATTTAACCAGAATTCATTTAGTTTCTGCACAATCGGGTTCATAACACAGTAGACCAACTTATTTAAGAATGCATTTTAGGATTTAAATAACACAAATTTATCCATTTTCACCAGACTGTTTTAATATATATATATATAAAATCGCTGAATCACCGCAAGCTATTTTTATTTCTGAATTTGCAATGAGTTTTAAATCCCTCTCATAAACGGGCGACTACATAAGCAAGAAGTATGTAGGCACAGAATTGATGCTGGATTCCCTGAGCTGTTTCTGCCCTGAATTTTGCTTCATAATAACCTGTTCTGTTGTTTTCAATACGGATCTCTGCTTCTATAATCACAGAGACCTATTGCAATAACTTCCAGATCAATTTTTAGGCTGAAGCTCGTTTCATCTAATAAAAAACCTTCGCCAGCATCATAACATCGTGTTATACAACCGATAAATGATATTTGCCTGTCATAGGGAATTAGTGGTCCGTAAGTCATTAGCAGTCTCTTTCTGCACTAAATGAGATATTGCATCATCAATTCCGTTCTAAAGGCGACATTAATCTTTTCTTCATTCTTTTTAGTTTACAGGCAAAAATAAAAATAATTCTGTTCTGACGGTCTGAAAAGTTGCTGAAGGTATTAGAAAACCCACAGAGAGAAAAACCATAGAAACCAGGCATCTCTCTGCTTCGTATCTGTCGCGCGATCATTTAAAATGACATTCTACAATCGATACTTTGATTGGTGTGCTACAACAGAAATAGATTACACATCGCCCTGTCTTCTACATCTTTGTACTTAAAGGGGGATATTGCAGGAGCACTTATTCCGTGATCCATCAATAATTTAAAGTGGGAAAAGAACCAGTGGCAGCCATCAAAAGTATTGCAAAACTGCCAGAGGAGAAGAGTGCACCCACCAAGCCTGTGTAAGTAGAGGCTACTAAAAGCTGTGTACTCTTAAGAGAGGCCGGGTCAATATCTGGAGGGCGTCCATATTGAAGTTCCACTGCACTACCTCTCAAATGCATCTTAGTCATCTACTGGTAATCAAATACGGGATTTTTAATACATTATTCTCTGGCCTGTTCCGAAAACAAGTGGTAGTGTGATTTAATAAAGGGTAATGCCATTTGAATTGCAAAGATAAAGCTCAATCCAGTTAGGCTGAATTGAACTGTAGTTGCTTAAATTGAGAAAAAATGAATTATTGAGAAAAATCTCATACACAATAGAATGTGTTGAGCCACGGTGCTTATGAGGGTAATTCAGGGCTGACTCCATCCTGCATTCTTCAATTTTCTCTCCATCGTCCTGGTTAACTAAATGCATAAACAAACAATATTTTATTTATATACGGATCGCAAAATAATAGTTTTACAGTGCGAAACAACCAAATCCTCCCACATTCCTCAGCTCCAGTTTTTCTGAGAGCAACAAGAAGGAAACGTTGGACTTTGGTCATTTGAAGTCAACAGTGACAGATGTGAGTGGAGACTGCAGCTGTGTAGCAGTGAACACATGTCCTGCGTTACAACCACTTCGAGGCCCGACTCAAGGTTAAGCTCAAGTGCCAGGCACGGAACGAATGCTATAATTGGTACAATCCACGAAACATTATCCCTGCCTGACCTTGGCCGTCGTCGTACAATCTGAGCCTAATTACTGATGATTGCTGGACACCGAGGGGTTGTGAAAGTGCCCAAATTTGGTCCTGCGTCCAGATGGTAAAAATGCGAAACACACCAGAAATATTTCAGAAGTCTCAATTAAAACATTGCAGTTATGTTTGCTGGCAATCATTAGGATAATGACAGATCCAAGTACCTTTGATGAACAGAAATGTAATGGGGATTTTAATAGTATCTATAATATATAGACCACTTAGGAAGACGTAAACAATGCTGGTCCAACATTAGTCCAGAATAACTTTCTCTTTCAGTTTTTTAACACTGTACACAAATGTTTGAACAGAATACAACCAACAGAACATTTATAACTGAAAATGTTAAATGAATATCTGCTTCTGGGCCAGTGTTTACATCTTGTGATGTGGTCTACCAGTTTTGGAATACTATTTCCCCATCTTTCTAAACTCATCAAAATGATGTTGTAACTAAAACAAAAAATTCAAACTCGTTTTAGCATCTTCATGTAGTCACGTTTTGCCTTGAATTTGCTGATTTTTTTTTTCATTTTATCATAAGCAGCTTCTTGACGTCTCACCCGAAATGCTTTTATAACAATATTAATTAATATTAATAACAATATTATTCATTTTCCAAGTTCTTATTGGCAGCTCTGTTTTCACTATGCAGTCAAAGTCAAAAACTTTTAACATTAAATGTTAGTTTGAAAAAACAAGCACATTTACATGTATGCATTGGGCAGACGTATTTATCCAAAGCAACTTACATTGCATTGTACGATACATTTTGTTTCTGACTATGTGCAGTCCCGGGGGGGTCGAACCCATAACCTCGGCGTTGCAAGCGCCATGCTCTAACCACTGAGCCACAGGAAGGAACTTATGTTCAGAAAATTATATTTTATCTTCAAAACTAATTTATTATACTAATTTATTTTTAAGAAAACTAGTGTTTATCTTCGACAGTATTTCAGATCTGCACTCCTCAAATCCTTTGCTTTGCGCCACACATCGATACAGGGTCTCTATCTCTCGCTGAGGATTTCAGGATTGATGGATGGGTTTCATGCCCTTGATGGTGGAGTCTACAGATAGCACCTCTACAGCTGTGTCCATCGCACCACCTTCTCTCCCTCCCTCTCCTATTCATCCTCTATGGCTGTATAATCCTATGCAAGTCCGTGGTGGATGCAAATCGATTGGCCCATAACTCACACACACCTCTGCTGTCAAGGGTCTCCATTAAACCCCTGGGACTCTGCCACACGTTTGAGGGTGGCGTGTGGGTGCACGGCATCGCGGCATCTGCCCACCCCAACGCGTTCAGCGCTGCATCGAACAGACAAACAAAAGTGTGAGTCATCGCTCAATCTTGTGACGGCTTTCCGCTGCCACGATGTGCAGCCCCGTCTTGCCAGCCGTTCGCCAATGAGAAAGCTGACAGACAGCCTTCCAAATGAACACACCCTCCCTTTCACCCTCAATGCACGTCTGTGGAGCGTATCTGAAATCCAAATGCAACAGATTACATTGTGGACGAAAAGACTTGTTTCAAGAATTAGAAGGGCGTAAAACGACTGTAATGTTTATCCGGATATGGTGAGACACAGGGATGGGTTTTGTCGGGGAGAGAGGGGGCGGTTTTGGGGGTTGATTCACAGCGTATTACAAAACGGAACGATTCCACACCATGCACTGAGCCGATTTCGATTTGTCGGGTGATCAGCTCGGTGGGCGAGCCAGACGTGGGGCGAGCGGGAACCGTGCTGAGCGTAATGCAGGGCGATGGGCCGCTGCTACAACGCCGCTCATCCGTTGGCGGATCAAAGCACTCGCATGCCGTAATTTTGTAGCGAGCTGAAGGGGGCTCTTGCTTTGACGCACCGTGCGTCTCATCATCCCCTCCCAACCGTCTGAAAGCGTCACGAGGCCAAGCGTGACTCTGCCGGCACAGCGGGAGATCCATTCCACCTCTCAGTTCAGCCATGCCAATGGACTCACGCAACACACACCAGCCACAACAACAGCTGATTCTGACACACACATATACTGTGAAATGAAGGATTCTGGAACATTCACTGAATCTGTGGATGTATTATTGATGCGAAATCTAGTGCTGAGTCTTTCTGGCCTCGGTTGGAGTAAACACGCTCTTGGTCTGCACACTTTGGAAAGCACTGAGCGTTTGACCTGCAAGACATAAAAGATAGTTATTAAAGTAACAGATTTACAAAGTTAGAGTCGATAAGTTAACATGACATGTACAATAGAAAACAGTCCTACTTCACAGCTGGCACAATACATTTGCAATGCAATCTTCTCAAAGTTTCCTCTATTAGAAGTAATAAAAAATTCATGTGAAACTTGAAAAGTTAATTGGAATTTACCAGGTCAGTGTGTATAAGCAACAAAAATCATATTCAATCCTATTTTAAAGTTTCAAAGCTCCTCTGCTCTATAAATAACTACAACCACAAACTAATAAAGCAGATGTTAAGGCATGATTTTATGAATGTACTTTCAATGCTTTGTGTTCTGGATTTTAATGTTGATTCAAGATCGATTAAAAGTCCCACTGTAACTTTATTATTTATATTATGTAACGCATTAAATTTTCATTTAATCAGAATTAAATGTATTGTGGCCATTCCAGGATTGACACAATCATCCAACGGCTATGTAGAAGATTGACTACATGACAAGATGCATGAAAACTGTGAAAAAAAATCAAGGTTATCACATAAAAAAATGATTTTTTTAACTTGCCTAAATATATAAAACCTAACAGTGAACATGGCTAAATGGAATGAGTTACTTTAACTTAAAAACTTTTTACAAGTTCATTGAAATCAATAAAATAAACTGATTTGTTAACTTTTTGAAAACATCTTGTAAAGTAAATGTTGTATTTCAATAAATATCTTTTCTTTGTATCAATGTTAGTTTTTGCTTAGACTAATGTATTGTAGATTTGTTACCTGAATTCAAACTGACTGAGTGAAAGAAACTTGAGATTACTTTATATTTTAAGTGTTGGTTTAGTAAAAAAAAAGTAAATGAGTTAACAATACTCATATTTGAGTTACTGTAACTTGTCGGGTTTTACAGTGTACAAATATTGCTGTTGTATTGCTTAAAAGTGAATATGAACTTTTTGTTTTGTTGTTTGCACTATTTGAGGTCTGAAAAATTAAGAGCATCTTTTCTGTCTTTTTGACTTGTTTCTTCGGTTTTCGTTTTCTGCAAATAAATACAATATTTGTATTGATATTTGGAAGAAATGTTGTTAGTAGTTCACAGAATGAAACAAAAGAATGACCATTTCACTTAAACACATACCTATAAATAGTCAATTCAATGTTGAAATGGTCTTTCGTTTTCCACGGCTGTACATATGGAGCGGCAGCTTCAATTCTCTGGTCTGTATGTCATTGTGTCTGGGTGGCATTTGGGTTTGTTCTTTCTCTGAGAAGGCAACTGGCCTAAACTTTGCCATACCACATGCACACACAGATTGAGCCCGATCATGTGTCTGGGGCAGAACCTCTGCTCTTTCATCTGGGACTGAGGGATATCTGCTCTTTGAATGAACCATCTTTGTGAAGCGACAGTTGTTTTTGCGCTTGCCTGGATACATGGATTTATATACACGCCTGTCAGAGCAGCCAGAGGCTATAAGACTGAAATATACCACACACACTGGTATCTGTGCCTCTCTAATGACCCACTCAAGAAGGAAGCCTGTGGGCAGCTTCACCACAAACAACTAGCTTACGGTCAGTCAGTACAGGCAGTTTCTGAAGAAGCATTAACGCCCATCCAATCTCTATTCTTTAAGCAGCACAGCAATTGTCAGGGGAGCGTTCACCTTTGTTGTATCATTTCAGCGTAATGGCTAAATCATCCTCCTGAACTCATCTGATCAGGAATGAAAGACCCTCATGCTCGACAAAGAACAAACATCATGAAAATCCTTCAACGTGATGCCCTGCGGGGACCTTCGATTACTCCATCAGAAACAAAATGCGATTTCATTTCTCCGTTCTGTTCTCGCGGACAGCCAACACAAGAGAGTCTGTAATTGCCAGCAGCGCGTGTATGAGGCTGCACGTATCGCATTGAAATGTTTATTATTGTTTTTGTCCTTGCTTGAAGGCATCTGACTGACAGCGGGCGGAGGGAACTCGGACGGGACCCGCGTTCTCGCACATCAAGTGCGTGGGAGAGAGTGGCGGGCCGCGTCAGCTAGCGCGCAGATGGCCGAACCTTCAACCATCCCTACCACACAAACATCATCTCAAATCCTACCGGAGGAGATCGTAATGGATAAAACAATTAAGAGCGGCACATTCGCACTCGCACATAACAAAGCGTCATTTCACAAACAGTCACTCATAATGACACGCAAAGTAAAAAGTCGTTTTCGCTAAATGACTCACACAGGAATAAATCCTCTCTAGGGTTTCATCCTAAAATAATATTATTATTATTTTTCACGTTCTCAAAACGACACATTCTAAACACAGTGCCTCACACGGTTTGATACGAATACAAACGCATCCGTACAAAAGCACTCACGAAAATTACACGCACGATAAATCAGGGTCCATTTTAATAAGCTGTTTATCAGAACGCGCTTCTCTCGGAAATGACTATGTGTTTGCTCGCCTCTCTCATTGTCGCTGATCTTGATAATGTATTTGTATTTTAATTAGATGAATTTCCACACCCTGCTACGCCAAACACCTCTCATTGTGGCGGCGGAAACAGGCGCGTACACATCCCAGCGATTCTGCACGGCTCCGGCCGAATCAAACGCGCAGCTATTAAGCAGAACCACACTGTTAATAGGGTAATCTCCTGTTGATTTTGTCATTATGTCCCCCACAATCAGGAACCAGACATTGTGCGCATACTAATCTTCTAATTTGCATATTAGCTCGAGTTTAGCATTTCTAAAGACTTCAAAGTAACATGCTCAAATAAGTGTACCGGCCCTTTAAAAATACGATGACATCAGTCCTATCTTTACTACGGTACGTCTCTTCATGTTGCTTTTTCTTGTAAGTCACTTGAAGCATCCGTCGAGGACATTCATGTAAGTGTACATGACAGACCTTCCCTCAACAAACATTGCCTGAGGTTGTGTGTTTTTTCTGTCTCCAAGATGAAATAACTGGGCAATAAAATGCGTTTTCCTGGAACCACACCATGGACTAAACCAAGAGAAAGCATACAGAATGGGAACGTCCTTGATAAAACAGGAATAATATGAATTTTTGTACAAATACAAGTCACAAAAGTTCACAATGATGGTGGTCATATAGTGCAAACTAATTTTATCTTTGCATCTCAATGTTGTCCTACATTGTAGGTCGCTTTCGATACTTTGGATAAAAGCATCTCCTAAATGCCTAAATGAAAATGTAAGCGTGCATCTTAATAAGAAAAAAATGCACTGGTTACAATGTAAACGCATGCTTCTTTTTCAAAAATCCAAAGCAGCTGCATTCACGATATACATTTTATCAGCGTGTTCCCTGGAATTATATGTATGATATTTACGCTGCTAACACATTGCTTTACCAACTGAGGTACAGTAATGCACACTTTGCAAGTTAAAAACATTTTTTTTATGAGGCAATCGCTAATTTTATATTTTGGTCTGACTTCATTACTTTACGAACCAATCAATTCCTGTCTTTCATTATTATCTTCAATCAATGAAGTGACACAAAGGCCAAAACTCCTCAACTTGAGGCTATTTTCTCCGTCAGACAATGATTGTCAGTTTTTAATTAAGCGTGTCAATGTTTGCAATGCCCTCCGCTACCCGAGTGACTCTGAGCTCAATTAATCTTAAATCATTTCCTCCTCTCACCAGCAGAGCCAAAGGACACCAGACACGCCCCCATCACAAATTCATCCCATTACCTTTCGTTAAACCCCCAAAAATGCCAACAGACATGAATTACTCATTTCATCCGCCTAATATCCCCCACCAAGGGATGCGGAACGCACAAAGGACGAGACAATTGCATTCACCATTACACGTCAATGCCCTCCATCACCAAGGGAACGGACGGAGTGATGACAAAAAAAGAGATCGAGACTGATGAACAGATGACGAGAAGGTCGCTTCCCTGCGTTCAGTCTCCCAAGATGGGGATTTAGACTCCTCGGCCGCCCGTTCTTGAGACACCACAGACAGCTTCTGATGCTTTAATCCCACCTGGCCTTTCACAGCCCGACCCGGACCAAAGCCCATGTAGATAGAAGATGTAAATGTAGAATAGAGGGATCAAGGGGAAGGATGGAATGGGATCAAGACGTGACAGAGTCATTAGAAGAGGCTTCATCCGTCACGCTGAGGACGACGAGGGTCACGGTTAGATGCGTGACAGGGAAAACCAGACAGCAGGGCAAAGGAAACATGGTGAACTCTAAGTCTGACTGTTTCTCTTATGGCAGCAGGCTTGGTGGTAAAGATTTCTGTATCGAATCACGAAATAGACGTGTTTGATACCTCAACAGTTTCTCGCAGACAGCGTTGGGAACAAATCGAGTTAAATTTAAATGTCCAGTAAGGAATCAACAATGTGTCAACATCTCCTCAGATATGCCAAAGACAGCAATAAAAAATATTTCCCAAAGTTCATCCCAAACTAAACCATCTGAGACCATCCTCATCCTAACTGGCATCTCCATTATATCTCCTGAATACTCTCATTTTCCTCTGTGAAATAATAAAGTGGTCATAAAGTACTTGGGCAGAAGCCACACTTTAAAAATGCATGAATGTCATTGTATCAAATAACAAATGATCATTTTGAACAAAGACAGTACAAGTGAACTATAGTCTGACTTTATGCACCCACTAAAAATCATCTTGACACCAGCTGGTAAAAGGCAAAAAATAAAATATAAGTGTTAACTCTAAAATAAAAAGGTCCAACATCATTCGTCATCGCGTTATCGACCCCGGTCGTGACATCTGTAATGACATTCATACATTTTTAAATGTGACTTTAATATCCAATAGCCCCCACATTATATTCAATATGTATGAAACACCAAAATGATGCGTTATATGTTCAATATTTCATTTGAAAATGAATCAAGTTTTTGGGAAACAGCTGCAGTGCACTGTGGGTAATTACAAATCATGTGATCATCAGAGTCAGCGAGCACATTCCTTTAAGATTCACCTTCATTACTTACACAGGAATTTGTGTGAGTGTTTCTGCAGCGTTCAGCCTCCTCTGGGTCTCTCCACGATACTCTTCACGCGGCACATTTCAATTTAAATTAGATCCATTCAGAGTTTCATTTTTAATCATGCATTATTCAAAATAAAATCATTCCAAAGCACCACTAAACGTATCCTGTAGGATGGCTTTCTGGACTATCATTATCTACAGAAACAACATTAAAAATGTACGCCACGCCTAAGGACTACTTCCAAAGCCTGACTACGAGAGAGCAAATACGATTGAACATTTTCATCTGCGAGTTCTCGTATTCAACACTGCGAATACGTCTCAGTCTTCTGGGACTGCAATCAAAGTGTCTAAAACAGATCTGTTCGGTCTGATTCGGTCACATGTGCAGCGTATCCTTTAAGCCGGTGTTTCTGCTTGATTTCAGGTGACAGACAGTAAATCAGGGCCCGTAAATCCAGAAAACTGAGTGCACAATTTATGCACGAAGAATTCGGAGGAAACAAAAACCCTGGACACCTAGTGAGCTCCCTACCTAAAGCATTTAAAAGCATCAAAAGCAAAGCTTTGAAGTTGCTTTGAAAAATTTGATGTGCAAACTTCTACTAAACTTCGAAAGCAGCGTTACATGCTTCAATCCAACCTTAAGTCCACTCTTTAAAAATAAAAAAACATAGCATAAATTACTGTAGACATAGCATTAACAAGTTAAATACACTATTTGCCATGGAAGTTAAATCTATAATTTTCAAAACGTCAGCCTTTATTTGGTCATAAAGTACATAAAATACTACTAAAGCCCTAGACAGGTTTGGTAGCTCTCCTCCCCCATCAAATCCACAACAACATCAGCACTTTTTCTGTACACTTCTGACATGCCCTCACAGGTCGCTGCGGTCACAGGATGTGTCAGGTATAATGTATTTAAAACTCTGAAGTGGTTTTCAAAGCAAATACTAGAAAGTAAGGATTTGGGGGTTTCTCAGAATGGGTCTGGTTCTCATCTTATGTGGTGGGTTTGTAATATAATTGGAGCATAACTTCACAATTATACTTGTCTAAATGTAATTTTTCAAAGCCCTTTTGAAATATCTATATTTTTACAATGAATAAAATAAATAGTAGTTCATTCAGGAACTTTCAAGTCAGGAAAACCCAAGTCAAAATTTAAAGACAAGTAATCTTTTATTGGCAGATTTGCTACATTTACTTTGGCGGTATGGCCCTGTTCTAAATTCCCCGTCCTTCTCATGAGCTCCATGAAAAGTAAATCTGGGAAGCAGCAGCAGTATCTCATAATTCTCTAGATTAAATGGCGGTAATATTATAATAAGAGCCTGCGTCTACGTCACATCTGGAGTGAAATCTGAACGGCACGATTTCACACATGCTGAGAAAGGCTTACCAAAACCTTACCAGAATTTAAGCATCTGTCACTGTTACTGACTGCTTGGATACACGAGCGTGAACATTGATGACTTGATTGCAAACAACTTAAAAAACATTGCAATAAATAGTTTTGAAGAAAAATCTGCTTTTTCATTGAACCATAGAGAAACTTTGAAAATAACCATAAAGACAGTCTCCATGCTACATGTATGATAGTAGCAAGGCTTTCCTCTGTGTTCACATATCTCTATAAGTACAATTTTGACTATATTATTTGTGTCCCCTTCAAAAATTGCTCTTGAGAAGTGTTTATTGTCCCCCCTACTGTAAAATGAAATTCACGCCCATGATTCACACCAGTCAATACGAACATAAATAAAACGGATCTTAATGTGCCTTCAGCCTGCTGATCAATGTCTTTCTTCACCGTGGTATTCAGAGGCTATGTTGAAAGACTAGACAATAAAGATTGGCCTCAATTATTCCAACACATACACAATCGGCCATGTTTAACTACCCAGTCATTTTGTTTATTGTTTTAAAGAACACAGGACATTTCTCAAGGGCTAGTGTATTGAAATCTGAGGACGAGTGATGTGAACGAGCGAGAGAGCAGAAGGAAGGGGAAAGATATGAATCCCCTGTGCCGCGCCATTGTAAAGTCACATACATCTCTGTCCATTGAACTCAGAGTTTGCGTCAATGTGAATAATGGACCAGTACACCCAAAACCTAAATCACCAGCACCAGTGTTTTCACCATTACTGCTGTGAGGTCTGGAAGAGCTAATGATGTGAGATACATTACACCAGATTAAGGTTGGGATCACACTCCTGTCTAAGGCGATGAAACCTTTCTTGCACGGCTTAACATGCATAACATACGGCTGTTTGATCAGTAGGAAGTACTGCTCGATCTAAAAGCACAATGAGATCGATTCATTTATAAGGTGCATTTGAAAGCAAACAAACATCATCATTATAAATATACTTTATTATCATTAAAATACCTGAAAAGTTGCACACTCCATATTTTCGGTTGAAAAAGTGCATCATCCGGGTACTTAAAGTACACTTCTTTTTTAAGGATTTCCAATGTGAACGCACTACTCACACTATTTATACTACAAAATGGCATACAATGCAGTATACTCAGTTCAAACTGCAGAAATCTAAACTTATCAGTGATAAAAAAAATGTGCAGTCGGATATCCAGAAGATCCGCTAAATAACAAAACTAACAATACAGCAACATTGACCTCACAGTCTTCGCAACCAGTAATGTGGATTTATTGCTCTAATAGTAGTTCAGTTCTATTGCATAGACAGACTCTCATAGAGCAAGCGGTCTGAACCCGGTTCAACTTTAACGCCCTGATAAACATTTATGGTGCAGTGAGGCTCAAAAGGGGAAAACACGAGGAAAGCCAGACTCAGCTGGGCGTCCAGAACGACACAGATCTCCAAAGCTTCCCTAGCAGTTATCACTTAGCAGCCATTAACAGGAAACAGGGAAAATGGCCTTTAATTGGCCAGTTAATTGCTGCATAAATTTGAGTGGTGAGAGGCCCAATCAGATGGAAATTGTACCCTCTGATGGTGCTTCTCAGCTGGGCTGGCACAGCCAGCAGTTATCTGCAGATGGACATCAACTGGATCAAACACAGAAAAACACAAAAGGCCCACACAACAACGAAAGGCTCAAATCTAGTGGAAGGATGAACTTGGTTTCATCGGACACATGCGCCTGGCTCAAAATTAACCTCTGGTCTGTGTTTGTTTGATCGGTCTGGCTAGTGGCTAATAATATAATAATATTATAATTTTAATGTATAATAATTGTATTGAATAAACAATGTGTTCAATTTTATTGTGCATTTCAATTTGTTAAATGGGTTGTATCACACAGTTTAGCCAAAATAGCACTGACCAGACATACTTTTAACTTGCTAGCTAATGTAATTTACTTGTTATTTGTTGTGCTTGTTATCTGAAATAATATGGACTCTACTTTATGCGGATGTGTACCGGGAGGTTGGGTTTGGGCCACAGATGTGCGCCTACGCAGTAACATTTGTTTATCCACTGTATGGACATTGAACACAAAACTTAGACATTTCTTCCACAGAAGACAGAGGTTTTGAGGTGAATAAACGATGACTCTCTTTATAATATAGGATTGAGAAGTTTGGCCATTTTTTGTACACCGTATAAGACACTCAGCATTACTGAATCCCCATTAGCAAATCCTTACGCTTGCAACCTCAACTCCACGAAAGTCGCTTTGCCTGGTTAACAAGATTCTATGGGCAATTACTCAGAAAGTGTGGAGTTCGCGTTTTTCAAACCAATCTCATTTAGGTAGCGAGGCCGATGTAATTCAGTTACGACCGAGCGCTTCAGTAAGCGGCGACTTGATCTTTCCAGATCCGCCCCTTTAAAATCCCAGTGGCATTCGCCTTGGCATCCATCTAATGTAAATATAGAGACAAACACATCAGCCTCCATCACTCATACATTTTCAACAGCTGACATTTCACTGACATTTCAGGCCCGGGACAAACTAAACAAAATGGTCGCCACACACCGTGTTAAATAGGAGGAAAAACCAAACGCTGCAGTAGGTACGGGTGCGTACGGATCTGTCTTATTCCGCTGACTATATAAACACTGAACACCTGGAAATGTCAGATTTTCCGCTTTGGAAAACAACTGGATAAGTGGAAGACATTCATACATGTTCTCTGGGGGCTGCGTATTTAACATTTGGCGTGCGAGACAGTTTAATCAAACGGGCTGTGAGGTAAAACATTTAAATGTGGCTTGATATATTTTTAGCGGGGAGGAAAACTTAACTTTTTGTGAGAAGGCACTAGAATCCCAGCGGGAGAGCCCATGTTTGCTTATAGCTTAACTCCCAAGTCGATTGTTGATTCAGCTTGTATTAAAGTAAATCGAACAGTATTAGACTTGATATTCAGACTAACCTGACTCTTTATTTATGTGGTTTACTCTGTTAGGTTTCACAGTCAAGGTGAATCTAAAAACAGCTTTCCAGATGTGCAGAATTAGCCCTAATGCACAACTCCTGTCTCCTGGTGCGAATGTGTATTTCTGTCTGTCTTTACGCCATTCCATACGCTGTAGATTTGACACATTTATTTATTTGGACTGGTCTGTGTGTCAACTTGGAGACACCGGCACCGCTGAAGCTAATGTGGTGTGAAACTAAATCCCATAATTATTCCAGCCCACATCCCCCCCGCCCCACCACCCTTTTTTGCCATTAAACCAATTATAGTATTACCTCCTCAAGGGTCTCTGACCCGCTAATGGGGGTGAGTGCGTAGACCCAGAATTTGCAGTCGAGGTCCTGTACACAGGGGAGTCTAATGTACACACAAACAAACAATTCCAATGCAATGTCTAAGGCCCGAACTGGCGTTTTACATAAATTTGTGCCTTTACAGTATTTTCCAAACTGTAAATGGACAGTGCTGGACCATTCCAGAGTGTTAATTTATGACACAGAAATGTAAATGCAGAAAATGACTTACATAACACTAGATTGTTGTATTGCAATAACAGAACCCTGGCAACACCCTAGCGTTGTGCTTAGCACATTTTTCTGTCTGTTTTCATCCTAAACCCACAGTGTATTCAAATCTAAATCCAAGATCTTTGAAGCCAATTCTGCCAGGTTTTTCCACTACGGTCAACAGAAAAAAAACAACAAAACAATTCTCACCACAGACCATCAGGAAATGTATAAAGCACAAGATCGAACTTGTGCCCTTGACATTGCTAACCGAAATAAAAACGCCCAGTCCGATTCAAGAGACCCAACTCAAGCTTGTGGAAACGTTGAGACGTTCTGTGTGGTCCGCTGCCCTTGAGACGGCATGTCGTGGTTTCTAGAAGCCGTCTGGCAGCACGCTCGGTTGTTTAAAAGCCCACCTGTGTTTCAGAGCAATGAGGGATTTCTCAGTTTGACAGTGACACGCACTCATAAAAAAGCAAGACTCCAGCTACTGTACCTTGACATTTGGCACATTTCTCATAAAAGTTATATTTGACCTCTTATTTGCATACAGATAATGAAAGCTATTTTAGGAACAATAAGATATTTTGCATTGCGACCCTGTTTTTATTCAAATAAGCAATGCATTTGAATGCATTCTCATGATCATAATTCACAAACAAATCCTTTTTAATTACTATTATAATAAAGAATAACAAAAAAGACATGACGGTGCTAAATTTGTAGAGGAAATGCATGACTAATGTAACAAAACTTTTTAATAATAATATTAATATTTTTAATTTTTTATAGTGACCACAGACCATAATTCACTTAAATGCAAAAAAAATCATTTCTGTCTCTATGACAATGCAACCTTTAACATTTAACCTGTTACTGTAAAAACACATTCCCGGCCCAAACAAATCGCAGCTAAGAAACTTAACGGCTCTCTTTTAGTTGAAAACGCTTGACACAAAATAGCATGATTATTCTTTCCTTTTCTACCAGATAAAGCGACTAAACTAAATGCTGGCACCCTGTATGTGTACAGTGCAGAGAAATGATGCAGCACAGGCATGCAGAGCATCCTGGGTCCACAGGGCAAACCAAGGAGAAGTGTGCCGCCTGGCAGAGCTAATAAGCGCCCACCCTGGCCAAAGACTTCTGAAAGGCTCATTTAACCCTGCTCCAGCCTCTAGAGAACGACAATTTGATTTGCTCGCTGGGTAATGTACTAGAGGAGCCCTTAATGAAATTTGCGGGCGAACGTCAGAAATAAAGGCACAGAGAAATGGAAGGACGGAGCACGACAAGCCAACGGAAATTGCTATTTTGCACCAAAACTCCCCGAGGAGAATAGGGGCATTCAATTTAGGCGACAGGGGGGCATCTGGGGGCATCAAAAAGAGGCTTCGATGAAGGTCTAACAAAAGGCAGCGCTCTTGGCCTTTATCTGGCAGGGCAGGAGGAGTTTGTTAGCGGCTCTATTATAAAAGGAATAGCGGACATGCCGCTATTGCCTGATTGAATCACCTTCATTCGTGACTCATCTTCTGACCCGCTTTCATTGTTAGGGTGTGGGTCCCATCAGCTCCTCCTGCACGACGTGTACTTTATAGCCTGAAAAAACCTGCTCTCTGCTTTTTACGGAGACAGCCATAGAGAGAGCTGTCAGGAACATTTAAAAACTGCAAAAACGTACAGACAAATGGAAGATGACAGATAGTCGGAAAAAGAGATGAAACCGAGAAATGGGAATGAGAGAGAGAGAGAGAGAGAGCGAACAAGCATGAGAATTTAAAGGAACACCACACATTAATTCTGTCACCATTTAATCAGAATTAGCGTTACGTTGTTCCAAACCGTAATGACTTTCTTCCGTTTGTGCATTTATTTTAACTTTATCTTCTGTTATGTACCAGAACCTTTCAACAGCGTACAGTGTAGAGATTTTCAGACATTTTCAACATTGCATGACCCCATTCAGCAGCATTTCTTAAGGGGTTTTATGTAAGAAGTGTTCCTGTGTAAAAAAAAACACTGGATGGAGGGCAACAGAATATAGCGGTCTAGAGACGTTTTATGTTGCTTTCAAAATGTAAAGCTTACGGCAGATGTTAAAAAAAACAGCCTAAGATGTGACATAACGCCCAAAACCATCACCAGTAATGTCAAAAACATTCTCCTTTCATGTCCCACAGAAGAAAGTCATATGGATTTGGTATGATGTAAGGATGAGAAAATGATGACAGAATGTTAATTTAAAGGTGAAGGTCTTCAAAGAAATAAAAACCAAGAACGAAGAGCAGAATTCGTTTCACACATGTTGCACTTATGGCCTTCCTGCCCAGTATTTAGAACATGTGGGCATATGTGTGTGTGTTTGCCTCTGCACACATAGAGCTCACACTATGTAGTAGATGAGAGAAGACTGGGCCACGACCTTCACCGAGACAAGGTCACACTGCAGCACAGCTGGTGTGGGAGGAAGACATTTGCCTCTGGAATTAATGGTATGAATCAAGCGAGCCGAGGTCATGTGCAAGCTGATTGTACTGCTTACATCATGAAGAAATTACAAAAGGCTCTTATGGGTGCAGGTTTAGCTCCAAAGATAATACAAGGGGTAACAATGAAGCCTATAAGTTTTATATTATTTACAATTATAAGCATCATGCCCTCACAACTGTTGAGATTGGATTGAATGCAACACTGAAGGTCATTTTTGCTTTGATCTATTAAGTTCAATATTTGCCTCGAAAATGCTAAAGATACACAAGAGTAATAGTAACGCTTTTACAATAAGGTTCCTGTTTCTTAACATAGTTAACTATGCATCATAAAAAATCTGTTATATAATTGTATTATTATTATATTTGTTGTTTATTATTTTTGGCCATCCTATTTATTGTTATTTTATTGCAGTGTAAACAAATAATGCTCAACAGAAATACCTTTATAATTCTTTATTTCCACTACAATAAGTTTTGGTTGCAGTTGTTTTATTATTGTTCTTCCTTTTCTCATACATTTTCTAGCAATTAAGTATCAAGAATCAAATAAATAAATAAACAGAACAGAGGCTAGACTAGCTTATACAATTATAAACTACCTAAGCAAAAGCTACCAAACAGCAGCAGTACAGGCTTGGCCTACTCCAAAATGTAAATAAACAAAACGTATCAAGCGTTTCATCAATCTTTCTTCAGCATCATGCTAAGGTCCCACAATAAAGAAGACTTAAGAGTACCTGGTTTATCCCCAAGCTGCAGAACATGAAGCTCTTCCATTGCTCCTCCTGATACTGAATGATGTTTGTTGAAACCTATAAACAGATATTCTCTTTTGTAAATATGCCCACACACAGTATTATTATCATCACAATCATTATTTATAATTAAAACTGTACTGTCAAAAATGATGTACAGTCATGTAAAAAAAAGTACAATCACACTTCAACATGATGAAAAATCCATAGGTCTTTACATCTTAGCCTGATGACCTTAAGGGGTCACACTTTTCTTATTGACTTCAATTGAAAAATTGTTCACAATGTTAATTTCATGTGTCATATGATATATTATATTCATTTATAATTATGTACACGTTTCATTACATATTTGTTTAGCATGTAAAACATTTTAGGTGCTTTTTCACATGACTTTACTAAGAGGAAGTTTCCAGACATTAATCTCTTACCTGCAAATGTGTCAGTCAAGGCTTCAGGCTCCCACTTCTGAAGATTTCCTTCGCCTATAACCTCTCTCAAAGATAGATCCAAATATCTAAAATATGATTTCCACAAAAGTTTATGACTTACCTTAAAGTTACTGACAAAGAAAAACAAAGCGTCCCAAACAATTATTTTTATCTAAATTTGAAATCGGTTGGTTATAAAAGCACGTGTTGGTGTCGACAGTCATGCAGATTCTAAAAAGGCAGCGGCTACTTACATTAAGTGAAAAGAGCAGCATTTCTTAGCGATATGTCATTTTCACTAACCGGAAATAGCTGGATTTTCTTTGGATTAAGTAGAAATAGTTAGATGCTATTTACTTAAATTCCATCACCATCTCCCTCCACTCATTCCCTCACTCCGCCCACTCAGTCATTCACACGCTCATTGTCACCCGATTACTAATCACTATCACCTGGACCTCATCAGCAGTGCACCCATTTATACCAGAGACCAACATTCATATTCTTATGACATTCTTATGACATTATGACATACAACATTCTTATACCAATTCTCTTTTTCAATTCACATATTGGTGGGCAGCGCTAGTGGATTTGTATCCTTTATCTAGCTTTGATCTTGTCATAAACGAATATTTGTCCTCAAGATGTTGTACATCATCTAGCCGTATTTGTGGCAGCTGTGCAAGGGACTTGGTAAACTCCATTCTGAGGCGCTAGCGGAAGTAAACGACTTTCTCGCGTGATGCGTGACGTCATGTGAAAAGGGCCTATTTGTACTGTAGATAGACACTACCTTTATAAAAAAACAGTCGACAGCGATGTACGTTTGTGTTGCTATGAAAAAAACACGGCATATAAAAATGTATATTTGTTCAAACACCCACATTTAATAAGTATTAACATATTAATATTAACTTATCTCTCGTCTGTCAGCAGTTGCGCCGGTCGACCGTTGAAATTTAAAAAAACAGTTCACGCAGCTCAATTTTAACCCAACTGGCTGGGTTGCTACAGAAATGACCCAATGAACGTCAGAAATGACCAAACAAAACGACCCAATATCTCTGACCTAATCCAAATATTGGGTTACACAAATAACCCTACGTTTTTTTTTAGAGTAAATCAAACGGTTTACATTTACATTTAGTCATTTGGCAGACGCTTTTATCCAAAGCGACTTACAGATGGGGTAAACAATTGAAGCAATTCGGACAACGCAAGTACAACAAAAAGCAAAAAGTGCAATCAATAAAACTGGCTTCATAAAGCCTACCACAGTATACAGTGCTAAGTTAAGCTAGAGTTTTTTGGGTTTTTTTTGTAGAAAAGAGATAGAAGTCAGAACTAAGCGGTAAGGTGTTGACGGAAGAGATGTGTTTTCAGACGATTCTTAAAGATGGCTACAGAATCTGCAGATCTTGTTGCCGCGGGCAGATCGTTCCACAAAAGTGGTACCGATCCAGAGAAGGTTCGCGAGATCGATTTTTCACCTTTTTGGGATGGCACCACAAGACGTCGTTTGTTTGCAGAGCGCAGAGATCTGGTGGGTACATACGTCTGCATTAGCGAAAGAAGATAAGGGGGAGCCGAACCAGTGGTGGTCTTGTAGGCCAGGAGGAGGGATTTGAACTTGATGCGAGCCGCAATAGGGAGCCAATGTAACTTTAAGAAGAGAGGAGTGACGTGTGCTCTCTTCAGTTCATTGAAGACCACTCTTGCCGCTGCATTCTGGATCATCTGTAGAGGTTTTGGTTTCGACGCGACAGAATAAATACACCTGCTAATATAGCCTAACGTAATAATAAAAACGGCAAGCGAATTACCTTGCGATCCACAGAATGGATATTTATGTCCAAGAAGCAAGTAAAATATACTTTTGTCCGCTTTATCGGTTGTTTACCCAACGTCTTGTGTTTCTTCAGTTTTTTTCAGGACGAAACCCTTGTACATCCTTCCCTTAGTTTGTCACTTAAACATGTGAATAGGTTATATTTCAATCTACAAAAAAACTTTCTGCTCTACCTGTTTAGCATGCTGCACATTACGGCTTAAAGGGATACTTCACCCAAAAATGAAAATTCTGTCATTATTTACTCACCTTCGCGTTGTTCCAAGTGTGTATAAATGTCTTTGTTCTGATAAACACAGAGAAAGATATTTGGAAGAATGCTTATAACCAAACATATATCAACACCCGTTGACTACCATAGTAGGAAAAAAACAATGGAAGTCTCCCAGAACTGTTTGTTGTCCTAGATTTTTCAAAATGTCTTCTTTTGTGTTCAACAGAACAAAAACAAATATAAAGTCATTTTTCCTACTTTGGTAAGCACCACGGTTGTACTGTATAATCAAACATTTTTCCTCTTGAAGGTCTGTTTAATGTCTTGTGTGCCCAACAGCAGCTGCAGGGTAATCGGATCCTAATAGAACAGAGATGAACATAATGACCATGAACTATGATTGATATAAATAGTAGACCAGCTTTAGACAAAATGCCGTAAACTTTTGAACATGGGGGACACAATGCCCCCTTGAGGTGAATCAAATAACAATATAAAAAAACGATGATTTTATGTACGTGTAAATTAGAACAGATCTAGTCAGATGTCCAGAAAGTATTCTGTGGTGAGATAAATATATAGTCTGGAGTTATAGACTGAAAGCCAGAAGTCAGACAACTAAAACAACAATGATGGGAATCACTTGTGATGAAACGCAGATAGCAAAACTACAGGAAGAGAAAAAGGTGTATTGTGCTGAGACTAATGTAAACAGACAGTCTACACCCGTTTACTCTTTCATCCATTTTCAAGCAATGTTTAGCTGCCTCTCCTCACTTTTCTATTGGGTATCTCATCTATTTACTGGGCTTACTGGTAAGACGTCAAGGTAATACTGATGAATTGTTCAGCCGCATCCAGACACCATTCTAAAAGAACCAAACATCCATTAACCGCTCAACTCTGTGGGGAAACGCTGATGTCTTTGATTGCATGTGCTGTGTATCATCGACACAACTGAATAAACACGACGTGTCCTCCTCACGAAGACAAACACCGACCAATCAAATTCATTCAGAGTAAGAATTAGAGTCTAAGAGCATAGAACTGAATCACAGCTACTGTAAAAAGAAGACATTTTTACACGGCCCACTTTTAGTCTACAATAAAATGAGAATTATGAGCTTGCCATAAAAAAAAAAGAAAGGAAGGAAAAATATGGAAAGAGGAAGGAAATAAATAGTCATTGGGCGATATGAAAAGCTGGGTAATTATAAAATGGATTTTACATAAACAACTTTCACATTTTGTTTTTGCTTGGCTAAAGGTGCTGCCACTGTTCCATCATGTTGTAGATGGTTGCCAAAGTGTTGCCGAGGCGTTGCTTCTGGTGTTGGTTATGTGTCCTGAGTGGGTTTTTCATGCCTGTAACACAAACAGTGTGGAATGAGTTACACAGTAAAGTATAAAACTAATTTACACAGATGGACAAACATTAAAGTCATAAAGAAAGTTGAGATACAATATGCTCATGTAGCATTATAGTAAGAACCGTACCATGAGATGTTAAAATCAACTTTTTATGACTCCTCTAGTCCATCTAGTGTGAACATCTATCCTCTTCCACCCACACATCTCATGGGAAAATGAGCCCATCGCTTTCCAAATTACACTAAACGCAGGCGTATGTGGAGTCTGTATAATGCAAACAGGGCTGTTCTGGTTTCCTAGATTCAAACTGAGGCTGTGTGACATCGTCTCTCGTCCTCTAAATGTTCACGTGGCATATTAACAAAGCCTGCATGTGAACGTAAACTAGCAATAGAAGAATGGAGAATTCGAGCAAATAATGAATATCATTTTTGGCTTGTCCCTTCCGTGAAGCTCATTTCACTTAAAAATAAAAAGTCTACAGGTTTGATACTTTTATGGTCCGTTATTGTCCCGTCAAACTTCTCTTTTTATGCTCCACGGTAGAAAGTCAGTTTGACATGAGGGTGAGTAAATGATGACAGAATTTTCATTTCGGGGTGCACTAACTCTTCAACATTTGATCCAAAACCTCATCAAGGCTGAAGCAGAAACTTTTATGCTTTGAGGAAATAAAACGTGGCAGTTAGTGTGATTAGTGACTGCGCCTGTTGTAACTGACAGCGAAAAGGAGGGAGAAAGAGAGAGACAGAAATGGATGGACAAGCGCCCGACATTAAACTCTTGATGGCTGTAATAATTCTAGTTGAAATGCACAACACAGACTAGAGTTAATAACTCATCACAGTATTGCATTGTCTCTAAGATAGATCCTTTGTTGAAGTATTGTTTTATTCTCCTGCATGAGGGTCTGTATTAATGGATCTTAATTTGAGAGACAGTCGTCACTAGGGAAGCACGGGAACCGTAAAGAATTTAATGATGCTGTAATTTCACCAGTTCCTAATGATTCCATTAACAAAAGTTTCATTATTTTTAAAGAAGCACTAGTTTCCCTAAACAATTACTCTTCACTAACAGGACTATTAAACAAAACAATTTTTAAAGCTTCTTAGGTTTAATTAAAGTGGCGTTTATTACATCAAGAATTGGTATTTGTTTGGATTCTGAAGAAGAGCACTTTCCAACTTTCCAACTTGTACTTTTACAAATTTCATACATACTTTTTTACCTCATTATTCTTCAACTCCCTAGCATTCCTTTCTGCAGGGTAGCAGACTGAAAATGGTTAAACGTAAACCAGTTGTCATTTGAGCATTAAAACATACCTCACATCCTCAAAACGCATGACATCATCGCACTACACTCTCCAGCGACGACCCCTTCATCAATCCAATAGCCTCCTGTCCAAGACGTTCAGAGAACTCCACAATGCCGTCTTAACGCTTAACGTGGACGATGCTCGGAGCATGCAAACTAGTGCACATAACAGTGTGTGTGAGCAAAGGACTCTAATTGTAGCATACGCCTTCGACCTGACAGATAAATTAGGCACTGCAGCAGTCTGATTTGAGAAGCAGGTTCTGCTACATTTCAAATGCTCTTCTATTGGCACTTTACGAATGTGAAAACTGAGTACACGTCATCCTATCTAAAACCATATAGGTGTCTGAAAGTTTGAAACAGCCAGCCGTTATGTTTAAATGGGCATTTTTTTTGCATTGATGAGCAACCAAGCCTAGACGTCTCCAAATACATGGTTCTGCGTAGGGGTTCTTTGCCGTGCCATTTTGGAGAACGCGCATCCCAGCTTTCATTCAATCACGTCTGGAAATGCCTTGTGTTCTTTTGTTTTCTGTGCAAGCAGATGGCCATAAATATGTATATGTGAGTCACTCTTAAACAGCTGGCACAGCCATGGAGGAAATAAACAATACAAAGCATTCTAGTCTATCGCCAGCCATGTTGAAAAGGCGCAGCTGGGTTCTGGGTGTGTTATGGCACCTCTGGATCGCGTGGAGGTGGTTGCTCCTGTTCTGGATAAATTTGGGGGCTCGAATAAGTGGAGGCTGTTGCTACAATAATCAGTCTCAGAGTCACTGGAGATGCTCAGTAGACTTTTGTAAAGTCGAGGTTATTTATTGCTAACAATGGTCTCTTTAGAGATAAAGGATTTTAATGACAAGAATATATAAAGCAAGAGATCTTTGGGTTAGCAAGTAGTGGGTCGACAAATGCACAGGTGCGTTTTTCTCTCAAAATAGCACTACTTCTATCTCTCATTTATGGTCATACCATTAGAAACTGTAAAGGATCTGCTTTATATCTGCTTTTAGACATCTGAATATATTTACTATAAGCAATTTTTATAAGCAACATAAATGTTTACAAGCAACATCAATATGTTTGCAAGACAACATCAATGTGTTTACAAGCAACATAAATATGTTTATATACAACATAATTGGGCAATCCCATCGTTATGGGTGTGACATTTTCAGTCGCAGCGTATAATATAAACTCTGAGAGAATATCTTTTTTACCAATATACTGAACCATCTGTTTATATTTTACTAAGCCCCTGATGATAGAGTCCAGACATCAGAAGAATATCAGTCTATGCACAAGTTTTCTATTTTAAAAGAGGGGAAATGTATGCTTTATGGATGTGAAAAAAGAACACAGATTTCAGAGAGAATATTTTCATGTTCCCAATGATGAGGAATATGGACCGTTCACTTACCCGACTATAGAAAACTATGCTTTAAAAACACACAAAACACATCAAAAAACTTTAAGGGAGACTTAACATGGGTACTCAAACCACAAAATATTGACATCTGACCTATCAGCATAAGTCTTGAGGTTGAGATTCGCATGGGATTGCCCACCCCCAAAGGGTTAATACAAGAAAAGAGGGAATTCTTCAAGCAGCATTTGATGTTTAACTATATAAAGTCCTCTATTCATTTTTTATTCTTACAAGGATATGTCTTTGAAATATACAATACACACCTCAAAATACACCAATCATACAAACTCATGCAACATTTACACACAGCTTTTTGAGCATTCAACATTCTGTGTTTTACACTAACAGGACATCCAACTTTTGTTCCCTCAGGAGGGCCAAAGGCGAACGTCACTTTAGCCATCCCACTCCACATGACCCTGGCTGTAAATATGGTAATAATACCAGAATGAACCGAAAATAGAACTGATTGATGAATCCAGCAATTAAGACAAAAAAAGACCCTCACTTTGCCTGCTCTTTGTGAAAATGCTTCACAGTGGGAGCGGCCCCTACGACCGCCATTGTGGATGTGCGCCTAGCTCTTCTTAATGGGTCTTGCGGTAATTATGGGATGTCAGTAGCAGGTAGTGGGTAATCACTTTCAACGGATTGAAAAAGAAAATTTGCATGCGTGGAAGTGTCAGACTGCGGTGAGGCCGATGTTTTAATTCAGTTAAATAGTCCTTGATCTGTACGTTGATAAGTTTAGGTGTGACATGTGAGCATTGCTTATATTCAGTGTCTCATTAACTAATGATAGAAATGTATTACATTTTTAATACCTCACTACCGTTATCTCTGCTTTTATACCCCTGAGGCACATTTAGGTAGTTAGACGTGATATCAAATGTACACACATATTATCTTGTCAGTCCTCAGGCTATGGTTCATCCACGTCTGGCTAACTTGTGCCATGTATAAACATGATGAATATATGTCATTTCAAAAGCTAAAAGATCGACTTTTTCTAAGCTGGCTGAAATCCTAATTAAATGGTAAATGGAGATGGATGGAAATGGGATCTTTAAGCGACCAAGCAAGGATTTATATAGAATGGGATTATTTAGAGAATTAATGGAGAGGTTTTAGACTAATCATGGAAATCTGAATTTCTAATGAATTTTGAGCATCAGCACGATGCAGGTGTTACTCAGCCTTATTCACAATGACTCTTGTAACGGTAAACATCAGAAAATATACAACAAGAAAATATATAGTTGTGCAAACATGACTTCTATGTCCCAGTTGACATGCAAGCCTTTCAACATAATGTGTTTAAAACATTCAGTGAAAGAATTGACCCTTCAAATACAGACTCTTTCACAGTGACTGTGAGTGCATAAAACCTCAATTTCCCTCCATTTAATATTAATGCTAATTTATGGACTGAAATGTAAGCAATTCTATTCAAGCAAACCATTCTTGATGGCATGTGTAACGTGTGATGCATATATAAATGTATATATGTTTAATTCCATTACATATAATGCCTTTTTAGCTAGTCTTGTCTATAAAAGCTTTAAAAAAAGCGAACGAACAGACTGAATGAACGAACGAACAAATGAATGACTGAATGACTCATTTATGTAGCACTTGTGTATTGCTGTACACATAAAGTGCTTTACAATCTTAAGCAACTAAGGAAACGCACAGAAAACTGTTATGCTATTAATGTCATGGTCATGGGTTTAATTCAAAGCTTCTAAATGCCTAAAATATACATGTAAAATCAAACATAAATGCAAAAAGTTAGTAGGAAACACTGATAAGGGCAATTAAGTATATTACTATGCAAGTACTTACCGCCAGGGAAAAATTGAAAGACCCTTTCAAATTTCATTTAACCAGCATTTCTAGATGTATTGTAGCCATTTCAGTCAAGTGTCTGTTGAAAGACCCGACAGCATGACAAGACACATACAAAATGTGATTAAAATCAAGGTTATCATATTAAAATACATACTAATATTACTGTTGTATTGCTTTAAAGAGAACATGAACTTCTTCGCAGTATTTGAAAATTCCTAGCATCTTTCTGTTCTGACCCGTTTCTACAGTTTATAATTTTTGAAAATAAATGCAAATAGAATCAAACGTTTTATTAGAAATTTGTGAGAAATGTTGTTAGTAGTTCACAGAATGAAACAAAAATAATAATTTTACCTAAACTCATACCAATAAATAGTAAATTCAGTTTCTCGTTATTTTTAAATAATAGTTTAGTATCACGTTGACGTAATATGATCTTCTCTATCTTCTCTGCTGTATGAAGAAAATAGAGTCGGATATTTCATGTGAATGGCATAAAGGCAGGATGTTGCAGAGGTGGATCAGCACCATGGACAGCGAGGCCAGCAGTGATGTAACACAGATATGAGCTGATGTCATGAGATCATGTTTCCACAGGGTGTAAAGAGTCTGCTGTCTGATTGCTGAGCACGAGGTCAGTACATGATATGATGAATCTGTAGGTATTACTTACATCTCTAGAAATAGAGATCTGTGACAGATTTTATTGTAATTGATGCTTGAGCTGCTTTGCCTTCTCTTTTGGCTTGAAAACAGAAAAAAAGTGCCTTGAATTCATTTTGAAACTGTTCATTACGTAACTTTACTACAACTTTGCTATTAATGTCCTCATTGCAGTAATGCAAAATGCAAAATGCAAGTAATAATAATGCAACTAACCATATAACTGTGCATTGCTTAGCAGGTTAAATTGGCGTATTGACTTTTCAAATGGAGAAACACAAACTATTAACTATCAAATTTTGCATATAAGGTCTGTGCAGTTCATTACAATATTCAGAGTCAATGTTTGGCCATTTTTAAATGACATTTGTAATCCTTTTAATGTCCCCTGCTAAATCTCGTTCCTGAAGCATAACCTCTGGAATTGTTTGCTTTTCCTCATATTTGAAAACAGCCGACCTCAGTGAATGCTGGAGAGCGTTCGAGTATGCTGGTAGCTAAAGACAGAATTCGGGGTGTTATGGGGGGCGAACAATGTATGTCATTGGCTGTGACTGATCTCCCCTGGCGACAGCTCCATCTCTGCATTAGCCCCATGCTGAGAGCTGCAGTGGTGACACCAGGAGTCTATTACTGATGAGAAAAAGACGAGAAGCCCGAGAAAAAGAGACAGGAGAGAGAGAAATCGAGCACTCTTACGCTGAATATTTTAAAGGCTCTATCGGAGTGAAACAGAATATTCCCCCATCATCTTCGAACCGTCTCTGGGGAGCATGTCATCAGGAGTCATCCCCCACACCTCTTGTTTACCCGAAGGTGAAGGATTGTAGGACTTTAGACAGAAATTAGATAGATAGATAGAAGCAAGTCTGTGGGGAAAGAAATAAAGCGGAAATGTAGGGAAGATAAAGCATTTTAATGAAGAGAGCGTTGCAAATTACTTTCATGTCAGTCTTCTTTCTCCAGTGAATCGCTAAAAGCCAGCTTGCCATGCATCTTGAACATAATTAAAAGCAGATTGAAGCAAGCCACAACCTGTCATTTCAACAGTGTGAGGTGATTTGCAGATTTGTGAGCAATTGACAACATGTTACAACAGTAATCAGTTTATCATTCTCTGCATCACCGTATTAAACACATTCTGCTCTATTACACATACAGCGCTTCACTAACAAAACTTCAATGTTGCCTGTCTTTGAGCAATGTAAGCAAGGGTGCACGTGAAACTGCAGACTGTGCCTTTGGTATCACAGATTTAAGTTTTTTCCAGCGTGTTTCGGAGAAAGACCTCCAGACCCATAAAATCAATCCCGCTTGACAACAGGAGAGGAAATGGGAGTCTTGCGATACCACACTTTGATTGCTATCTGGAGAGCAGCGTGCTCTTTTCCAGGCCTGATCGATAGTGATCTATAAAAAATGAGCATTCAGATGCACTTACACGCTCCTTCAGCGAGACAAATTCAGCAAGTAGGAAGAGAAGTGCTTTAAAAACTGAAGCCATTACTGATGAGCGCTTGACATAGGTGTGTTTTTGGGGGGTCTAAAAAAATCATATTATACAAGACCTAAATGAACGGATGTGATTCTAACATAAAGTAAATGTCACTTTAATTATGTTTGGCTAAATATGTATGACCTGACACAAGTTCACCAAAAAACTGTACACTTTAAGGTTGTATTTGTTAACATTGGTTAGTGCATTCACTGTAATAAATTCTCTGGCAGCTAGGGCGGCAGAAAAATACTGTTAAATAGGCTATTTTTGCGTAAATTAGGATTTTTCATGTTTTTCTTGTAAATTTGCATTCTATTTAAAAAAAAAAAAAAAAATCTGTAAAATTACAGGTATCTACATTATACGTGAAAATCTGTAAAATTACTCTTTACTGTAAAAGATTCCGTAAAATTACTTTTTTTACATTTGCTAACATGAACTAACACAAACAAAACATGAAAATGTTAGCATTTACTAATGCATTTGTAAAATGAAAAGTTGTAACTTTTATAATTATTTTACATGATCAAATGTTACCAAAAACAACAAAAAATGTATTAACAAATATAATTGTATTGTAAAGTGTAGTCAATATCTTTAACAATATCTAAAGCCATTCATTCATTAATAAAACATTTTACTTTGAACAGTACACTTTTTTATTTAAAGAGCATGAAATTGAAAACTAAAAATGTGAAAAGCTTTTCTGCATTGTTCTTGCTCCAATAAATGCAGAAATTGAAATGATGGGAAATAAACAGAGTAAAATATACATAAGTATTCCCGCTGCGCTCTTATTATTGACTGCAGTTCACTACTGGTGATGCATCATATAGTCTTTAACCTTGAAAGTAGAAGATCTCTGGAGAGATGGAAAAACACAGAACGATGTTGGAAGTTAAATGCTTTCACTGCATGTAGACCCAGAAGACGGAGGTGAACAGGCAGAGACACATCTAGCAACGGAAACTGTTATGACCGAGTCTCTGAGACAGTCTGTCAAAAACCAATGAGTAGAGCTCAGTGAAGCGTGGCAGAAAGACAGGGGGTTTCTCTCTTTTAAAGCTACCACTGACTGTCCTCTATGCTGGATGAGATGAAACGACAGAAGTTTACTGTCACCAAGGTTAATGAGACTGAAGAGAGAGAGTGTTGTCTCTAGCCTGCTTGACAATGAACTGAAATGTCAAATGTGACCCTGGACAACAAAACCTTATGGGTAAATTTTTACATGATCATTTTTTACATAATCTGAAAGGTGAATAAATAGATTTCTATTGATGTGTGAGTTGTTAGAATAGGATAATATCTGGCGGAGATACAACCGTTTAAAACTCACGAATCTGAGAGTGAGATCTAAATATTGAGAAAATGGCCTTTGAAGTTGTTAATAGGTGGCAGGCCATCCACCCACAAAAATAAAGTTTTTATATATTTAAGGTAGGAAATGTACAAAATATCTTCATGGAACGTGATCTTTGCTTAATATCCTAATGACTTTTGGCATAAAACGATAATTTTGACCCACATAATGTATTTTTGTCTTTTAGTAAAAATGTTCTCGTGCTACTTAAGACTTTCCAGTGTCACATATATGTACTACAACACATCTGCTTCATGTTTTTATAGAAGAATGAAGGTGTACATTTTGAAATGGCAGGTCATTAGGATGGTGAGATTGTTATGTAATAGAGAAAGAAAGAAAAGCGCTTCAAAAGATCCTTCACAGCGATGCCACTGAAGAACCATGTGTGGTTCCCCAAAGAACCTTTCAGTCAAACGTGGTTAAAACAATTCTTTCCCCCTTTTACGTCTGAAGATCCTTTTTTCATTACAAAGAACATTTTGTGAGACAAAAAGGTCCTGCAGATGTTCTTTATACAACCCAAAACGGTTCTTCTGTTGCATCGTAAAGTGCCTTTATTTTTAGGAGTGAGAAGAAGAGTAAATGGGCTCACAAGTAGAAGTAGAAGTAAAATACCAAGACTCAGAGCATCTCTGTATACAACAGACACACAAACATTTTTATGTTGCTCTGGCAGTCATTTGAGATGTATAAGTGTTGGTAGAATGCGGTACAACACACAAAGAGCTTTAGTAGATAAATACATGTTGGTGAAAGATGATCAAATACAAAAAATGTGGACCAATAAATTAGGAAGGATAGCTATTTACAGTATAAAAAATAGGATGGGTTTTTTGTTATTAAAAAAAAAATAAGAGAGAGACCGAGAGAGGAGTGTGAGAGGAAAAAGGGAAACAAGCTGATAGAGAGAGAAGAACATTGAGCATGTTTGCAGAGGTGTGTAATGGCTGTCCATCAACTACCTGCTGTGTGTGTATTGAGCACCAGTGGGTTTCAGAGCATGATTCAGACTGCAGATTGGTGACTGGAGTATGTACAGTATGTGTGTGAAAGCTGATGTCTGTCACTCCATCGATTCAGTCTGAGGAAATGCTCTGTTGACAGCTGCAACTCATGTGGGATGCATGAGTTTGAAACTGGCAAAGGGATAGTTCACCCAAAATTCTTTCATCATTTATTCACCCTCATGTTATTCCAAACCTGCATGGTTTTCTTTCTTCTGCAGAAAAAAAGATATTTTGAAGAACGTTGGTAAGCAAACAACATGGACCCCCACTGACTTCCATTGTATGGATACATTTCTCAAAATGTCTTCTTTTGTGTTCAACAGAACAAAGAGTCATGAACAAGTTTTGAACCACATAAGGGTGAATAAAAGATGGCAGAATTTATATTTTTAAATGAGCAATCCCTGTACACTGCCACACACAAAGGTGTCCAAAATAACTGACACTGATCTAGGGACCCCGGTACACAACACTGGTTTCGTTTGTCTTTGATATCAGCTTTACAGATTAGCTGGTGATTAATGGGAAGTCAATATAGTGGAATGGATGGAAGCTAGTGTAGTCTAACATAGTAAGTGACAGTGATGAAAGTGCAGCGGTGATTCAGGAAGACCTGGTGGATTTATGTTTTTGTTGTGTAGACCCAGCGGAAACCTTCACATGGCAATTTCCTCTTTAATGCAAGTCCCGTGGGAAGAGATAAAAAGATTAACCATGATGCAATTCTTCATCAGCAGTTTTACAGGAAAAACTAAAAGTACAAGGCTAAGTAATTGGTTTTTGCACTGCTTAAAATTGAAGCTGTAGGAAATTATTTTCAGACCTCATGTGTTTCTGTATTTCTCACAGGCGTAAAGCCAAATAAATGGTCAAATCAATACATTCGCACTAAAGCGGACGGTGCATCAATGGCAAATAACTGGATTTGCGATACATCAATCAGCATCGTATTTGCAATTTATCAAATGACAATGAAATTTCTGAGAAAATTCATGGAAAGTTGGCTCATAAAAAATAGATTCGCTTGCAAAGAAGCCTAGCTTGGCTAATCTGTGTGCAGAGGTCGACTCACAAATTTCGTGAATCACTTCACGCACACTTTTATACAGCCTTTTATTCCAAATTCTATTCTTTTCTAAAATAATCAGTTTTATAAAAGGACATTATTTTGTCCAAATATGTTGAAATGTTTCAATATTATTTTTATAGTATATGCAACATTGCTATTTGAATAAAGTATACACTTTATTGGGTCCATCATTGGGTCAAAAATGGACAAACCCAATCATTAAGTCAAATTAACCAAAAAAAATGATATCTGACCCAATAATGGGTTAAAACAACCCAACATCTTGGGTTGAAACAACCCATCAGCTTAATTCATAACCCAACAGTTGGGTTTGTCCATTTTTTAGAGTTGGTGTACTGAAAATATGTTTATACACAACCGCCTAAACAAACTCTTCCGTTTCTTCCCAGAAAGCCACTGAAAGTGGGGCGAGCGCACACAGAGATATAAAGAAAATGAGGAGTGCAAACTAGCCTGACGACACAAACACAAAGCAGTTGTGTCACCTTTAATAGCGTCCTCTGAATAGCCAGTGAAAAAGGCAATAGTCAGAGAAAGCCAAGTGACCTCCGCTGCAGCCCTCTGCCCCACGGCCATGAACTAATGGAACATCAGAGGAAATGCATGGCAAGAGCACGAGATGCACAACACAGACCTTAAGATGCGTTTGAGGCCTCAGGGCGACACTCTGTTCGTCTATCGGGAGTACTGACCTGAGGAGGATGAGGACGGTGAAAATAACAAGAGTGAAGAAAAGAGCAGCCGGGGCAAGCCGCGATCAACCAATGTGGCCAGCGCTTTGTGTTGGTCAGACCTCCGGGGGTGTCTAAAAAAACAAATAAGACCGCATTAAAAGTAGACCTGCAGTATGAGCACTGGAGCAGAGAGCATAGACTGATCTCAAGAGCTGCATCGTCTATTTCACTGTAATGATTCCGTGTAGCACATATAAACAAATACAAAAGAAATATTATACAAAATGTTATGACAAAATAAAGCATATTTAGAGAACAATGTACTGACATTATTAACATTCAAGCTCCCATAATTCTCATTACCATAAATAACAATATAACATTATTTAAATCAGAATAAAAGCATTTCAATATATTTTATTATTGCTTTTAATAAATTGTTTTTTATGTAAGATATTCTCACACAATCAAAAGTAATTTTCAGAAAATGAGGAGTTTATTTTGGTGTAACGGTGTCTAAAAGAACAAGTATTGGGCATTTCTACCGATCTTTTTTCCCCTAATGCTCTCAAAACTGTCAGTTGTCAAAAAAGTGTTATGTAGTGCAAAGTTTCCTGTAGATACTGTACATTATATGATCATAAGATCATGCCTACATTCTCTTTATTATATTTTAATAATATTTGTCATATTTGTCAATGTTCTGATGACATTTCTCAGTCATCTAAAACAAAAATGCATGTTGACAGACACACGATCAACCTAGAGTCATGCATAACCAAAACTCTGCGGCCATATTTAAAAAAAGATATTGCCTGTTGTTTGCTTTTAATGACCTCTGATCTGCTTACGGACTGGTTTAGATTTGCATGATTACATTTCTGAGGGCCACATGCTCATGGCCTCGACTCAGGAAAGTTCCAGTAAACACAGAGATTAGATTGACCCACTTTGATAAACCATTCAAGGTCCTCTGCCAATTGAATTTGCAGAATTCTGATGGACAGCGATTCTAAACCTAGACCACAGCTGATGCCCACCAATCATTCAAGACTTCTGCCTTCAGATAGCAAATCAAATCAGCTCTGTGGGTTTTGTTCACAAAAGAGTACACAAAAAACTGCCTCCGTATCTCTTTTGAGTATACATATACACAAAAAATCACCTATTTCAACTTAAAAACTCATATCAAGTTGGCTTTACAAATCATTGTGACTTAAATTATATTTTCTATTATATCGTTTTAGATAATGATCATTTTACTTATTATACAAATAATATTAATATTATACACAATTATAGAACTATTATAAACTATTATATTATAAAATCCATTTTATAAATCTATCCCATTTATATCTTTTGAGAAATACTGGTCAGTTTAATATAATAGTAGTGTAGGGTTGTAAGTACATTTGAGTTGTAAAGCCAACTTGATTTATGTTTTTAAATTCACACAGCTATATGTTTTTATAATGTTGGTGTTTTTTAACACTTACCATCAAGATTGGCTGCGCCGCGTCAAGATGGGCTGCGCTGTGGGCCTGCAGCTTGTTACTCTTCTGATAGAGAGAGAAGCCAAGGTGTTTGTTTGTTCATGGCAATTCATTGATGGATGTTAAATATAAACGGCGGATATAACGCTGGATTTGGAGATCTTTGAAACTGATAGATGGCGCGGTCATAGTGCTATAGATACCGGACATGAACCGCATGCGGTAAGTGAAACTAAGTTACATGTCTGTGTTTTATTGGCAATCGGCGTGTACGTGCATAATGTAAACAACAGAAACTTATAGTGAATAAATAGTTATGCAGGGATCATGTATTGCGATGATGTATTGAGTTAATCGTACGGCTGTATCTACCTTTCATAAATGTGATCAAACGAAATACTCTTTGAATATATGAAGTATGCTATACTACTCTATAGGAACTCAAGATAAATATGAGATTGGGAAAGACTGTGTGTGTCATGACAGCGTTAAAAATGTAATATTTCGATGAATTAATTTAATAAATATTACATTTAAATATATATTTTTAAAAACATTTAATATAACTTCCATTTTTGACGAAATGAATCTATCTACCCTGTCTGTCAATTCAATCAATATGATATAATTTTCTTTCAATATAATTTTCCAATGAATTATGGGACTATGCCATAAATACAGTTCAGCAGCAACTGATCTGCTATAATTGTATTGAAAAAAGCAGGTGTTTGTACAGTGTAAACCTTTGACAGGTGCTGTGAGCATGTATTGATACAGCTATAAACACACTTGTGTAAGTGTACCAGTGGGCACTGTATGTTTCTTAATGAGTGTGTCTGCTCTTCTGGCCTTTGTTCGTATTACAGAGAACTAGAGTGTGACAGTCACAGCTGTAACCATAGAATTAGGCTTGTTTGTGTGAGAGAGAGAGAGAGAGAGAGAGAGAGAGAGAGAGAGAGAGAGAGAGAGAGCGGACACCCTCCGGCTCTCATCCGCTTTGATTAATGATTCTGGTCAGGTAGCGGACGTTGCCATTCACACCAATTAAGACGTTAGACTCGCTGCTCTTATACAAACAGCGTGACTGCCGGCCTCTTTTTCCCTCTTCTGGTTCACATCTCACATTCGAATGATTCTCATTTACATAATTTTCCCCCTTAATTTCCTTCCGTTTTGCTTTCTTTAAAGATGCACAGTCCAGCAAGACTGTCATTCACAACATAAAATGATATGTCACATAAATAATCATGTTTTTAATTTATAACTGTATTCCTCTCTCTTTATTATGATGCCTATTGTTAACAAACACAACCTAACATAACCTTTAAAATCTTAATTACATGAACAATAAAAGAGAGCAGCACTGAACTGAGAAAAGCTTAATTAGTTAAGCTAAACCTTCGTGTTTAACAAGGACCCACGAACAGCACTTAACAGTGACCCGTGGATGCTACACGGGTCGCAGGTCTTCATGTTCAGGTTTAAGACTTAATGATGCTACTGAGATCCATGAATATAATTCAAGAGATAATAAAACAATCCAAATGTGCTCTTGTACAGATAAATACATGCAGAACTTCATCTGAAAAAATTATCTCAACACATTTACAATACTGTACTCTTTGAAGTAAGTAGGGGTGGTAACATGGTTATGTCATATAGAACACTTCTGCAGACGTAAACAACGCTGGTCAGTTTCTAACACTGCACTAATGTTTAAAACAACAGAACATTTATAATGGAATCAAAATGTTAAACAAATATCTTTAATCATATATTTAATATTTAAAACATAAATATATTTTTAAAGTTTTGCTAGTATGGACCAGTGCTTACATATTGTGAAGTGGTCTATAGTAAAATCACATTGCAATTGTGTATTATATATCTTGAAGAAAACATTTGAAGTATTGTAAGGGTAAGAAAAATAGTACAGATGCTCTTTTCAATACGAATACAGCAGAAGGCAGTGTCTGTTAAACACCATTTTCAAAATGCCTATACATTGAAAATCCCAAGCATCTGATTTTATCCTGTTAACTATTTCCTAGCGTGAAACTCTGGCTTCGAAAACTGTCTGAAAGCTGGAGCAGCTGCCTTGTTGGTTAATAATTCACATTTATACAAAATGAACATTCATTCATTATTATTATATAGAAAAAGAGGCAACATTAAAACTGAACGTTGCATAAATAAATAGAAGGTTATTTTGTTTGAGACTCACACAGATTTGTTTTTGTATAAAGGTACTTACAAAAAATCTGTTACGACTTTCCAAGACACCACAACTAGTGTGCGACCTGGAACAAATACAAGTGAGCTTTTAAGACAACCAAGCAAATGTGCAATAACTACACTTGGCAGAACCACAAATTGGCATTTACAGTAAGTGCATGCATGGAATTTTGGGATATCACAGCCATTAAGATGCATCTACACTGCCATCCTCATTATATTGTGTAAACACTGGAGAAAACAAAGACGCTTACATCACCCACCAAACAAACAAAGTGAACTCTCTTAAATGACTCACTAACACCGGAGCAGGATGGTTGTACAATTATAAATGGTAACTGACAGCGCTAAAGCGACTCCAGCATGCCCTTTATTCTCCAAGTCAGTCACACTAACAATTTGAGCTATAGAGACGACAGCTAATCATGGTCAGTGATTAGGGTTTTATATGTCTGCGTGTCAGGGGTGGTGACTCACGCCTCCGCTCGTCTGCTGTGGATGTCGCCTCATCGTCGCATTCACCTCCTGTTAGCGGCCTTGTCAATCAACATGACAGGCTATCTCTCATCAAGTCGCTTTGCATGATTGCCAACACGAGAGTGTGCAGGACTTCTTACCTCCCTGCAGTGTGTATTTGTGTGTGTGGGTTTGTGTATCATCTGTCACCTGCTCCGATCTCATGATCGGTCTTGACAGATGTGCTCGATAACGCATCAGCGCCGGTTCGAATGCTTGAGCGTGTTTAGATTAGGCCGCAGGCGGACGCACGGGAGCCAGAGACCGAAGCCATTTACAAAGGTGAAGCCACATGTAGGATGAAACCACTGTATCCTTTATCTAGATGTAAAGGAAACAGAACAATGAAGATCAGAGAAGCCGAAGGGAAATTCAATTCAGTTGTGGCTGGAGACAACCTGTTTAAAATGTGACGGGGTCTTAGTACTGACACATGCTGAATTCCCTTGACGTTTGAACACTTTGTGTGAGTGGACTGGATTTAAAGAGAAAATCTGCAACGACAAAAAACATTATTACATATATTATAACACTTACAGTAGGGTGCTTAATATAATGAGCATAAATTTCATAGACTTCCATTGAAAAGGGGATATGAGCCATTTCTAGGGACCATCATTTGTCCACAGGCAAACAGCTAAGGTGGTTAGACAAAGGAAAAAATGATTCAAATTGCATTTTAAAAGTTTCAGGAAACATAATAAGTTGTTATAAACCGATTTCATACAAGACAAGAAGTGAATAGCACATATTAAAAATCTGTTGCTAAATCAAACAATGCTTTCGCTCCTGACGTAAAGCTTTATGCAGTTTTTGCCATTTCATAGCAGACTCAGAGGTATGAATGAAATGCAAATGCATGCAATATTTTTTTCAGCTGAGAGCATTTCACCATTTAATGGACCATCGCTGCAATAATGTGAAGACTGAAATGGTCTTTGAAAGGGTGAAAGGTTTTATTGCTATTTTTTATGACTGACATTTTTTAACAAAAGAAAATAAAAACTATTGAAGTGTGGAGTGAGTCAGGAGTCTCAATAGACACACGTTTTTTTTTATTTATCCTTTCTTTTATTTTCTCACCCTCTTCCTCTCTCATATATACAGTACGCACACACACAAGGCAAACCTGTCGATGTCTCGTAGTGCTTCTTCCGACTGCACAGAATTCCTCTGATTAATAACCAGTATGTGGCCTTTCAGAGCATCAGAGAGGAAAGTGTGGGGACGGTGAGAGATGAGAAGCCTGAGGACCGTTTGATGGACTTCTAGGACCCTACTGCTTTATTTAGATGGCACTGGCATATTTATCTCTGCTGAATCAGTCAACAATGATATACCGGGAAATACTATAATAAACACAGACCTAGAAGAAAAACAACACAATGGTATTAGGCATGCTCTGATAAAAGCGTTAGAAGAAAAAAATTTGAACATGTAGAACAAACATCATAAATCTAAAATACAGAAAAACGAAAAGTTGTTTTGCAACTAAAATTATTTATTAGTCAGAGTCAAATGGACTAAAATGACAAAGTGCACAACAAAAACAAGCTTAAGAACAGATTAAGTAATGACCATTATTGATATTTTTTAATCAGGAAATACGGTATAAAAAAGATTTGCTTTTAAAATGAGAATGCAATGGATTTAATACAGGTAAAGCTGGCAGGCTGTATAGGTGGGTTGGGGGGCGACGCCCTACCGTGAGATTAAAAGGCCTTTCAGACCCCTGGTGAAAATTCTGTCATGGCAAGATTAAAAATAAAAACTGCTTGATCAAATCTTTCAAAGCTCCCATAGCAGCCAAACCACCGGAACGATATCGTCATGTTTGTAAATCAGTGCATGAATACCGAAATGCACAGGAATAATCCTCCATTCATGTCCGTTTTACACCACTGCAAGGCACCGCGCTGGCCACCGCTGCGGATTACTGGAGCTCATTAAACACACAGATGAATTATTGAAATGGTCCGGGGGCCTTTTGCTTCCGTCCCAATTGAAGACAAAGGGACCTTGGAAATGAATGCTTTATCAGGGCTGGACAGAACTCCGGCACGCTGCTACTCCTGGGCACAACATCGACCCCTCCAAAGCTCCAAGATTAAATGGTTTATTGACTGTTGGAGGGGCATGAAAGCGAACAAGCAAACACGTGAACTCACCTTCAAATATTGCTGTCACTGTTCTGGTCTCCTGGACAGTATTTGGAATGTACCATGTTGGGTTGTAATTTGGGTGCCCTTATGGAGATTGTGAAGAATTCTAGAAAATTCTAATAAACAGTTTCTGCCGAAACGATACTAGATCTCATCCGTTAGGATCCGAAGTGTACATACTTTCTCAATGTGAGTATAAAGCAATTTTGGAGACAGAAAAACAGAAGGCACAGGCAAGACCATCCACTGCATCTGCTAATAGCTGTTCTAAATCTCTGTCATTCGTTTGTCAACTTACAGAAACTTTATAAGAGGTCAGACCTCAGTCATGTAAAATGGGCCCGAGGTATTCATGGTCAGAGACATGGGGTTCGCATTTACTGTTTATCTTGTTCTTGCACCTGGGCGCCGTCGTACTAGCCCCCACCCGCACGGTACGTTCAAGCCCTTGTCAACATTTCCAGTCCACATTGGCTGTGACAATAAATTAAATAGGTTATTGACTGGCCAATAAGTTGGCAATGAGTGGGCTTGAATTCACGCTCACTGCCTCCCTGAACCAACCTGCTGTGGGTCACCACACCTGAAATCAAAGCCTAATGGATGCTGATCTTTGGAACTACTTCCATGTTCCTGTATTATTTGTATTGATGGAAATCCCATTGGTCTTGGTGGATAGCCACTGGCAAGTAAAACAACACCTGCGCGCCACCAGAGATACGTATTCCCTTGCTCATCACGCGTTTACAGCAGTTTTCTCATTACATTGATTCTTACATACGCACAAAAACAACCAATGTAAAAATACGCGTACATTTGATCCACTTAAGCCACGCCCTTGCTTTTTATTTCCGTTTTCCAATAGGTTATCAATATATATTCTTACATGAAGTAACTCATTTGGCATATGTAACGGATGCATTCTGCTCATCATCTCTGTACAAAACACAAAGCAGAATCTAAAGATCACGTCTTATTCAGAACGCGAGTTTGTGTTGAGTTTTTGGACACACCACTGAAGGTCATTATGACTTCCTTCAACTTTGATTCTCTCAACTTTTCAATTCCCCCGTTTCATCCAACCTTCAAACAAACAATGTTGAGCCAAAGAGCGGCCGGCAGAAGCCGATTGCTTTCTGAGCATTTCAGTGTTCTGTTCTCGGTGCCGGTTTTGTATTTGCTTTTAATTTGTATCGATCCCTCTCACGGTCTTCCATTTTACTGATGTCAAAGGCCTCCTAAAGCATTACAATATACAATGTTTTCTCTCCGCTCTTATCGGACTGGAAATGAAAAGCAAACGGCACCTTTGTGCCGGGACGTGCAGCTGTGCGGACGGAAGGGGCTTTGAAACGAAGGGACGAAATTGAAAAGGTCACGAGTTCACATCCCCGGACAATGACAGCCGTCTCCTTCCTCCTCTGGCCGAGCCCAGGAGGAGATTAAACGCATCAGCGAGATAAGCCCGCGAATCAGCCGCTGTGGTTTCTGGTGACAGTCTGATCGAAAGAGGCAGAATCGCTGGTGTTTGCCAAAAAGACTGACAGGGGGCTTGTGATGGACCGCTGCTGACCTTGGGCTGATCTTAGCCCACCGGACACTTTCGTCTATTGTTTTGAGGGGGGAGCCCTGGAGCAGACCAAACAAATCAATAAGTGTGCAACATGAGGATCGGTGGATGTGATATGATAACAGATTTGGCTCTTACAGCTCTCTCCTCTAAGTAAAAGGCATCTTCTCAACTTACATCTAATTAACAAAGTAGGAGACAGTTGGAAGCTTTCATGGCTTTATATTAAAATTTAATAAAGAGCATTTCTCTCGTGCACTTTTACTTTAATTTGATCATTGTTTCAATGTTATTAGACGCTGACTAGTTGTTAAGCAGATAGTCTCCGCCCCCTTTTAAAGGTGCTGTGTGTCATTTTTATCTATGGATCTATTGACAGAAATGCAATATAACATTCATAACTGTCTTCAGACCTTAGAATGAGCTATTTCTAGCTACATACACCGCTAGTACCCTCGCATGGATTTCACCATGTTGTTTCTACGGCAACCCTAAACGGACAAACTGCTCTACAGATTGTTTCGTAAATACATTTTCTCTTTCCGCACGGAAGCGAAAACATGACAAGATTTTATTCCTGTGTCAGCTGCTGTAGTACTTTGTAAGGGAGGGGGTGGGATGGTTGAGCCGCTGTTTGCAATTCATAACCTCACCGCTAGACGCCGCTAAATTTCATGCATTGGACCTTTAAAGAAGCCCGGAAGTATTATTCTAATTCATTTTGAGAAATATGAAATTCGTTTTATTCATTATTATTCTATAAAAAAGTACTGTATAAAGAAATGAACAAAACTAACCTGCCTTATTAATATAAACATTTTAAAGCAAATAATAATAATAATCATAATAATAATAATAATAAATGAAAAAGTCTCATGTAGCATTTGTAATGACTGAATTAAAATAACTTTTGATGTAAAGCCAATGAAAGTATAAAAACAACAAACTTGATTTTGATAAATAGTTACTGTATATAGAAACATTTATTTTGATGTATTTCATCCGCAACGTCTAGAGCGGGCAGGCTGTCTATGCTGAGCTCTCTCCTGGAATTTTCGTTTCCATGGTAACAGTGACTTTTCTAATAGAGCTCTTTCTAGGATTATAGGTGACGCAATACTCTACTGGAAACTCATCAATTAAACATAATTTGAATTAAATATGAATTGAATTTGTATTGACTTGTTTTATTTGGCTTTTATTTCTTTATAATTTGGAAATTCGTGGTAGATGTTCGGTTTAAAAATGACCTCTAAATGGGATTTTTACTTCCAGAATCTAACAGCTATGCTCAGAAAATCCACTATTTAACAGCATTAAATACAATATAGCTTTCCACAAATCGAACTATGATTGCTGTGGCATTAACCTCTTAAGTTCAAGTTAAACTACATCTCAAACCAGAATTTTATTTGATAAATATTAATACACAAATTTCACATCCATCAAGTTGTTAATCTCATCTCTAGGTTTTCAATGACATCTTTTGAAAAGGATTTTAATACATTTTCCAGACATGGAGAAGATGTCTGGCAAAGCTTCAATCATACAGGTTATTATTTATTAAAGGCTCTGTCTGCTAAACTCCCACATGATATCAACCTTCATTATTGACCTCATCACTTCTTTCCAAACACACACACACGTTTTACATTTCGTGCTGTGCAATGCAGGCGATGCCAGACTCCAGCTACCAGACAGACCCGCGCAGATGGATAAGGCAGACGCACAAAAGCTTCTCACACTGTGAGGTGCAGTCGGATCCATGAACAGACACACACACACTATAAAACATGCACAAACACCTGCCTGAGATGCCTGTATCTGTTTAAAACCCAAAAGAGAGCGCTAGAAAGAAAAAGCAACATGAAAGAGAAAAAAACAAATCCCTCTGCATTTAGATCTCGCACAAAAGAATGTTTTTTTAATTCAACCCCTGGTGAGTTGTGTTCCTCGCTCTACCCCGTCCTGTGCCGACGGGTCTGTCAGCTGCCCAGTTCTCTGCTACCCCCCTGATGCTGGAATTACCCCGTTCAAATGACAGCGCTGCCTCGAAGGCCCGCAGAAAGAACCCCATGCGCCCATAGTTTCAAAGGGGCGCAAAGCGGGCAGCCAGTGGCTGTCAGGGCGAGACGTGAGGTGTGCGGCGAGGAGATAACCTGCTCCGGCCGGGCTCTTCCTGGCCCTTCTGACAGGCTTATTAACGGGAACCTGCTGAGGGAGAGCTCTCTATCACCCAAAAAGATCTAAAGGAAGGGAAAAGAGGTAAAAAAAACGTTATCACCGGGACACTGGGGATTAGAGTCTGGTCTCCTCTGATAAATTAATTATTCCCTCTTATCTGTCACTTTCCAAGGCTGTCAGACGAAGCTACCTAAAGCTAAATCAACGAAGTGCAGGTAGAGGTGGCGATGATAGAAGGACATATGTAAAATCAGAGTCTCCTTTTAAATACGACAGCATGTCACGGTCACCATTTCTAACGTTCAGATGCTTGAAACCTACTGCAAACAGAGCTTTGGGTATTTAAATTACGCTGTGACCAAATGAGAATGTTTTTCTTCTGTCTAAAAACACAGCACTCTTTCCTATCATCAGAGAGCGTCCAGCCAACGGGCTTTTCAATCATTTTAAATGTGATGCTTGTATGAATTCAGTCTGGAGTGTGGTGAATTAATGTTATGCTAAATTTTTCTATAAATTAAATAAAATTTATTTAAAATGAAAATATATATTTACAAATTAACTTATAAGTCTGAATACCAAATTATAATTATGAAAATATATACTGATATATATAAAACCAATATGTGTAAGTAAAAATTTATACAAAAAGAAATGTTGCTAAATGTTAATAATCACAAATATATATTCATATGTGCACTTTGTATAACTATTTATGCAGCTTTCCATATTTTATTTAGATAAATATATATATGTGTAGTCTGTAAAAAACAGTCTTACATCTTAAATAATGTGAGAAAAGAAAAAATCTTATATATAACATTGATATCTTTAATATTTTACCTAGTCAAAGATCATAGTGAAATCAATGGTTAAAATCATAGATTCATTAGATTAGATTTTGAGACTTTCACAAACTTGATCACATATATTCAGTATTAATAAATATATATATTTGGATTTGTATATCAACATTCACCATTAGGCCCCTCAATAACATGCACAAGCCATGTAAATCATTACAAAACTATTGACAGCGTATAGACTTTCACCAGGATCACAGAAAGTAACTTCAGAAGGTTTACCCCGCTGCTAAATATTCTAAACCTTCACGGCAAGCACTTCCATCCGACAAGTGTGAATCCGGCGGTAAACAAACACATCAGGAGGTAAAAATTACATTCAGATCGCCTCTCACTCCTCTGAGGGCTCAATCACATAAAGCCACAAATGTTCATACGATCCCCAGAGATTTGCTATAGTGGATGCTGGGAAATAAACAGCGAGCCATTCACTCTGGCAGTAGTATAACAGAGCAAAGATGGCCCCAGTTTCATTCACACAAAAGCCTGTTTGAATTATTAAACAGAGCCTTTCATTTGGGCAATTAATTGTGTGCTATTGACTGTTGCAATAAGTGAAGATAATACTCCCAGCTGGATTCTACGAGGAGATTCAAACCCCAGAGATCCTGTCTGCATAATTACAAAAATTGCAGTGTATTTTACAATACAAGACTTATTTTCCATCATTATGTTGTTTTTTGCTCAGTATAATGCAGCTCACTTAATTACCCATTTTCTAAGCTATTTTTTAGGCACTGTCAGCTTCACGCACAATGTTTTTTGTATCAAAGCAAACTTAAAAGGATTCGAAGTACGTTTTTTGTTTCTTAAGGTTAGTATACAAATTACTCATTGTTCTGATTTTGTAATTAGATTTATTGCCCCAATAAGTGACCATATAAAATACAACCATGTTTATTTAAAAGAAAGTTTTACTCCAGTTTTTCCCTGCAGTAATGAGATTGAAAGGAGAGAATATGAAGACTTTCATTGGTGAGCTCACAGGTGTCTCTAAAGTTTCAGAAAATATCTCAATGTCACAAGCTGGGCTCAGATTCCCAGTCAAAGACATCTGCAATCCAAAAGTGAACGATTTTGATAAAATAACTATTTATCTATGTTATGCTAATAAAGAGTAAACAATTTTACAGCTCTATCCCTTTACACTATGTAAAGAAATGTCCAGTTTTTTATTTGTAATATTGCGAATGAATTCTGGAAAAAAATTGACATACACTAAATAATAATAATAATAACAATGAATTATTATTATTTAAATGTCAACTTTCTTTCCGAAACTAAAATATAATTAATATAATTACTTTTTTCATTATTATTATTATTATTACTAAATGTATTCCTACTTTATTGAAACTCCCACAACACCACAGCAGGCCATGGCCCCAATCACAACAAACATGAAAAAAACTTTCAAACAAACTGAGTAAAAACACACTTTAATGACCTTTGGCATTTGTCAATAAATATCAAATAGGTCCGTCCAGATCACAAGCAAGCAACCGTGTTAAACTATGTTGAAATGTTGATGTGCCGCAGCTGCCAGTGTCACACACGGCAGGGCAGTTTCCCCCAATTCCCAGCTCAGTACCGCAGCGTTTGGCACTTGAACATCTGAAGTCTGGCAGGAGAGGAATCAAGCCACATCAGACCTGCTGGGAATACACGGAGGGAATACTAATGCTTCTCATGTTTTATTAAGCCTCCATCCATCCATTCTCAATCTAGATGTTCATGAAACAAAACCATCATTCCCTGACACGTAATGAGAGCGAGACTCAGATCAATGCCTGAACGGGGGTTCGAGGAAACGAACATTCGGCAGTGTTCCATCGAGACGGCGTTATTAAAACGCCTCAGTTGGATGGGGAGTGAGGACCGGGCGTTAGACCATCACCGTGCCAACACTGAAGCTGTTTGTTTGTACTCCATCACTTTGCATGTTTTTAGAAGAGGATGCGTTTCTTTTCATCGCCTGCCATGAGGCTCGAAGACATCAAGCTGTAGGAGCACCGACATCACAAAAGTGTGCTTGTGTGATACAAAAAACACAAGGTCAATGTTCAAACAACAAGAGCACTTTTTTTGTTTGAATTTTTCACCAAATCTTGACAAAACACTTTGAAACTTTATTGTCAGTAAATACGGTACACTCTTATAACTTGCTCAGATAATACTTAAATAGCATTGGGGACATTTCAAGTCGGAGTTTAACAACCATTTTGAATGTGCTCATTTTCCTTTCCTTTCTCGAAAACCTGTTTTGTTCATTCTTGTGCATATCCTCATTTTCTTCCTAACAGCTGCACAACTGCTTACACCTTCATTTATTCCTTTGCTAATGACTTTTTACTGCCTACCTCACCATACTTCGAGATGCTCAAGGTGTTCTTCACAAAAACATTTTGATAGACCTCTCCTTGGTCCCCACCGTAAATCAGCAGAACGGTACGTACACCCTGGTGCGCGGTTTGACAGAGCTACGGTCTGAAGGCCTGTTCCTGTGAGAAGGTTCCCACCCCCCACCGCACCGTCTGGCTGGAGAGATGCGATTTAAATAAATTTAATGAGTGCTGGAATGCATTAATGTCAGGGGCCCGACCCGGGCCAGATGGAGGTCTGGGCATTAGGAGCTCTATTACATTTAACAAGTGCTGAACTGCTGGCTGGAAAGGCCACGTCTGGCAGAGCAGTGAGATGTGCTTGAGGAAGAGAGTATGGGAGATGGCCTTCTCGCTGGCCTGCCGTAATTCTTCTAAAGGTCAGGCGATACGCATATTGAAGCGCCGGTCCATGTTAACCAAAGTCAGTGACAGAAACACATCCGCTGGCTAATTTGATTCTCCGGGCTGCTCTACAAACTCCCAACCCTCCTCTCCACTGCTGTCAATCTGAGACACTTTCCACGAATGAGGAACAAAATAAGGCTTTTCGCAACAAATGGTCAGTGAAAGGAGGTGGTTGACCTTTAGAAGAAACGTTGATCATCAAATGACTCATGAGCTGTGTTATGTACTGTTCTTTTTTATATAAGGCTTGCGACTTTTGCAAAGCTGTTACCGAAATTTGGGCCTTAATGCACTTTAAAATCCTAGTTCGTCAGATTTTTTTTCTAGATAAGAATATTTAATAAATGAATATTAAACAGACGAAGTATACAGTTAATTCATTAATTGACAAATACTTTTTAGGTAAAAACTGAGTTTGCAGTGAATTAACCCTTTCATGCATGAATTTGACAACCTTAGTCATCATTTTTGTACCTAAATGCTTTTAGGGAATGTTGATGTCCACTAAAGTTGATAATTTAATGTCGACAGCCTCTATGCATGAAGGGTCAAAAATGAACAGAATAAAAAATAAAATGAAAACACATAAAATAAAAAATATTACAAAATAAAATATTAAATACAAATATTGAAACACAATAAATAATAAAGTAATATTAAAATAATATAAAATGTTAAAAAAGATACAGAATAAAGCATTTGAATCTTTTCCCTAATCCCAATAAGAGTAAATTCACAACAAGATGTATAACAAGAACAAGTGATAATACCTTCCAAATACATCACGATAACTTCATCCTGTAGGTTGCAACAGCTGTGATAGTAAGAGCTGGAACAGGAGACACGTTTATTTTGTTCTGTCCTGTATAATTGAATAAGAAATTGTCCATATATCTATACAAAATTATTTTCTCTTTTCAACCAGACTGCCAGCATTCAGAAACAGATGACGACAAAAGTGCACAGACGCTCTGGAGGAAAAGGACAGTCCACCATCCTCTGGTAAATTCTAGAAGAGGACGAAGACTCACTCCACGCTGAGGAATAGGTCAGAGAGGCTAAACTACACGCTGAATTATTTAAGATTCTATTAACATTTAAATTTGACATTGATTTGACATGGCGGCGCTGCAGAGAAGTGACGGTGCGCGTGGAGGTGGCGAGTGAGAATATCTGCTATGGTAATTGTGCAGATGGCGTCTATTGTTGAATTCCATATTGTTCAATGCAGCCGAGAAATAACTGGACTTCTTATCTGGATTCTGCTGATCTATATGGTGTTTCTTCTCAACTAGACACTTTAAAGACTTTTTTCACAGATTTGAATGCATGCTTCAGAGAAAATATGAGACGTGTGAATGTGAGAAAATATGTGAAAAGGAAATCAAGGTACATTTCACCTGTGTCATTTACAATCAAGCTGATGTCAAATGTGTGAACACTTATTTAATTGTGTGTTTTAAAGATGCATTAATTGCTAAGTGTTAGCAAGACAATCTGTAAGCTATCAAAAGAGTTTTTAGTCTAAAATTGAATTTCTTTTTATATATCCCGGTTATCTTTTTCTTTCACAGCATTAACGCCCTGAATTCACAACACAACACAAAAAGCCCCTCCAACAGCACACCGTGATAAATCAGTACGCTTTACTCCCCCTGCCAATTGACTTCACCTTTGTTACCTGGGCTGTGTAGTTCCGACATTAACCTTTAGAATTCTGGCAGGTGGGCCGCCCCCTGCCAAATAAAGAGGGTTATCCTGTTGGGAAGAGCAGAGTTCACGGATCAATTGCCCCCGGGCGTCCGCTGACCAACAGGATGTCAGAGATAAGGAGTGAGGGGCTGGGGTCCCGGTCAGCCTTTCCGCATCCATCCACAGCTGTGTCAGACCCTTTAATCACGAGACCCGCAGCAGCACAGGGGTCATTCACCTGCGGGGGAGAAAAGTTCACGCGGGATGCTGGAGATTTTTAGAGCTGAGGTGCTGTTGTGTTGTACTCACGACACAGCAGCTTCAAAGAGAGACACAACGGCACCACGTTAAAATTGAATTTTGCACATCTACATCTAACATTTCTGCATAATGTCATTTAATGGATGATGTTATATGGACATGTTTACTTACAATTTCTTGTAAGCAGGATATACTGTGCTTGGAAATAGCACATTGAGGGAAATGAAGAAGTGAAAAGGACTTGCTGGCCGTCTTGTTTACAGTGAGCTGCTCCGTCCAGCTGTCTTCTCTCTTCAGGTTGGAAAAGTTTGAGTTAAGCCCCAGTTCTGCCCAAACTCAAGGGACACACTGCAGGCGCAGGCGCAGACGCACACAAACACACACCGACTAATGCCAGGTGGCATCCTGCTACTTTAGCACTGCCCAGAGACACACACGAGCAGGTGGCATTTAATGTCTGCGCAGAGAAAAGATCATGGGAACCTTGGAGAGGTGAGAAACAAAAGGGGAATTGATGTAAAAGGCCATTGTGACTAGTATAATCAGGGGTTCCCAATGTTCCCGGTCTGCTGAACCATGATGACCTCATTTATTTACACGATGCACTATATAAGCACTTGGCTCCAATATACAGAAATTATTTGTTATGTTATGTTATGTTATGTTATGTTATGTTATGTTATGTTATGTTATGTTATGTTATGTTATGTTATGTTATGTTATGTTATGTTATGTTATGTTATGTTATGTTATGTTATGTTATGTGATATTATGTTATGTTATGCATTGCAGTGCAGTGCATTACTGTATTGTATGTATTGTATTTCATATGCATTGCATTGCATTGCATTCATTGATGCATTGCATTGCATTGCATTGCATTGCATTGCATTGCATTGCATTGCATGCATTGGCAGCATTGATATATGGATATGATATGATGACGCATAATATAATATAATATAATATAATATAATATAATATAATATAATATAATATAATATTATTTTGCATATGTTCTGTATATGTATATTGCATTCTATTTCTCAGTTGATTGCCTTATTTTTTTCACAAGGGAACCAGTCTATATAAAAAAATAGACATAAAATAAACTTTTTTTTGGTTACAATATGTTGCTGTACCTAAATTCAGCATGCACTTAAAATAAAAAATGACATTTCTACCTATATGGCCTTTAACATCCATAATAATTATTTAACAAATTTGCAATGTAAGCATCATAACATAGCATTACAAACGACACAGTATTATGTGATTATAAGCGAGGCTTAAAATGCAAAACTTAATTTAATACATCACGAAGCAGGGGTCCATGCTCCATCCCTCCGCCCTCCAAGGGGTCTTTGGTCCTGTCTGCATTGAGCTTTAACACACAAATTAAAATCTGATCAAGGATATGAAAGACTTTGATTTCAAAGAGCAGAGCATATCCCACACTGATGGAATCTAAAGGCCATTTTCCACTCTGATAATCATGTGAAAGGTTTACCTCCATTGTCCCTTGAATAAATTACTAGAGTCAATCTTCTATACCTCGATGTTCCGTACTATTCAACAGAAATACATTCAGAGTTTAATCTGTTCTGCATGGGCAATGAATGGATGTGAGGAGCATTGGGAAATTTATAGGTCCTGCCCTCATTTGGTGTAAAGGCAAAGTATTAATAGCGCTTGACTAAAATGCAATCGTGTTTATTTGCCTTAGGCTGACTGAGAACTGTGAATCAGTTAAACACACTGGACATATTACAGGTGATATTGAAATCAATCCAAAGACATCCTGACCACCAGTTTTCCCTGGATGTCTTGCTTTTAACTGGATCAAATTAAGTGATTCATCTGAAATACAAAGGGGAATGAGATCATGCTTGGCAATAAAATGGAAGACTAGATGCATTCGATCTACATTTGACAGACGGTTTTCTCCGAAGTAACGCACACGTGGAAATTAGGGAAACTTTTGAATTCTTACAGAAATATGCAATTAGAAATACGTTAACGTCTCTTAGATAGACAACAAGGTAGATGTAAATTCACTACAAAGACAACATTTATATCAGTTGTAAGGAGCATTTCCGATGTGCATTTCTTTCTGCACTATGAGTCTTGCGAACAATATTACGGTCAACCATCAATAATTCAGCTGCAGGCTCCATGTGTGCTGTTTGTGGAAGGGTGACAGCTTTACACTTTACACTGCGAATGAGAAACTACCGGCTCATATCCAAGCCAGAATGTCAAATGGTTTTGGTCCTGAAGAGGTCATGAGGTTCTGCAGTAATATTGTCAGTTTCTAAAGTTAAGACCTGCTGTGCCGGGAGAAACTCAGACCGCTCTCTGTGGCGCGGGATCTCTATGGTCTTACGTGTTATGAATGTATTTCTTTTTGAGGCATATATGAACTAATAAGACCCTTAAGCCACTCTTAAAATGCACATAATATCAAAGCAACCAACATCTGCAAACAATTGCTAGAGGCTTTTTTGAACTACGCTCTTTGCCTTGAGGTCATTTTAGAGCAAGTTCACACAGGTGCAGTTCATTATAAATGAAATACGTTTAAATTTTATGTTTAATATGTTTATATTTTGATATGTTTCATGTCAAACATTGCTCATGTTGTTGTTTACTAAATAAACCTACATTTGTGAAATTTTATGTTATACTTTTGGGATTCGAACTTGGGTTGCACAACATTTGCAGGTGTGTCTTGAAGTCCCCGTGAACCAGAAGTTGCGATCGTTTTAACTTCTGTATTCTGACACATTTCCGAGTGAAAAGTAATTTCAAAGGAGAAACCTAGTGGGCGTGGCTTGCGTTATTCACTGCGAATTGATTGGATGTGTAAAAACAGCTCCTCCCCCTCAACAGCCTGACAGTTGAGGGGGAGGAGTTAACGGATGCTCCGCCCAAGTCATCTAATTTACGTCATTTGAGATGGAAGTGCATTTTCAGATTTTAACTGAGGATTACGAGGACACGTGAATTTAAAAAAGAATGACCCACATTGAAAAGCTATTTACTATAAACGCTGGAATATTTGCAGCGTTGGGACTGCTGGTCCTGGGATTTAAGAGACAGTACACTAAAGATCCTATCATTTAACTACTCACCTTTATGTTGTTCTAAACCCGTATGACTTTTACTTGTGTAGAATAGAAAAACAGAATGTAAGCAACTGCTTTTATTGCATCTTTTCTCCACCCAATGAAAGTACATGAAGACTGCGCTTTTAGTATGACCATTTTCATTTTTGGGTGAACTTTCACCATAATGTACAAATATTTTGAGAAACTGGCGTATATAAAATAGATTTGATTTACTGGATGAGCTGTCTTGTCTGAGAGACACCAAAGTGAAGGTTGGCTGTCCCTGCCAAGAACTGCCATCCATTTATACAGTTTATAATGAACTACTTCAGTCCATTTTCTGCACTGAGCTGCACACCATAGCATGCTAATAAAATATTCAAGAGAGTCAATCACAACATAAACAAATCCAAATGCTTTTTATAGTTCTTTTCATTTTCTTCTTTTTAATTACTAGTGCTTGGAGTACTTCTGTTGCTCATAGTAAAGGTTAAGGGTTTGAACAAACTCCTAAAACTTTGGCACATAATCGAGAGCAAAATAAAGCATGCAGAATTAAAGGTCCAGTGTATGAAATTCAGCGGCATCTAGCGGTGAGGTTACGAACTGCAACCAGCAGCTCACTCCTCCCCACCCAGGGAGATAATGTATTTATGAAACGCGCTCTGTAAAGCAGTTTGTCCCTTTAGGGCTCCTGTAGAAACAAAATGGTGAATTCCATAAAAGTGGACCCGTGGTGTATGTAGATAGAAATAGCTCATTCTAAGGTATTAAAAACATAACGTTTCATTATGTAAGGTCTTATACACCTGTGAAGACATAGTTATGTATATTATATTGCATTTCTGTCAATGGAAATACACATCTGAACATTGAAGCTTAATATAATTATTTATTTGGGATAAACCAGCTGTATTTCAAACAACACCAGTGTGGAACCATGGGTCTGTGCATTACATCCATCTCATGCAATAATATCAGAGAGACTGCTGTCACGGTAACACAGCAGGTCTGAGAAACAGACCCTGAGAGACGGCCATTTCCCTTGTTTCACTGGCTTTTGAGCAGGACAGGTAATTCCACAGACGTATTAACACCCGTCTCTGGGGAGCACTGGCTGGATGTCTCATTATTCAAGCACACCACACTCCATTATATGTGAGCAACACTTTCAGTTATCTGACGCAAAACCCAAGTCAGACAGCAACAGATGTTCCCTGGCTGTCAGTCAAAGTCCCCTGACCACATGCTGTCAGAGATCAGGAGGGTTTCATGAACACAAACCACACATGTCTACAAAGACAAAACGGCATAATGAGACAGAAGCTCCAGTGAGCTGCCTACCTAGACAGCACTTTGAAGGCTACGAGGAGACGGCACAATCAAGCTGACGCATATATTGTGCTCAAATGTAATGCAGTGTCACACATCGTTGCTGTCCTTCTGAAACCTCATATCTCCATATTTTGCGATAATATTTTTACAAAAATCATTATCAGTCACCCTTTATGTTTGTCACTGCGTCTTGCGCATATCTAACCAATAAACTGACTGACAAGAGTGTCTTTAATCGTTTAAAACGTACGTATTTGGACATCCGGGGTTTCAAATGGACTGCAATATAATATAGCCTTCACAGAGAAGAAAATCCCAGAATGCACTGCAACATGCTCAGTTAATAGTTTTTGACTCATGTGGCAGAAAGGAAGTGTACCTTTTCTTAATTTAACTCTATTTATATTCAGTACTATTGTATGTGTATCAGAGCTCCATCAAATAAAAAAACATTTCACATAATACTCACGTGTTTCAGTCTTAAGCTATTGAAGTCAATCATTTCTGTAAGTTTGTGTCAGGTGAATTATACTGTAGCAACATTTTTACAGAAGAAATTATGAAATTATGATATTAAAAATATTAACATACAATGAGTCGGAAGTAAGGACAACTGCATTTTAAAGAGCCACTTGGGGACAAAATGTAGCCAATAATGTGCGCAGCTCTGGAGCGATGACATTGACCCGCTCTTTCTCTTGTCTTTGACTCAGACAGAACATTTAATCTGACAGACCTCAGACCAGCCTCCAATTGTGCTGCTTATCAGCAAGTCACGGTTTTCCATTTCTGTACTGCTATAGAAAAACTTTTACCAAAAGCCGAGAGAGAGAGAGAGAGAGAGAGACCAAAACTAAAAGTCAAAAGTGAAGAACTGCTCATGCTGACCTCTCCTGCTCTTGAGTGCCATAAAGCGCTTTCAGCTTGATGCTTCTCATCCATCAGCGTTTACAGAAAATTTGCTGGAAGAACAGCAGCTGTACCTTGCGGTTAGAAACTCTAACTTTATCAAACGTCCAGGGGAAAAACTACACCGACTTTATATGTGATATTACTCTGTGGTATCATACCAAAAAGTAACGCTAGAAGCAACTATTACTCCCTGTGAAAAGAAGTCTCAGTACGTTTGCGTAATACAGTGGGATGCATCAAATGAACCCTTTGACCACCCTTCAGATTTATGAGGTCACTCCTCTCGATGCAGAAATGCTTTTACGCGACCGTGACTGGAAATCCGGATTTCTTTCACTCACTGCTGTGATATATGACCACTGAGGACGGGCGTTTGATTTTGTGACATCTAAAAACAATCAATTGGGAAAGCCGTGGGAATGTCATAGTCACGCTTAATAAATGACTCTTGTCAATCCACTAATCACAAGCACTTAGCAAAAGAAAGCCCGAGTCGCACTGCATCAAGGATGTAAAGTAGATTGATGGGTGTAACGTTTGTGTGAAGATTCACTGCGCACCCTTCCACATGTAACGTGATTTTTATCATCACTCCCTTGACCATTTTTGTTCCGATTATTCAGATATTTTCAATACAAATTCGAAGATAATATTTGTTGAATGAATAAACATGCACTTAATTAGGTAATGGGACAACGATGTGCCATATTACTGTTGAACATCTTTGACATCTGAAAGGAAATAAAGAGACCTCTGACCCACACATCTCAGCAGCAGACGGTAATACACCCGGGTGAAAGAGAACAACAGATGAGGTGAACCCTATTGACAAGGTGATCTTCAAAGGAACATGTTATTTTCCAACTCTACAGACTGAATAGCATCCTTCATTACCTGCGACACAAACTCCGATGAAGCGAAGAGACCTTCCAGTACACTCGCCCGATGACTCGCTGAATATGATGGCTGGACATCAGGGTGACAGAGAGGTGAAGGTTTTGTCTCATCGGTGTCTAGAGAAACGACACAGGGATGACAACAGTCACAATATAATTAGAGGCATCGGTACGGCAGTGGCATTCAGAAAGCGCCGGCGGATGTACGGGAGACTCATCAGGACTGAGCTGCTATGGTTTCTATGACAGGATCATTTCCAGTCATGTGTAAAGTGAGTTCATGCTAAACAGACTATTAGGAATTACACACACACTTTAGGCTAATCGTGACTTGTGGTAAGATCATAGATTATTTAAACAAAAAACATTTTTGGACTTCATTCGTCAGAATTAAAGATTGCCCTCCGAAATGTACAACAGTAAATGCAACTATTATTAAAAAAACTATAGTTACTATAACACAACAGCTATTATCATCATTCAGGAACATAAATGTCGATTTGTTTCGAACACATTCCGAATAAAAAGTTGTCGGAATGAATGCAATGAACTTAATAATAGTAAAAGCTGGTATTATACTACCGCACTATGTAAGTAAAACATTTATTTTTATCCCCAACGAAGGCTGAATGGAAAACCATCACAAAGCTGCACATATTTTTCTTTCTATTCTGAGATTTTATTAAGCATTAAAATAAGTCACAATTTATAAGTATAAATATTTATGTAATTATATATTATTCATATTTCATTCAGTTAAATAGCTCTCAATTAAATGGTTCTTTAAATTGTTTGTTTAATTATAAAAGTCAAAGCTTGAGTAAATTATGACAGAAGAACTTGGTATTAGACGGTGTAGTAGTGATGTACCATTTCTCAGGGGAATATTTTAACCCTTGCCACTGTTTCAAGGGGCAGGCGTAGGGGTATAAAAAAAGAATTGGGATTGGGCCTAAACTCGCCTTCACACTGGAAGTCAAGTTCAGGCTGATTACCTCCGTAGATCTCGCCAAGATGAAGTAATATAATGCAGTTCTCAAAGCTGCTTGTGTCCACATTCCAACTAAAGGGATAAAATCACGGACATGATACTGAAGCTGACACCCACCAGTCATTACACAACGGTGGTAAACAGCTGGTGCATGATGCAAATGTCCTGCGGTTCGGAAGCAAATATTAGAATATATGTGTGTGTGGGGGGGTAAGTTGAACTTAAGTTGTGAAAACCGCCTACGGTCTGTGAGAGAATCAGCAAGTTTCCTAAAACAACTGAAACAGAATCAAACACTTACATTTTGAATACACATTCCGGGTATATTCTGCTGTCATAATGACAAAATGTGAACAGAAACCAGACTGACGCGGTGATCAATCAGTCGGAAGAGCTGCACAGCAGACTGATTCCTGTCAACCACCCACAAACCAAACTGAAAGTGCATATCAATCAGAAAGCCACCGGGAAATTAGCGCATTACATCTCGCGTCTACGTCTATACTGTGCCCAAGGAGGTCTGTGACACACGGGGAAAGCTTTCCGTTAGCAGATCCATTCATCTTAATGCCACTTGCAAACGCAGCTTTGCCATCTTTGCTCGCTGGCAACCAGTTCTGGGTACAGAAATCAATTAAGTCGTTCGACGTCATGGCGATGCTGATTGGCAGATGGCAAGACAAGAAACAGCACAGAGTTCTGAGGACTCTTCCTCAGTTTAAAAAGAGAAAATGTTATTTAATAAAGTGCAGTTGTCTGTAAGTTAAATGCGGCGTGTGAACAACACCACTGTGTGTTTTCTGAATGCACGGCTCCTAGTGGCAGAAATAAAAAAGATAAGACAGTTTCTTTCATAGTTGCAGCGTCTGCTCATCACCAAACACACCAACTTGAGAACTGTTTAGACTTCTCCAAATCCTGAAACATAATCAAAGAAGCGATTTAGAATTTTTGCAAGTACAAATATAAACTTTGCAAACTACTTGCACGGATCATGCGTAAAGCATATTTTCGCATTAACTTTAAATTCAGATTGTCACTGATGACAGAAGAGGTGCTTATCGTGCCATTTCAAAAGAGCACACTTCGTTTTCCAATTTGCATTGCTTAATGAACTATCCACTTCAAATGATGTTGTGATTGACTCAGCTGAGCTCAAGAGGTCGAAAGAGAGCGAAAGAGTGAGAGAAAGAGAGAAAGTACCTTGAATTGAGAGAGAGAGAGAGAGAGAGAGAGAAGAGAGAATAAATGAGAGAATCTCTCCAAACACTCTGGTTCTTTGGCTAATGGGTCTTTGGAAATGACAGATCAGCAGGTTCAGACCTTTAGGAAAGCAGGTGGAGCCGGTAATGTATTGTTTATTATCTGTGTGTGCGGTATGGAGCTGTCACTTCAGTGATTACCGGAGAGAAATAAACATACATCCTGATTCCTGCTCAGCTTCACTGGAGCAGATGAAATAATCAGAGTCAAACAGACAGCAGACAATCAACACAGTTCTGACAACAGTCAATGATCCACACAACACACATTACACGTTCCCCCAGATCTCAAGACACACCTTAACTTCAAAGTGTACTTTCATCAATAAAAAAATGAGCTAAAAGTGTTGAATGAACAAACTATCAGTATACCCTTAAGTTTACTTGTAGTGTAGATGCGGTACGGAGCAAAACCTAGTTTTCAAAGTTTACTTTGCCAATTTTGGTTGTGTATATACTGCACACTGAAATTAATATACTTCCTATATTAAGCATACAAGTTTTTCCATTTGATAAATGAACTCAAAGCATACTTTGTAAGAAAAAGTTGTGTCCACTGTATTCCATTAGCATCCTTCATAAACATTTTTAAGTGATGATTCTCAGGGGCGTGTTTACCATTTTGGGGGCCCTTAGCAAAGTCAAGACCTGATCCCCCCACACATGCATTTCAGTTTGAATTGCACAGCGGTATTGAGTACATGGACTTAATGAGACATATACAACCAAATATAAACTGGATTTTTTTTACGTTGAACCACATAACAGCACAAAATTCTCTACAGTTTGTTATAAGAATAAACCTTCTCGTTTTTGGGATGAAAAAGTCTCAAGTCAATTATTCGGAATAATACAGAATGCGTTTAGCTACAGTATAAAAAGCAAAAGGTGCCAGATTATTTTTTTTCATGCTCCTTTTCATAGCATAGTTTTGTTATATTTGTAAAATTTGTATATGATTTATTTTCTTTTGCTTTCTGTCGTTTTTGAGCACCGCTTTGATACGTGCGCTTCATATCGGAGTGTCTAAATTAAGCGTCAAATGATTTTACCGCTTGTAGCCAATAGGGGACCCCCAAGCTTGCGGGGCCCTATGCGTTTGCGTGGTGGTTAACAATGCTACTGATGATTCTAATAGGTTGATCTCAAAAACATCTACCAAGACTTTTAGTGATCTGCTTCCCTCAGCCAAGAACTCAAGGCAATATTGTCAAAAACTTCAAATTCTGCCACAACATTCCTAGATACTCGTGAAGTTAAGAATCTAAACCCAGTGTTTACCGCCTCAACAAATGTCATGACTATCTGTTCGTCCAGCCAATGGCAGACAGTCACAAAAATGACTCCTACTATGAACAGCTTTGAAAAGACACGCTTACCAAGTAACACTCATCAAACCTTAACCTTCTAAACAGCGGGCTTGCTTTCACTCTTCAAACACGAAGCCGTTTGATGGCAAACACTTTCTTTCTCACCCAGGTGATAATCTGGTAACCGAAGTGATGAAATACATGCTGGTTAAACACGGCACGGTAAAACAGAGCGTGTGACATTTACCAGCTATTGACAGAGACAGCAGAATTGATCTATTATTAACGTATAACCTATTGAATAATGCACAATATAGAACACCATGAGGGAATTGTTTAGGCTTTGTGTAAACCACTACCATTGAATCGATGAATAAATCACATTTGTTCTCGCAGGTGTGTGGGCATGCTGGGACTGGCAATTACGCCAAAACAAGGGTATTAAAAACAAACATAATTACTCACAGTTTTCGGCGGCGGCGCGAACACGCATTCCTCTTACCTGCCGAGACGTCACGATACAACCACACACCCACAGCTGCGATTCATTCGCGCTAATTCACAAGCTAATTAAATTTGTCGGGCTGCACTTTTTACGCTACGATTCCATAAAACTACACCCAGAGATGTACAGTATTTCAATCCAGAGAGTGTTAAACATAAATATGCGCAGGAAGTTTAACAAGAGGTCAGAGATGCTAATAACCTGCGCAAATGGCGAATCATCCACAGATGGCTGAATATGCACGCCTCCACAACCTTCATACCAAAGACCTGCTCCCAAACCTTCAGCCGTATAAGCGGGGTCAAACAAGACATTTAGAAAGCCATTAGACAGGGTGTGAGTGGGTTTCATGTCCGGAGCTGGGGAAGGGGGTGGGTGGTCTAGGGTCCGTCCCCGCTCCCTGGCCTTGATTTTAGGGCCCGGGGATCCACGACTGTGACATTAACAAGCCTTCACAACGACCGCAAGGCCAGTTCGGTGCCCATTAGTAAGCTCCCATCAGAGTAATTAGAGGACATATGCTCAAGATCAGCGCTAGCAGAGCGCCGTGCCGATGAGGGATTGATTTCCAGAGGTTTTTTCCCCGTGCTGAGACCCCCTACCTGAGCGCACATAATCTCATCTGGCAGTCTGTAGAGTAAACACACATCGAAAACTGCCGACGCAATTGATCTGACCGGAGTGGCTTGTGAAATCAATGCCTTTATTGTGACAATCAAGCAGGGAAAGGCAGCTCAAATGTGCCGTGTGTGTACAGACTTTACGTTCGCTTTCATTTTTCACTTCAAGTATGGAGAGTGGCCATTGTCTTAAAAGCTTAAAGGGATATGTCACTCCAAAAAGGAAAATTCTGTCATCCTTTATTCACACAAATATGTATACAGTTCTGCTAAACACAAGGGAAGATATTTGGAAGAATGTCAGGAACCAAACAGACCTAAATAAAAATAAATACTGCGGGAGTCAATGGGGGATGAAATCGGTTTGGTTACCGACATTCTTCCAAATATCTTTCTTTGTGTTCATCAGAACAAATACATTATGCAGTTTTTTAACAACATAAGGGTGAGTTCATGATGACAGAGTTTTCATTTTTGGGTGAACTGTCCCCTAAACCTGCTCATGAACACAAAAAGCTATTGCCATGCGTTTAAAGGTTGGTTTGACTAAAAATACAAATTCTTCCATTACTCACGCTCATCTCATTTCAAACCTGTACGACTAGATATTTTGAAGAATGTGGTAACCAAACAACCCCCATTGGCTTCCATTGTATGGACACAAAACCACTGAGACATTTCTCAAAATATCTTTTGTGTTTCACAGAAGAAAGAGTCGTATACATGTTCTTAAAGACATGAGGGTGAATAAGTAATGACAAAATGTTGAACTATCCCTTCACAGTCTCTTTTTGCTCAACCTGAATTTGGATGCGTTTATCAATTTACTGAATAAGAGATAAATGTTTAATAGTGCTACAGGGCTACAGTGTTTACACACAAATAGCTTATCTAAAAGTGTTGTCTCTGCACATTAAACTACGCTAAAAAGACACAGTTCACCTTTAAAGCCTGCTTGGCACGGTTTCCACATTAAGGCGCAAACAGCGTTGGATAAAAACCAATGTTTAGGCCGGTCAATCAAAGGTAAACGTTCTCCCTTCTGCGATACTAAGCCTCAAACATTATTAAAAATGACTGCAATGGTTTACCTAAAGCCCACAAGGCAAACATTCATTTTAATAATCTCATCCTATTTATTTAAGAGACATGTTGAGGTACAGAAAAAGTTCCGCTCTGGCAAACTCGGGCAGATTTACTGACCTCTGTTTTTTGTTTTTCTCCATGTTTATTTTGTGCACTGATGACGGAGGTCGATACTGTTGCTTATTTTCTCCCAAATGCTCGAATCAATACCAGTGTGCATCTCTCTGCCCTGTGCATCTTCTCCGAGCCTTGAGACAGACCCATTTTAGAGAGAAGACAACACACGGACACACACACTATCTATCAATCTATCACAAACAGAAAGACATCAGATTTCAAAGCACTACTCTCTGTCTCTATTTCACGGAACACTGCATGTATGGACCACGTGCACGTCTATTTAGTCTCCCGCGACTATTTTCAGATTCAATGAATAACAGCTGAGACAGTGGGTCAGGTCTGACTGCAAGCTCGAGAAAAACAAAGGTTCACCTGAATCATAAACCACCGGCAGGTCTGTCTGCAAATAAGCACAAAATGCCATCTTTCAAATTCCATCGATTTTGTATCTGTCGCGATCAATAAACACGTGTATGGCGTTGATTGCCACAAAGCCTGAGCTTAAAACTGTAACACATGGGCTCCCCAGGTTTAATCTGCTTCCACATTAACCCTTGAAACCCCAAACCTGACCCTTATAAACAACAATATAGCTATTTTACGTCAGACAAATCCGTTACTGTCAACTGCAGTCGGCGAGGTAGAACGCAGCAGTAATGTAGGTGAGAATTAAGGTTATAGTAGGTTTCACATCTGTAGCAAAAACAATTTGGGGCGTGATGCATGCTGAGGTACTAAGGTTTTCTCATAACAACCTATAAGCAACAGTAATATTAACGCTTGCCGTAGCACGTCCATTAAAAATGTCCAACTTGACTGCTGACGTCAACCTCTCTAATCGACATCATCACTCCAAAATGTCAGCATTCCTGTCGTCTGCATGAAGTCCGTGTGCTGTTCTAACACCCATTCAGCACACTTGGGGATGGAAGGTAAGGGGTTAAAGGCAGGGCCGCTGGGTCCTGGTAAAGGCGTGACGTTAATGGCCCTTGGCGAATGGGCCGGGCCCGGAGCCGTGAACCAGAGCGGCGTCCATTTCACGGTGTCTGCCTGAGATCCAGCCGCACTCAGTCTCTCTGATGAACAGTTCCTGAAGATACAACAGCCTGTGAGCAGGAATGACTGGCCACATTTCAAGAAAACGATGTCTCGCTTCGTTCTTCAAGATGGAATTTGCTGTACTACGTGTAGAGCACATTTTTCCTGTGTGATGTGCGGCATACTAAACGTTACAAGTCTGTCAGAGGCACCGTGGCGGCGATGCTGTTATAGAGCCGCAGAAAAAAAAAGAGAGACCAGGCCGAATTTTCATGTATCCAGCATTTCTAGAAGTATTGTGGCCATTCCCAGGGACGGTCTGGCCATCTGGCATTTTTCGTTTTTATTATAAATGCGAATAGACGCAACGCGAATGCAAAAGACACATACGCATATCACCCCCCCCCATCGACAGACTTAACAATGCACCCCCCCCAGTCGACAGACCCGACCATGCGTGCCCGCCCCACCACCCCTTCGACAGAAATGGTGGAGGGCCTATGTGGGCCAGGGCCGATTTTTCTTCCCAGTCCAGCCCTGGCTATTCCTGTCCAGTGTCTGTTGAATTTCAACAAAATCAAACCTCAGGATCATCCAACAGCAATGTGAAAGATTGACAGCATGACAAGACACAAGAAAACTGTGATACAAATTGAGATGATCACATAAAAAAATATTATTGGACTTTTCTTAAATGCATGTACAAATTTGACTGTTGCATTGCTTAAAAGTGAATATAAACATGTTTTCTTTGCAGTAATTGAGGTATGAGAAAATACAGAGCATCTTTTATGTTATTTTGACCTGGTTCTCTAATTTTCATTTTGTGAAAGTACAATTAAACAGAAACAATGTTTTTATCTTAAATTTGATATAGTTTGGTATGTTAGTATGGTAAGTATCAATATGGTATATTGATAGTAGTTTACATAAACAAACACATACATATAAATAGTACGTTTTAAAATAAGAAAAACAGATTTTGGAATGGTCTCTTGATTTTTTCCGCGACTTTATATAGCTGTATAAACACACTGATACGATACACATTTAATATCTCATATAACGTATTACTTTAATCACAAAAAGCTATTGTTAAACTATATTAAGATTACTAGATTACAGAAACAAAGTACATTGCCTACCTGTGGTAAAACAACAATAACACAATTTACTGCTTTTAAAAGAAACAAAGAAGACAAAATACAATAAGGAAAGCATACAGATCCGGGTTTCGGGATGATAACCTCAGTTTAATAGATAACTTGCACTTATGACAGAAATTGTAAATTGCAACTGGTCATTATATATCTATCACTTCTTCTCTTTACAAGAAGAACAAAGCTTCATCTATAAAATGTCCCTCTTGACCTCCGGAGAAGAAACTTTGACAGGAATTCTCGAGAGATCTCTGTCAAAGCCTTTATCTGTAATCACCGTACGTTTTCTACTTCAATCTATGTGGCTTGATTACATTTCTTGGAACAGCTCTCATAGAAAATGATTGAGAAACGTTGAGCATATAATCATAACTTCTCTTTACCTCTGCTCTTTTGATTCCTTCAATAGTCCTGAGAAACGTACATGGCAGTCTAATTTTCTTTATTAATGTCATTTTGAGTGTCTAGAGGCATGGTCATATTGATTTCTGTAAACATCTTTGGAAAACTTTCTCTGTGTCCCTCGCTAAAGAACATTGAGTAAGTGTTTGTCTAATTAATCTTCCTCTTGTGCGCGCTAATGAGTAAAAAATACTAATGTGAACAGCTGCATATTTTAAACGTCTAAGCAGAACTCAAAATGGATTTACACAGCCGGATGAATAATGTTATACAGCATGTGTACAAGAAAATCTCACAAATACAATTTTTCTCGTAGCACGACTCCACCGCACAAACATTTGTTATTATTAGGCCTTTACCGTACTTTGGCCTTGTAAAACAAGGCTATTCAGAAGGAAGTCACCCTTGACTTGGTTCGACTCTGACCTTGTTCAAGTGTAACACTAACCAGAGCCGATGAGCTGGATTGGGCCTTTGCGAGTTCAGGATAGGAGATGTAGGGGTCATTTCAGAGACTCCAGCAAATAAGAGCTGCGACCGGTGTCCAAGGTTATGGGTTTGATTCCTAGGGAACACAAGCCAAAGAATCAATCACAATGCGAAACACTGTATATATAAAGCACACACTGTATACTCTTATAAAGTACAGAATACTTAAAGCTATCCAACCAGCAAATAGATTGGCATTCTACTAAACAAACATTTATTTTTGAAAATATTTATTTAGAAACAAATGGGCTATTTAGAAATAGGCATGCCAATGGATGACGTCACAACCATGAGCATATTAACATACCTCGGATGTTTATATCAAGGGGTTATTCTGTATTCAGCAACTTGGGTGGGAGTGACTGCAGTGGTCTTCACATAGTCTTAAAGGTACAGTACCAAACCAATGTTTAATATCATACATCAAACAGAGTCAGATTTTTTTATTTTTTATTAAAAACTTGGTAATGTTTTAACCCACCAACATGAAGTGTGGCATATACCCATTCCAATGTCACCACAATGGGAAATTATAACGTACATGCATGTATTTTAGAAACTGGTAATCGTAAATGTGACAGACTGATTGCCAATCAGATCAGGCCATTCACTACAGCTACAGGGCAACCCAGAAGCCCTCTCATGATAAATATCAATGTAAGGAAAGCAAACGCACAATGAAACACTAAGTTATTGTACCATGAAGTCCATAAATCTATTGGAAAGGGCAGATGGGGTTTATGGATTTCATTAATCATAGAAACAGAGGCCGAGAACACGGCAGCACACGGGCAGAAGCCACTGCTTTATTTCTTCACACCAGGGACCTGAAGTATCTGACCCTGACTGTGCCATGAAAGCCAACACACAAATATTTACTGTACACACATACATACTGTTGTGAACATCATATGTGTAATATTTTAATCAAGTGTGTTATTTCACAAAATGTTATTTCATGATTTTGAAACCTACTGATATGATGATTTGTATAAAAATATAATTGTGCCGATGCATTCATTTATTTTATTACAAAACAAAAATCATAAAAAAGTAAATGAACGACTGAAGAAAAAGTAGCCAATGAGAGCCCAGGATTGATCCCAGAGAAGCTGGTTGATAGAAGACCAAACGATAGGCAATGACTGGCTACTTTGAAGATGTTAAACTAGTTTAAAGGGGTCAAATGACACGGCTAAAATGAATATTATGGTTTGTTTTAGATGTAATGCGATGTGTACACGATTTAAAGTTAAAAAACGCTGTATTTTCCACAATCTGTGCATGTCTGTATCTCCTCTTTGCTCCGCCTCTCTGTAATGTGTAGATTTTTTACAAAGCTCATCGCTCTGAAAAAGAGGTGTGCTATGATTGGCCAGTTAACCAGTGCGTAGTGATTGGTCGAATACTGCAAGCGTGTGACGGAAATGTAACGCCTCTTACCATATTTGGAACATCAGGTTCCCGAGCAATTGTACTGAAAGGTACGTCCACCTTACTTGCGTATACATTTGGGCGGTCTTAGTCAAATCAGACCACCAACTGATGTAGATTTGTGGGGGTGTGGTTACACGAGGCGTTTCAGGCAGGTCTGGGTGAGCATTCGCTTTTAGATTGAACGCATCTTTTGTTCCGACACTTAGATTTTTGCAATTTTAAGTGTCTAATACATGCACGGGCAACTTATAACACACCAAAGACACAGAAAAACATGTGTTCACACCATATGACCCCTTTTAGTTTTGGTTTATCTTGAATTATTTTAGTCACAACACAATTATAATGTATGGATGCATGTAAGTGTACGTTTTTGATGAATTTTATGTTATCATAATATTACTAAAAACAGCGACGCTAAACTTTGGAACTTTAGATTTTTTTTGTGGAAAATGCCAGCGATTCAATGCCTTACTAACAAATACATTCCACAACAAATGCTGCAATGCACAAAATATTAAAAAAAAACAATACAGAGGGAGGGGGTTATTGTCAAAGACATGAGAAGATTTTGGAACCGAAACACACTTCTTAACATCGCCCAAATGGGCATTAAGACAAATAATCTTAAAATAGAGAAATATGAGCCAAATAATTGCCTTGGCAACATTAAAGAACATTTGGTGTTTGTCTTAAATACAGTAAGCTGTACTGTTTCACAAAGAAAAGATCTCAAAAACAATTACTGTTTGTGAATGTTCAGTGGTGTCTAACTATAAAATCATCTCCACATCCTAAACTGCTTTTGTTGTGGTCAAAAACACAATGAAATGAAACGCTTGCCCTTTAAACATGGCTTCACAACAGTCTGCATATCCCTCTGAGTTTTACAGCAACTAAAACATTTCAAAGGGAACATTGTGTCTGTCAGCGTGACATGTTTGGCTACAGATTCTTCCTTTAAAAACAGAATGTGACAGACAGTGTGAGAGTCAGATACTCAGCAGGTTAGAGAAACAGAATCAGGCCAAGAGAGCGCTGTTTGCTCACAGCTCTCGACTGGGGATCTCCCGACAAAGCCGTGTTGCTCACATTAATTTAGCCCATCGCTGCATTTATGGGAAACGATTCTGGATGCTGTTCAAACACAGACTCCCAATCGCCCCACACGTGGACTCCCAAAAGAAGAAACAAGCTCGCTCTGAATTTTTTAAGCGAAGGCCCGTCCTCTGTGGACTTCTCTGTTTTTCCCCTCGGCTCTGATTGCCGCAATGCTGTCCATCTAGCCAGGTTTCGATTTGCTCTTAAGGAAGTGCAAACCATACCAATTACAGCCCTGCGATCGCGTGGCCATGCGTGAGAGAGCCTCTGCTGAGAATACAGGAGGAGGATGGGGAATGGGGTTTGGATATTTGCAGGGCACTGGAGTGTGTCGAAAAATGGACCTACAGGGACACGCCGTACACAGAAGCACAAACACCTATTGGTATGTATTCGGATGATTGTTAGAATTAAAGCGTATACTTTATACATTTATATAGTTCAATTGTTAGTTGCAGTGTGGATGTTTGTCGACCATCTGCCATTGGTCAGCAAAACAGAAAGCCCCACCCCACATTCACGCCATGAGGTAAACCAATGTTGCTGTATCAAGTTTAAAAGTGATGTTGAGCAACCGAAATTATTCAACTGAAAATAGCAAAACAACACTTTCGAAGCTCGTGAAAATAAAAGTCAGGATAACTTGGACAAATGACATACAAAAATGACAACACTGTAGTATACTATATTATTTACTTTAGTAAATTGCAGTAAACGAGAAAAAAATTCTTTACATCATTTTGCAGCAGCCCATAATAATCCAAAAGTAAACCGTGTTTTATGTTCGGTTTCGGACGAGATTATTTGTCCCTATTTTCAAGTTTCACGTTTTACAGTACGATACGCAGTAAAAAGCTTGGTACCGCTCTCCCCACAGTGTGCGATAAAAATGATGTACTGATAATAATAGAAGAAATCTAAAAAAACAATTACGATTAAAAAATTAAGATTAAAAGAATTAGGCAATTATACAATCTGGAAATAAACGGGATTTGACTTTTTGATAAAAGATTTTAAGCATATTGAAAAATTATGCATATCAATCCAACACTGTAAAAAAAAGAAAATTATAAAATCGTATATTGACGTTTTTCCATGTAATTTTCTGTAATTTGACGTTTTACAAGAATCTAAAAATACGTGAAAAATTTCTGTTTTACATCATATGTGAAAAATCTGTAAAGAAAACAGTGAATTATATAAAATTTGTTTTTTGTACAGTGAGGCCATGTTATCCCTTTACCACAAAGTAGCGCACAGCACTTTACACTTTACATGAATACATGTAATGGGTCATTCACAACTTATTAAAATAAATTGGTCTACTATGGAGTAAAACTAGGCTACATGCTATCTATGATGCATTCATTGCATTTATCTTAATTACAAGGTCTTAGTGTAATAAGACAGAGAAAGAAAACATATATTACACCACAAAGTCACGATCTGTCATGTGTTCTCTTCTGCTTCGAGCAAATTTATGTCCCAACAGGCTTTTGAGGTAATTACATAAAGGCCATTATTAATCTTATCCTACAGCGGACACTGTAAAATGGATTTTGATGAACGCTCTGTATTGTCAGAGCAGCACATATTAAATTCGTTTGGCAGATAATATTCATCTTCGCCAGCTCAACATTCACACACGCTTCATATAATTTGCACTTGTTTCTTTCTGAGTAATCAGATTCCACAGAGATCTCGACTCCAAGTTCAGCCGCCTCTGGTTTGAGGTGAAGGTTCATGAGACGTGATGCATCAATTCAGAAAAACAGAACATTGGCACCAAAAGTTTCTTTTTCCGTGTTTGAGTTTGCTAAACTCATAAATATAGAACCGCATGTGTGAAAAGTGATCTGAATCTCCCTCCAATGTGAAAAGGTTATATTTAAATACATGTTAAATGTGGTTTTTCTCCTGATAATGTAGTCAATAAATACTGGAGGCATTTAAATCCACTTCCCTGGGAATTTTTTTGCCTTATAGCCTGGGCTTTGAAAAGATGATAATGTAGGGTAAAAACCGGTGCAAAATATAAGCGACAACAAAAGTTTAAGTGTCACAGAAACATAAACGGCAAAAGATTATCCAGGATTTTACCAAACTAAAATAACTGGAGATAAATTATTGACCAGAAATATTTCACACTACTACAGTGTAAAAGGATACACATGTGGAATTGATGTTACACCGAGTAAATCAGACACAAATAAACTGTACATTTAAAGGTGCAGTTTGTAAAAACTCGATCAAAACAACAACAATACCCCAGCTTGATGACGCTGTGAAGGAGCGTGGAATGATGGGATCTGTTGTCTTCAACTCCAGGAACTCCAGGAAAAGTTTTATAATTGTTGCAAATAATTGTGGTCCATAAATAAGTGACTGCTCAAAACAAGTTAGTGGCTTGCTACTTCCGCATTTGTCCGACACTGTTGTCAGTTTCTACGTCAGTAAAGGTGGTAACAAGGGGAACGCGGATATGACGCCATTGACAGGCGACTGCACCGCCTGTGTCTCTGTTTAGAATGATGATTTTCTCTCGATTTACAAGTAGTTGGAAACATTTGCGATATTGTAAGTACTTTTCCTACTGCAAAATTGTTACAAACTGCACCTTTAAGAGGACTTCCTTAATTTAATATCCATCATGCAATGTGTTTAATTTCAGTGGCTTTGAGAAAAAATATTGAAAAAGCGCTTTAATTCAGGTGATACTGAATACAACGCTGTCACACAAGATATTTAAATGAGCCAATCAGGTGGTGGGACTTTAATACTCATTCCTCTTGGACAGGGGTAATTCAAATCTTCAAATCTAATATCATATACGTCCATAATTTTTACATTGTCAGTCGATCTTGTGACAACAAATCAAACTGACAGGTTAATTTTGAACAGGTGCACAGAAATGTGGGCTTACGTCCTGATTACATTCATTAAATTCCACTATCAGCATAAAGACGAGGCCTGCGGTGCATTAACTAACACGCAGCCTGACAGATAACTGCACCGTCTGCAACAAATTGTGTGATGACCTCATTTGCGAAGCAATTTAGATATCTATCTATATTTGCAAAGTAAGATAATACCTTAACTGAGGAGAAGACAATGCTGAAAATGAGCGATTTCATAAATGACTTCTAATTAATATCTGTCTTTATAAACAAAATGTCCGTGTTTCTAATGTCCCTCCTTGGACACTTTTTTGTCCTCTGCGTCAAGACGTCACTTTTAATGGCAAGTAAAAAAGACGACATTTCCAATGAGCAAGGGCGAACAAAAACACGGGTTGTATTTGAAAAACATCTCTTGACCTTTACAGTCTGCCATTAATTGCTTATGCCAGACAAGCAAAGGATTTCAGTCTCCTGTGAAAAAAAATTAAAGACGAAGAATCTGAACTCACAGATGAGCCCAGAGGTTGAACTATTACAGCGTGTGCGTGCGTGTGTGATGATAAAAAGCAGACGTGCGATGGCCTTTCCCACAAAGCAGAAAAAGAAAACAGAGCTGACACTCCTGTTGATAAGAAGCATTTTAGATTGACATTTGTTGCACAAATATATTAAGAATCAAAGCAAAAATATTCGTTTGCAAACAAAATTCACTCCAGTAGTATGGAGAAAGGAATTCGTTACACATCTAATGATCAAGGTGAACAAAATCGCTGTATAAAAACAAGACACTCACATCACGTCATGTGAAAGTTGACATTCCTCGGGTACGTTCTGACAATCCTATATTCCCAGATAAAAAAATATTTAAAAGTTTTCTGGTGGAATCCAGAGAAGAAAGGACCTCTGTGCCTCTGGCATCCTGTTCTGGAGAGATTATGAAGATGCTCTCGGGCCTTATCAAGCTTGCACACTTGTACGCCAAGCTGCTTTGGGCAAATACCAATCCAACTCTAGCAGTCCAACTGCTCAAAAGTCCAACGGTCTAATTTACGTTTGGCATCGCAGGGTGGAAAATTCTGCGCAGGAAGATGAGAACGCAACCAATAAGGATTAATACAACTGAGAATCAGTCCTGGGGCCGCCACAGAGATGAAGAATTCCTTTAATCCCGTTTCTGTTACTGTACACAAAGATCGATTGATTAGGTACATAAAAGGTTGTCGCCAATAAATCCATCTTTTGATATTTTTCTCCTCTCTGGTTTCCGTGACATTTATATGTCTACTTTAAATGTATATTTATCTCAGTATTGTTACTTACCACTATAGTCTAAATAAATCGATAAACTGGTACAACCATTTAACCTTTGCCTTGATTCTAAAGCCCAAAATTATCACTACAGACAAGCCTTCCAAAGCCTCCTAGAGCTTCCATGTCCACGGGCGGCTGCAGAATTGGCTTCACGTATTGCAGCCGCAGGAGTTATTAGATGGAGCCCGGTGTGTGGTTATGTGCCCTGGAGCTGAGATTAAGCAGGTGTTTGGGGTTGGTTCCATCGCCTGCTCGACACTAACAACTGACATTAGCTGCTAGCCGACGAGACAAGCTTGTGAGCCACTGGCCCACAGTTCCTGTGTGTTTGGTTACAGCATAACAACGCTGTGTGGCCACAGTTACTGCGGCATCGTTCCATTTCCCTTGAAAAGAGACACCATGAGACACCATGATGCCCATGATGGAAACAAGACCTTCATTAATCTGGAGAAACTAAATAAAACGTTTTTTGGTTGACATGATCAGGACATGTTTTTTGGGGGGAAATATAGTGCAGTACATAAAAAAAAATGAATTACACAAGATTCACAAAAGAATTACAAACGTTTAATTCATAAAATCCTAATTATAAATTTACCGTTGTGAATTATGCTTAAATAATGGCACAGTTTTTGTATGCATTTGCTCAAATGATTTTTGTTTGAATTTAACAAAAAAGGCACAAGAGTAGAAAGAGTAAATTGTCCGTAAAATACTCTCGTCACACCACAGATTTGTTTAAAAGAGTAACGTAGGTCTGTCACGATAGCAGAAATAATTCACAAATGAATTTTTTTTAAAATAAGGAATATAAAAAGTGCATTTCTTAAATTTCGTTTTTTCTCTCTTTTTGACCAACGAAGTAACAAGTTAATGGATGCAGAGAATAAGTTGCAACCATTGTGGCAAAAAATGTAAGGGTGCTGGATTATTTACTATTTTATCATTTGTGTTGTATTAACACAATGTTGATAATCATCGTGATATATAATTATCCTAAACATGTAGAAATATAACTGTTGTATTGCTTTAAAGTGAGTATCAACTTGTTTACAGAGCATCTTTTCTGGTATTTTGACTCGTCTCTACAGCTTTTATTTTCTGCAAATAAATGCAAATAATATTTTTAATATTACATAATAATATTTTTCTTTGAAATTTGGGAGAAATATTGTTGGTAGTCGCAGAATGTAACAAAAACGACAATTTTACCTAAACACACACTTATAAATAGTAAATTCAGAAAATACAAAAATATTGAAATGGTCTCTTAGTTTTTTTCTGCGGCTCTATTTACAAATCCATCCTTAAATAAACGTTCCCGCAATGAATGCGTACCAAGCTCACGTTCTTGCACAGGTTTCACATTAGCACAGAATGAACACAGGGTTGACTCTGACACGATTAAGCCCCTCCCACCATGTGCGCATGGCATGCAGTCTAGATGAGTAAGTGACCATGTCATACTTCATACATATTCATACACGCACCGCTGATAATTATATCTTCGAAAACTAAAGTGTGACATCTGCTAACAATTAGCAAACATTTCCTGCATAAGTGCTGCGTAGCTGCCGGCGAACAAGAAGCGGCGTTGAGACCGGGGCAGCGTTGACAAATCTGCCCCTTTAAAATGATCACATCCATCCTTATCAGTTTCGTTACACTTAGACAGGAAAGGCCCTTCGCACCCCATCTGTCCTGTCAGTCGCCACGCGCCAGCCCTCGTCTGGGCCGTTCTGCCCACGTCCACATGTCAACGGTGCAATTGCGCAAACAGCTGCATTTTCTCTCCAAATTAATAAGCTGCTCTCTATGTGTCTTGCAGCTCGGATTTGAACGCAGGCCAGTGCTAAACATGTCGTCTGCTTAGATATTCCTACCGTCTCCTTCCTTCTCTCACAGCGGGTGTGGAAGATATAATAACAGGTGTAGGGTGCTCATGAGGGGTGACCTTGGAAGAAGCATATGGGCTGTCGGGACAATGCCGATCTATGAATGCTCACTTTTGGTGACAGGCGGTGAAGATCCACCAGCTCCTGAAACAAACAGTGAGAGAGGGACATTTTTGACAAGAACGCTTGCTAAAATGAACTTTTGGGGAGTGAAAATGGCTGCAAAACTTCATACTTAATCATCAAGGGTGTGGAAACAATCGCAACGCGCCAGTCTCGGGAGAACGCAGGCGCGTCAGCCCGCGCCAAGAGAGACAGGTCTGTCCGTGAGAGAGCGAGTGTGATTCTCATGAGATGCTGAATTTGATTATGTCACTCGTCCAGGAATAAAAACCTAATGACCCACCAGCTGTCTCTTGGACAGTTTGGCAACTGTATCCAGACCCAAATGGTTTTGATGAACAAAACCATAAAAAAACGGTTTAATTGTACTGTTTATGGTGAAGATTTCTTGTATCAAAAGTCATGTAAATGAAGACGATAGATGTTCATTTTAAAACCGAAACGCCGATTGAACAGATAAATGCTTTACAGTCAACACAATAACATGTTTAGTAAGGGGGGATGCAAATTGCGAACCTCGCTGCAGGTTGACTTTAAAGCTCACTGGGCATTTTTGCTTCAATTTTGAAATCTCCTGGGAATGTGAGATGTTTCCATCTAATAAATTGCAATCACTTTATAAATCAGAGCTAAATTAAATCTAAAAGCAAATCTAGCGAACTATTTCCGCCCCCATCCTAAAAAAAGCGCACAATCTCTGGGGAAATGTTTACTCTTTATTTCCACCCGTTTCAGAATATAAACAATCCTAAAAGTACTTTGGACACGTTTGTCCTGTTTACTTTCAGAATGTTGAAATGGTCAAACGAAATTGAAGGTAAAATCACATTTCAGCGATTTATTTTCTAACGGCGTGTGGGTTGTGCCACACTTCAATATGATAAACAAATAAAGCACATATCCCAGAATGTTTTCTTCTAAAAGAGCTGTTTTTCCATATTAATGTTTTCATATGAACCGAGCAGGAACGGACAGATTGATGTTTAGTTATGCTTCCTTCTGTCATAGCCGAAAATTATACCATTCGCTGTCATCAAAACAGCATTTGAGTTTTATTACAGAAGCATGGAAAGTTTTTATGAAGACAGTATTGCATGTAAAATCAAGCTCTTGGTGTTAGTGTTGCTCGTAAAAACAATTCTATTTGTTTGGATTTTAAATCATGAAGTCATCTGTAATATTTTGAATATATACGGTGCACGGAAGATGAATTCTTCCCGCGATTCGTTGTGCCAAATACGCCAGCAAATGTTACACAGATGGTGAGGGACACGGTGTAAAACCAAACAGCAAAAGACACAAAAAAGAAACCGTTATCGTTTCGGTTCAGCCATCCCTCAAGATTCCAGAAGCCCATTAGATCAACAATACATCACACCCGGGCGCGCGCTAATGTCGTGTCAACAGCCGTCTCTCACCCAGGGACAATATTGGCCCCTGTTTGATGGGCTGATAAATTAGACAACACAACTGTTTGCCGAGTTTAACCTTGCATGTGAACAGGGCTCTAATAGGGCGCATCGCTTTGGGAATGAAACGGATTGAGACAGAAACAGGGCGACGATGTACTTAAATGCCAGTCAAAATGAAAGTGGGGTGTCTCATTGGAAAGGTCACGGTTTAAACACCTCTGATCAGCAGGTGATGTCTGATGCTAAAGCAGACAGTAAAGTTTGCCAGATCACAGAAGCCTCCTGCATCCTACACAAACCAGCACACGAGATCAGAAATCACCCCATGCAAAAGTCATTCAACACAGGTTTTGTGGCCATTACCTTGTTGACATAATTGGATGAAAGTCAATTCCCAAGTGTCTCGCCCATTCATTGTGACTCAATAACTCTCATCTCTGGTCAAACATGGGGATGACGAGGGCCAAGGCCATTGGTGTTGTCATGCTGGTCCCCTTGGGCTCTGTGGAGGACAACTGGCTTCACGGACCAGCGATCAATGACACAAACCAGGGCCCGGAACAGCGAGACCATGTTGGTTTTTGTAGCAGGGCTGGCCAGAGGAAAGAACAAAGCGTACACTCTTACCACATGACCTGGAGTCCTCCGCCATCTGGGTCCCTCACTCACTTACAGTACTCACAGATGACAGTATGGTCATCTCTTTTGTTTTACTTCATTTCCAGCACATTTTGTCCTTTCGGAGCCCTTCTGTTCTGTTAAAAGCATTTCACACGGAGTGGAGCTTTGAGAATGTTATGAACAGTGCATCATCACTGAAGTCATCGTCTGATCTAGTGTTTCTCTAATGATGAGCTGCAAAACAGGTCAGAGACAGAAGAGAACGGCTAAACAGAGAAAACAAAACGCTTCTGGCTGTTTAATTGTGAAGAACAGTGGTTTCAAGAGGTTCTGCTTCAGCAAATAGATTTTATATTTGACACCGATTCACAATCCAACACCTGCAACAATCTGATAATATTAATGCAATCCCGCAAACACTTCTTTCAGACTTTAATATCAACTTTAATGTTGTGTATTTTATAACATTTTTGTCCCTATTTTTGGTTATTTAAATTATTTGAAGAGTTTGGTTCCGAAATGAGATAACTCAGTTTTTAAACAAATTCAAAAATCATCATTTTTGTTATGTTATCATGTTTTATATTGTGTTTTATTGTCTTGGTTAGCTGTATTTTTTCTGTTATTATGCCTTAAATCAAAAGAAACCAACTGCAGTTTGATTGATATCAATTGGAATGCACAATAAAATAAAATAAAAATTGACAAATTTTGTAATCTAACACTAAAAAATGTTTTCTGTAAAGTGCTTAGCAACAATGTGAAATTAAGCAAAAAGCTGTAGATTCCATAGAAATTAATACAATAGTTGCAATGTTAATATATTGCGATATCTATTTTTGTTATGAATCATATAACAATGTTATATTATTATTTATAATATAATATAATTTCTATAGTAAAGTTTGATTGGACAAATTAATTTTTATGAAGTGAAAGAAAATATTAATATTAATTAAATATTAATTAAAAAAATAATAATATTGTCAATTTCCTTTTCAGCCTATCATAGGAACAAGCATATACTGTAGTTGGGCTAAAACATGAAGTTTGCCAATTCTGGACAAATTTCCAAAGATTTGAGTGAAACCCTCCCTTATGGACAGCAACCCAAAAAAATACATTAACATTGCAATTTTGCGAAAATAAGTAAATAAACAAACCATTTTTGTTAATAAACTGGAGCAAAACATTCAGATCAAAATCACAATATTGTTAATAATGACACATCTCGACGATACAAGCCGCCTGTAATAATTACTTCTTCTCCGCATTGTGCTGGTTTGCATTTGGTAGATTTAGAGCCATTGACAAGCACTAAATGAAGAAGTCAAAACAGTCAACGTGAGAGATGTCAGCATGCAGAACTGCCAATGCATTTCCAATGTTATGCACCAGCCATCCACTCACACTGCAATCAACAGTGAGAACACACACAAACCAGTCGAAAGCTTCTAAGCCATTCCATTAAAAAACGGCATATTAAAGCCCAATAATGTCGAAGCAACATCACAGCTTCCAATTACCGAAGCAGACACATCCAACCGAAGTAAAGTTGAGCGGAGGCGTTTCTCTATAACACACTCGAGCCCTAACAAATCATTCTGAACCCGGACACCAACTGTGCTCATATCATGTCAATATTATTTCATAGGGCTCGGGAGATTTCAATCTAGCACCTCTCTCCATCCATTGAGTGAAGTGCGAATCTAATAAAAGACCTCCCTAATATTTGGCCAGGCCTTTGATGGAAGCTATTTCTGCCCGGTGGGAGACGTTTTTATCTGCACGCCGTCTGATTGAAAAGAGGGGAAAAACGGGTAGATTTCAGGCAGGTAAACAAAAGCCAGGGGTGGGGTGGCGGGGACTGTGCTATTAAGTTCCGGAGCTTCCATAATGTAACACTTTAATTAGTAGAAAACTATTATCCAGTGTACGACAGAGCAGGGAGCCCCTCCGCAACGGAGGCTAATCAGATGCGGCTATAATGAGACTGCTAGTATAATCATCATCCTACCACAGTCCCACAGCTTTGGGCCAATTACACAGAGTCAAATATTTATGATTCGCAAGTGAAGACGCCTTTCAAAAGCATCCCCCATAATGCACCGGGAGTCAGCGCACTTACGTTGGATCTAAAGTGCTTTAACCAACTAGGCTTTCTATCTGGCAGTTTCTGCGTTGACTTTATGTTAGTAATGCCAAGGTCGTGGATTTGAGTATGTGTGTAATGGGAGAACCCATCCAATGTATACATTCAATGCGAGCCACTTTGGATAAAAGCATCTGCATGTATATGTACATGAATGTTAATGTAATGACTGGAATGTTTTTGATGTCATATTGACGTTCCAGATGAATGTAGTAACAAAACGGAAATCGTGTTTTAATTGTGTTCGCCGTATTTTTTTATTATTATGGCTTAAATCAAAACAAACCAACTGCAGTTTAATTGCTATTAATTGGAATGCAAAATAAACAGAGATTTTTTAAAAAATGTTGCACTATAATGTACTATAAAAGTTTTTTAATGTACTATAAAAATATTTCTCTAGAACATTCAAGTTGAGTATTATTGAGTTGGGTGATATTGCAGCTCTCTGTTATGCACCTCCAAAAAATCGTTTATCCAAAAAAGAAATAGAGAAACAAATATAAATTGTTGACATTTGAATGAGAATCGTCTTCAGACGTCTGGTTGAAAATTCTGGAGATTATTAGGATGTTTTTCTCTGCAGGAGAAAAATCTGAAAACATGAGACTAAACTTTCCATTTGTTTTTTAATATCACCGTTGTCTGGGAAAAAACAATCTGGATGTTGATGAGATCCGATGTGTGATTTCTGTGAGTCGGTGGCAGCAGCGCTTTGTGACAGCAGAAATCTCTGTGCAATAGTTAGTCCGAACACTGCAGAAAAATAACCATTTCTCCTTTTGACAGACTCCATCAGGTTTTGTGCAGATGGCTCATCTGGTGCCGGATGGAGCATCAACTGACCCTCTAGACCCCTCTTAAGCTGGGCAGCCGGCTGTGACTGTCCCGTCTTTGGTGGTTCTCGATGGAAGGGCATCTGAGATCTCCCACAACCCTAATTACATGAAATGAGATGGAGCTTGTCTATCATCACCGTCCCTCATTTCACACTCGCACCGGGCCAGAGATGGTTCACGGATCTCTGTAGAGTTTCCGCACAGGTGTCCTACACGGAAAGCAATCTGTGTGAGCAGACCATGGCGAACTGAAACTGGAAAGGAAATGTTGTGGAAGTATTTCATGAAACCGGGTTCAGAGTTGCATTGCGGTCTATGGGCTTTGGACAAAAAAAAACGTGTTTAACCAAACGAAAAAGGTCAATAATTATGCAAGATTTCTTAAATGAACATATTAGACACTCAGATATAAAACCTATATACGACTCTTTCTTCTGAGGAACACAAAAAGAGGATATTTTGTTGGTTTTGTATCTGTACAATGGAAGTCAATGGGGGATTATGTTGTTTGGTTACCAACATTCTTCAAAATATCTTCTTTTGTTTCTGCAGAAATAAGAATGTCATACAGGTTTTTAATAGCATGAGTGTGACTAAATGATGAAAGAATTTTCCTTTTTGGGTCAACTATCCCTAATGTTGGTAACCGAACAACAATGCTCCCATTGACCATTGGTTACCAATATTCGTAAAAATATCTTATTTTGTGTTTTGTGTAAGAAAGGTAGTCTAGAGGATATTCTTACAGTGACCGATCTTTTTTGGGGTGAATTCTGTCCCTCTAACACATGCATTCCAGCGCAGTTTAGATGCAAACGACAAAACGTGACACAAATAGTCTTTCTTAATCTTAATAATAAAGAAATCCACTTACGGGTATATGTATTTCTATTACAATTGCAAACAGAACATACAACAATCTACTTCCAATCTCTCCTGACACTCGAAACAACACAAAAACGCACACGCACAGAATCACATTCAACTAAATGAGGAAAGTAATGTTCCATAACTACGGCACACGGTGCCACACGACTCATGAGCCGATGTGTGCCCATTAGCGGGTGGAAATGGAAAAGCGATTCTGCTTCCCACCAATAGAGTAACAACACACGCTAAGCACCAAATAAATCACGCCACTGATGCCGAGAGAAAACGTGAGGTATATTACCAAACTAATATACACAGATTTCCTCTCCCAGGCAGAAATAAGATGGAAAATTAGGCCAAATCTCAACGACCATCACTCATGCTTGAACCTGCAAGAGCTTCAGACCATTTTGCGATTACAAATTATTTTTGTAATTAATTTTGGGCTTCCTGTTCCATTAGCATCTGGTTAGGAGGGTTAGCGCTAATTGAAAATGTTATTAAGATAATAATGTTTAATCTACATGGTGTGGATCCAGTCGAGCACTGATGGGATCTCGTTTTCTCCTTTATTCTTTCCTTCTCTCTCCTGACCCGCCTCCACCCCTCGCAACTCTTGTACGGTTAAGGGCTGTTTGCTCATTGTAATTGCGGATGGTGGGAACACTTTTTCTGAGGGTCTCTAATCTCTCCTGACATGCTGTTCTTGAGCAATGGACTTCGTCTTACCTGCAGTGGTGCATCGTCCCCAAATTGAGGGTGAAACTGATGCGAGCGCACACATCCCTGGCTGCCCGATGCCCGTGAATTTGGCCGCTGTACACAATAGAGGGAAGAAAATTTCTTGAGGGAATGAAGTTTACTCATGTGTTAAGACATAATGAATGCGTACATGCGTGCTCTTTTCTTAACAGCCCTCGAGAAAAAGCATGACACAAATTCATGGAACGCTGAGCACTTGCAGTCTCTCTTCTCACCCGGACACTCCACGTGCGCAAATCGAATGTATTGTTTGGCGACACGCTATTCTTATAAATGTATATTCTAATATAATACTTGGTAAGTCTAAGATGCAAAATTCCCCATGACGTTATCTAAAATATCTGGTTGTTTGTGTCAGCCTGTAGATTGTTTTCACATTAGTCTATAAATGCCGCGTTTAGACAGAGCTGTGAAGAAGCCGTCATGAATCTCATTTCCATGCCCGAAACTGTCTGCTCTCATCGTCTCTCAGCCAATCAAACGCCTGTACATATCAACAATATGCTCATCTTTTAAAAAGTGTTATCAACATCACATTCGGCAGGCCGTTTGAAAACAGACCATAAACGACGCAATCCAAATTAACAGTCCACGTGGAATATATTTATTACTTTGCGCAAGTGAAAACCACAGCAAATGTTTTGCAGATAGGTGCGATCAAATGAAAGAATCGCAGTGGATGTGGAGAGACCCTGCGTTTCTGCATGAAGCTGTAAATTGGGTTCAGTGTCATATCATGGCAGACGGAGAGATCCTAAACAGACTCTGCTGTGTTACGCTGTGTGTGGCTGACTGCACAGCACGAGTCTTGAAAATCAACCAAGGATGTGTAGATGCCTTCTCTCGTAAAGCACGAACCACCAAACTGAATTTGAACTATTTGGGCCATGACAATTTAATTGGAAATGAGATCAGGAGAGCTTTGTGCAGTTTTATGACAGGACAACATTCAACGAAACAAATCTCGGCAGTGGAAAGAAATCGTGAAGAAAAGGAAAAAGACAGAAAGTAGTTTTGAGAAATAAATGGATAGCCTCTTTCCAAACCCGCATGACTTTCTTCTGTGAAACACAAAACAAGATGTTTACCAGAATGTCACAGCTGATACATACAACAGAAGTGAATGGAGGTCAATGAGCTTCAAAATGACCACAAAGCACAACGTATCAGAGAAGTAGTCATAAGATAAATTTGCAAAAGAGTTGAGTAAATCTTGACTTACTCATTGACTACCATAGTAGGAAAAATGACAATGGTTGTCAAAAGTGCCCCAGAATTGTTTGTTTTCCTACATTCTTCAAAATATCTCCTTTTGTGTTCAACAGAACAAAGACATTTACAAAGTAATTTTCCTACTATGGTAGTCGATGGTGGCCAAGAGCTGTTTGGTTACAAGCATTCTTCCAAATATCTTTCTCTGTGTTCATCATAATAAAGAAATGTATACAGATTTATAACAACTTGAGGCCACTTCTGTATATTAATAAATGTTTGCTCCAGCTCAGCTTTAAGCCTCATTTACAGCTAAGGCTATAACAGTAGTAGGCTTGTATCCTTAAAAGCCATAAAGCACAACGAGCTAAACCCCTGTGTGGTGAGCAGGGAGGCAGAGGCCTTCATAACTGTGAGCGGTAAGCCCACAATGACAAGTCATGAAACCCACACACACGAGACAACACAGTACGACCGGGTGTTTGTCATCCCCTCGCAAACAATTAGCCTTCATTAAACAAACTAAGTCTGCATGCATCTCTCCTGCGGCGAACGCAGCAGGGGCGGCCGCCTCTCTGGCCCGTTTCCACCCCCGGCACAGCCGGAGATTGAACATCCAGCAGATCTCCTCTGCAGGCCAGCGGGGAAAATTAACAGACTGTTTGTGTTCAGTGCTTTTAATTTATGCCTAGATGAACCCATCAAGGGTGCTTGGTGGAGGCCGCAGGGGGCCGCTGGATATGACAGAGGCCGTGATCTCTATTCACAGACGTTTTTCGCCTCGGAAATGACAGCGAAGTTTTCACAGCCCGTGCAATATCCGAGTACTCAGTGCCGGCTCTCTGCTATAGCCAAAGCGAAACTATACTATACGGCTTCAAAATGTCAGGCAACAAGCACAAATCTGCTCTTAAATTTGATTCGTAACCCCGCGCGAGACCTTTGTGCACAGCGTTTCGTGCCAGGGCCAAACATTCTTCTTTTCCGTGTGTTTGCTAGTCAAACCCGAGCAATCAATCTACACTCAGGTTAATATAAAACCCTCCAAAACCATGGGAATGCCATTGAAGGCGCGCTGGCCTCTGAAATAAAACTCTAATGGATATCCGTGGGAGACTGCCATGAAGAATGATTAATTAGGCCTTAACCGTTGTCTCATTACAGCCGAAAAGCAAGCATTTTTTTAGCTACAATAGTTATTATGCTTTCATAGCACTCCAAGTTGATCTTTTGTCCCGTTCCTGCTGTCTGATATTAAGCTTTTCACCGCGGAGATGTCTGACATTTAACGGCGCCTGTGGTGCGGCTCGGGGGCGCAGAGCGTCTCTCTGGGGGTGACACCGTTTGAGATCTCCTCCCCGGTGGCTTACAGCAGCCTGATATTACTCACCTTGTCACCTACTGCTGTAACCTTCAATAACAGGGGATGACACTTAGGTCTAGACAAAAAAGTGCTGAAAATGACTTCTAATTACCTCTAATCAGACACGATATGTGCCGTATGATCTCTGGGAATCTGATGAAGGGAAGTAATGGATTAGATGAGCTGTTATTGTAAATGTAGCACACGACCCCTCAGAATTTGGAGGCGAAGTTTTTGGAACGTGCTGGTGGAAAAAGCAGAAGCTATAAATTAATGTTATACCTCTACACAAACAAATGAAATAAAAATGTATACAATAAAAAAGTCACAAAAGTATCTTTTTTTTAATAATAAAGGGAATATTTAAGTTCAAAAAGAGACAAAGCCATTTACAAAAATATAGATATATACCTAAAGTTCATTTTGGTAAAAGTTAAAGTATGCACTTTATTGACTAGTACACTTACAAGTATTGTGCTTGTGAGTGTATCATTTCAATACTTGGGACTAAACTTGCCCACTTGTTCCTTTGTTTGTGTAAACTTTAAGTGTAACACTAGTAAATTAGTTCACAACTAGTTTACAACCACAATTTTCGCTAGTACTGCACTTAAATTAGCTGATGATTTACTACTTAAAATAGTACTTCATAAACTAAAAAATGTTCTTTAAGTTTACTCTTATACATCCAGTGTAGTTGTTTTTGTACCGAAAGTATACTTTATATATATATTTTTTTTTTTTAAGCGTAAACATTTGACTGAATTACACTCTTAAAATAAAGGTGATTCACAATGCTGTAGAATAACTTTTTTCTCTAAATGGTTTCATAAAGAAGTGCTTCTCAAACTGGGGGCACCGAGATGGATCTAGGGGGGGCCACAGATTTTGCGGACCACCAACCAAAATGATTGATGTTTCAGCATTGTATAATTAAATATGTTTTGGTTCAATTAAAATTATAAGTTTAAGATTCTAAGCCTTTCTTTGGGGAGCTCTACACAAATGGGGCCTTACAACAAAAAAGTTTGAGAACCACTGCCATAAAGAAGCTTTAACACAGAGAACTGGCATTGCTGTGAAGAATCTTGTGTATTCTAGTGTATACTTTCTTATTTTTAGTTAACAAGTATACTAATAGCACTCTTGAAGTTCTTTTATTCAACATAAGGGGGTGCATAGAAAAGTGTATTTCTGCAAAATAAAACAAAATCTAAATATTTTACACAATTGGAACGAAGTCTGAAGAAATTAAAGAACAAAACTCATATGGCAAACTCTAGGAAGCCTTTAGCAGCGTTTTCATATGGCTATTTGCTAACGCCTCACTTACAATTATACATCAACATTCAACCCACAGGGGATTTTCTGATGGCACAGAATGATGTTATTCTCTTCAAAGCGAGAACGAGAAAAACAAACCTCTTACGTGGAAGCACACTTCCCGCCTTTCCTTGTGCGCTTCCGCGAAGGGCACAAAACAGCGCACAACAGCAGACTGAAGTTCACGCCGGGTTACTTGGTCCCTTTGCACAAAAGCCTCTCTATAATTGGGCCACATTTCATCTCTACGAACAGAAAAAACGTCCAAAAGGACGGTGATAATGCTATGCAAAAAAATGCATTAAGGTCCGCTGGGACTGTCAGTCTGAAGATATAGTATCAGAAAAGCTGCTGCTCCACTGCCAGTCAGCTTTTATGTAGATGCGTTTCCGCCCTGCCCGCTTTTGAACAATTTGTCATACTTTGATATTGTATTAACCTACGAAAGCTGACTCTTCATTTGTTCAATTCTGAGGGGAGAGGTAAAACTCGGCAAAAGCAATATTTCAATGGAGAGCCGAGTGCTCAGTAGATCCGGCTGAACATTAAAATAGGCGGAAGATGAAGGCAAGATGTGATCCATCATGTGGGCCTGCCGGCTCGGCCCCGTATCTGCGAGTATTTACATTATTGGACCAAAGGTGAGGAGTAAACACTTTTGCTCATGGTTTACGTTCAATGCTCAAAGCACCTAATTGGCTTTCGAGTGCATCATGCTGTCCTTGGAGAATGAGAGCTGATGAATGTTTGTCTGGCCTTTGCTATGAATCAGACGGACATCCCGCCCGACAAACGCTCCAGAAATAGAACAGCGCCGGTCCAGGACATTAGCACACTGTAAGACAAAATGGCAAACAAATATTTTAGATTTGCACATGGAGATGTTTGCGAATCAAAGAAGTGATCTCTTCATTCAGACTTTTACTAGCTTTTTAGTTCAATGGGGTTCAGAAGTCTAACTTCACTCGGTAAATCTCATTTGAACCTGAAATAAAAGAGAAAGCTTTAGGAATCTGAACATGCAAAACTACAAATGAAAAAATATTTCACTTCGTGTCTTCATAAGTCACTTCGAATCTAAAATATTGCTCATGTTTCGCACACATGGTCAAATTCCTACACTTTCACTGAAGATTAAATGTGCTCTTTAAAACATATCAAATCATGCTGTTATAAATCACCAACATTGGCACAAAAGTGTCACTTGAATAACGTAATATGCAATAAAAGGAAAAGACTCATCACTTTGGTTTCCGTGCAAACATTCTGTTCCTCTAGAAATAAAAAACATGAAGGAATTTTGTCTACTCCTGAAACATTAGATTACATGGATAATATTAGGCAATTTAATTAAAAAAGTGATTTAAGAAAATAAAACCATAACTGTATTTACTCTTTTATAAAAACATGGATTTTGAAACATTGTGATTCGATTGAAACACGCAATTTAAGACATTTTCATGTCTGGCATCACTTCTGATAATGTAATTTCTATGATTTAAGTTTGTCATCGGCAACTGTCAGTGCATGTTACTGTAAAACACTGGCAGCCCATCGTGGGCGATTATTTTCTCCTCTCTGATTCCAGATACAGTTGAAGAACTACGAGACCAATCACAACGTAAAAAAGGGAATTTTTGTCGTTTGTCCAAACAATAAACACGCCTAAAATCACTTCTGGAAATGAAATATAAGAAAATGACTAAATATAAAAGTAACAAAAGCGGTTCTTGTAAACATGAAGAGATGTGTCAGAAAAGCGATGTCTTTCTGGTTTGACGTGGAGTTATCTTAATTAAAACATGCAGTAAACACAATTCCTGGTGCCTTTAAGAAACCTAAAAATGGAAACGATGCAGGAAAATGTCTTTGTCAAGAGGTTAAATAAATTCAGCATTTGTACGTCAAACTCTCTCTAACACCCAGGAGATCACTTGGAGAAGACGCTGATTTCCATGTTCTTAAAGTACCAGCACACGCTAACACACATACACACACACACAGACATTCCCACAACCACAGATCAGATAGAATAAAAATCCGGTTATTTAAACATTTTGCAAGGGGCTCAGCACTTTTTCACAAAAGAACTGTCCTTTTTTATTAAAGTGACTGGCTCTCCTCTGTCACGCAGCGCTCTATGCAGACCTTACATTTTTTGTTGATGCAGTTAGCTGCGCTTCGGGCAAAATAACAACTCGCGTTTTTTTCTTCCGTGCGAGTCTGGGTCTGATGGCTTTTTCCCATTTTCCTGTAGAAACACAAGAAGAAAAAAAGATTACTTCCATGCCAGTGACCATTTGGTGCCCTTATAGTGATGTTTGACCCTGTTTTATTTGATTTCATTTGTTCGCTTTTCATTACAGTTTTTCTTCTGATTTGTAGAAAAGGCAGAGTGGAGCGCCGAGACGTCTATTAAGGATGACAAAAGGGGACCTTCGCCTGGTACCAACCACATCAGAAATGAACTTTTCAAAAGAAATCTCTGTCGTGCGCAGTGAAAAGATAAGCAGACGAGAACATTTCCTTTGCTAATTATAAAATAAAAACGTAAAGTTGTCTCAAGGATTGTATCTCAGTGACATCGTCCAGCGTTCTACTTGCACAGTAAAACAAACATCAATTCAATTCTTACAGTACATTTGAGTTGACCGGATTCATACTGAAAAGCAATAAACCAACATGAATCTAATCTGAATCTAATGTACAGGAATCTATAAATTGTTTCGACTACATGAAGTTGCAGTGGGTGTGGACACACGGATCCTCTGTAAGTCTCTGTTATTGTGACAGTAACTATGTTTTACAGATACTGTGAATCAGTATAACGGGTAAATTCTTGAAGTTATGAGATTTACCTCGTGCCTCTATAATTAGAAGCATAAGCATCCGTATCTGTGCGACTGGTGCCCTTCACACCAGGTTACAACCAGAAATAAGGCCGTACTGCCCCACACAATCTGTCACGGCCATTACAGACTGACATTAGTCCAAGGGCAGAAACAGGCAAGGGGAATTTAAGAGTGATTTACATGCAAGATGTCCAATCTAAATATGAGGAACAGAGCGTGAACGAGTGGGTTTGTCAGAGAGAGAGAGAGAGAGAGAGAGAGATAAAGAGGTACAGTATATGGTGTTGATAATAGCCACAAACACAAATAAGATTCGCATCACAATCCTTCATTCTGGTGTCCATGTAAAACACACAGAGAGAGCGCGAGAGAGAGAGATAAAGTGGAAAATGCCTCAAGCTTTATTTCTTAAGAGATAGTAATTATCATTCTCGGTAATATGTTATGCTGATGTGGGCCTTTGTGAAGGAGAGTTAAATCTCAGTAAAGGGCTCTTTGCCTCTGTTAACCCCATGTTTCCCTGCAGACACAATTAGCCGAGATGTTAATTACGACCGGCTTAAAACAACACCATTAATGCTCAGTCATTTAGTCTGATTTGACGATTCAGTTGTGATGGTTTAGTAGGGTTGCTAAAGGCAGTATAAATGCTGTTGTCTTCAATCGTGGGCTGGTAAGAAAATGTGGAGATAGAATAAATTATTGGAGGGTGGAATAGAAATGACAAAAGAAGGAATGTAGAGTAAATATGATTCTTAGACAAGTGAAATGATCGTGTTTGTTTTCACACGAAAACAATTAAGAAGCGTTTTACTTTAATTACTGTAATGCAAAATGTATTTAACATCCACAAGTGCCACCAGCTAAAAACATTTAAAGAATATGTCAGTTAGTTTTACGTTACAATGAATAGAAATAAATGTAGAAACGTACCTCTGGTCAGTATTATTAAATGGACAATGTCACACTCTGATGTTGTTTATGTACGCAGAAACGATTAATAATAACATTAATTGACACATTATTCATATGAAGGCAGACAGATGGCGGTCAGATGAGAACACTTCAAGACTCACTGAAGTTTCACTAAAATGTGCTAATTTCTTTTTAGATACATAACAACATAATCTAAACCTTAATGCTTGGCAGATGTTCAACTCTCAGTGCCTTCTTATATTATTGACTCACACGGTAGAATTTTGTCAAATTTACCGTCAATTTGTTGAAAAATACAAATATAAATATTTTTTTGAATATAAAGTTCGAAAACTTCAAAAGCTTAAATTGGCAAGAAAAATACAAGTTAATAAAAAATAAGGTGCCTTAAAAATTCCTCTTCATAAGCCGAAAACATGTTGCTTTATGTAGAAATGTGGGGTTTCGTTTTTATTTGTTTGTTTATGTTTTGTGGTGCATTTTTATTTTTTTCAAATCCTTAATGTATAAAGAATTCTTGAAAAGTCTTGTTTTTTTTACAATGTGTCAACAAACATAATAAACAACAAACAAGTAACATTTATAACACAGACAATTAGCCTACTGTATATTCTAGCCAACAGAAATGTTTTGAAATATGTGCTTTTTTCAAAACTTTTGCGATCTCAATAAGAAAGATTTCGTAGATCAACCCGCTGTCCAGCAACAAGAGATGCTCTCTGGTGCTCTACTTGTCCAACAAGCGAATAAAGAACCAATCAGTGCAAGCAAAGCAAAGCTTTCAAACCAATAGCGTAACACGCAAACAAACAAGCCGCAGTCTAAAGTTTCCACCAGCGTTGAGGTTGGCGAGCGGCGGGTGCGGCGAGCGGTTTCATCACCGGGGATGTGTGATCAGAATAGACATGTGCCCCCTGCGCTCCTCACTTTGACTGTGCTGATGGGCCTGAGCCACATGGGAATGACTGTTCCTCCTGCCCCTCCTGCCACCCCTGGAGTGATTGCTCCCCTCCCCTCGCTGCTTTCCTTCACCCGTCCGAGTCTGAGGCGACAGACGCCCCACAGCGATCCGTGTCACTGTACGGGGCGAGTCGGTCACTCTGCCCGCGGAGGGTTCGCTCGGCACCTTTTGTCTCTTGTTTTGCGTTTTGTCTACTTCGGTCTACTTCACAAGAACTACATTTGCAAATGCACACTTTGGTCTTGTATACTTCTTTTTTGTCTGTTTAGTCCATTATTCTAAAACACGAGTTGTGGGAATTGTGTTGAAGATGCACGTTTATAGTTTCTGTGCCTCTGCTGCCCTTGTAGCATTCACTTCGCTTAAAGTGTGTTTCTTGCCTAAGACTTCTGTGCAGACTGATTTTTTCTTAGTGTTTTTCTGCAATAAAAATGGGCAACGTGTCATTTATCTCATGCAATCATACAGGACTGCACTGCTCTAATTAAAGCTGCTTTTTAATTCAGGCTTTAATCATCCAAATATTCATCTCTCCTTCATCCAGCCCGGTTTGGATATTGAACATTAATGCATCTATAGGGGGCTGATCTAGGTCAGTTCCCCTGTTCTCCCTCTCTGACCTCGGAGCGCTGGAACCAAGGTTCATTATGAACTTGGTGAGGAGTTTCCAATGAGCCAGAAAGTCACTTGGAGTCATTTTCAGCCCAAGCCTAATTACAACTCCATCTTCTCAAAGCCATTCCTCATTCAGAGCCCACTCAAATAAATATTAACAAATGAATAGAGCTAATGTTTCGAATTAAGTGTCTGTGACGAGCCGTCGTTAATAAGAGCTACGAAGCGCTTCACTCATGAGCTCATTACTGTAAAACTTCCAATTTATTACCATTTTCCTCTCTCTAATGGTTTCGTAAATGCCATTATAGAGAAGTGTGCGTGTTTTCTGTTTAAACCGCTGCACATCAGCCTGCAAGAAATGTTGTGGAAACAAACAGAAATGCATTAAAGTCGACTTTTCCTACTGTGGTAGTCAAGGTGCCAAAGAACTGTTTGGTTAGCATTCTTCCAAATATATTTCTCTGTGTTTTTCAGCACAAAGAAACTTGGGTGTAACTAGTTACTAAGTATTTAGTTACTGTAATTTAATTACTTTTCCCTGGAAAAAATGAAAGATTTCTCTTATTTTTTCTGTAATTTAATTACAGTTACTTTAGATGTAATTAAACTAAATACTGTGTGTGATATATACGTAATAGTGGAGTTGACAGCTGTTTCATGTCCATCCTTGAATCACTGAACTAATCGAGGTTGATATGGGAAATAGAAAGTCATTAGTAATAAGTAACTAAATACGTTTTGGAGAGAGTCATCTGTACAGTCATCTCATTACACTATTGAATATGTAATTAGTAACTAGTAATTAATTACTTTTCAGAGTAACTTACCCAACACTGACTGTTACAATTATTCAATATACTTATTATTGTTCATTCATTTTATAAGTTACAACTTTTAATTTGAAAAAATGAATACTGAGTAAATTCTAGCATTTGCATAAACTAAAATGAATAAATGCTCTAGTCTAGTCATAGTCAAGTCTAGTTCATAGTTAGTTCATGCTAGCTAATGCACTACTAACTATCAAACACCACCTGTGTTACCAACTATTTCAACAAAAATCCTAAGCTTCATTTCACTTAAAACGCTCATACACAGAACAAAATATATCCTATAGCCAATACTGAGAGATCTCATTTATCAAAGCATTTCAAAGGTAATTATTTTTTAAGCAAGAAAAAAGTAGCGTATATGGTTTCTGCAATCTTCCTGTCAGGGCTTCAGAAAACGCGCAGCGTAGAGAAGAACGTGAAGCACCGAGAGCGTGAAGCATCGCGAGGTAGGTGAACATTTGTCATTGCCATCACTGTCAATGAAGAAAGTTTCTTAAGAGAAGTGTTAGGGAATAAATGGCTTATCAACCCCACAGAACTGAATAATAGTCTTTTTGCTGTGATTGCAGTTTTACTTTATTTTACAGATCTCTGCAATAATATAAATTCCAGGGAGGATTTTAAAAGGGCTGCAGTTTTCTAACCCTGTGCATTGTACACGTCTGCTTTTTCATTCACGCACACAATGTCTAAATCGCCCACACTTCTCTGTGACAATATTAAAGAATCAATTTCTCTCTTATTTTGATACGCATTCATACTTGAAATAACATACATGAAAAATTTAAGTATTGTCAAAACCTTGTAATTTCTGAATTTCTAAAACTAATTATTTTGTCTCTTCATGTAAGCTCAGATTGACTCATTTATTCATAATTAAATAAAAAAGAATTTATTTATTGTTCATTTATTATGTATTTTTAATTATTGTGGTTATTAGCAAATGTTTGGAAATGTAGATCTACGGACAGACTATAGTACGCTATATAACCAATATGAACTAAATATAAACTCTAAATTCTTAGTAAAATATATAAATTCTGTAAACTTGAATTGAAATGCATTAGTTGATTTCAATCTCACAATAAAATCAAATAATAATAGCTTTAAACAGACATTTTCTATGTAAGATGTCTGTAAGAAGCAGTGTTAAGTTAAAACAAGTTGTTTACAAATGCAAGAATGTGTGAACAACCTTTCAAAATCCAAGATTAACAATTCAGCTATGCTATCAAAAAACTGACAATTGATCCAATTAAAACCTCGAAACTTGAAAGTGCTCATATTTGTGCGCCAATAAGCAAAATGACTCCCATAACAAAACCCTATCTGAGGAAATGAAGCGCATGACATGCAAACAAAAGCTCCCTTGAGAAAAAGGTTGCGATTCAATTGTATAAAATGTGGCTGCGATTTTTAAACCAGCTGCTCGCACCAGGATTCCCGGGCGCTGGATCGCTAGCTGTTTACCGGTGGCCATGCATCAAAACCAGTCGATTCCTTATCTGGTCCCCGACGTGTGTCCAGTTTATTTATAATTAACAAGCCACCTCCCTCCCTTCACATGCAAAACCAACAGCTAAACAATGATGTGTGCAGGCTAAAGAGATCCAGGGAGGCCACAGATCTCAGATTACAGGCATTCCCAAACACACAAGCACACAAACGTAAACACACTGACAATATAAGTGATGGGATGGAGCTCACAACAGTAGCCAGTTTGTCACAAGTGACATCTTCATTGTGCCGTCGAATCCTTAAAGCACGACAGCCAGGAGCTTCCATGGTCTCTCATCCATGAAGATGCAGCTTTCTCCGAAGTTGTTGACTTAATTTGCAGACCTGTCTTCTTTTGCAGCCGGTGGAACGGCTCTATTTTAGTGCTCGGAGACATTAGCCGTTGTGTTTTAACAAACAGCAGAGAAACATAATATGTGTGAATGCGTGTAGGCGGTGTGAAAATTCAGTTTGATCCTCATCTTTACTTGTGTTGTCTTGTGGGTATGCGCTAAATTGCCGATTTGACCAGGTAATATTTCAATGTCTGCATGTGTAGAAGGTCATTAAGTTGTGCGAGTACAAACAAGAATGTGCTTTTATAGAGGCCGATGGAATTTCCTATGTTGGTTTAGGTGACAGCATCCGAATTTATCAGCAATGGGGTCTTGAAAGAAAAGAGCAAAACAATAGCTCAAGTCCCTGGAACTGGGGACATTGGGAGATTAGGGATAAAGGGGTTTGTTTGTAAACTGGGTGTGTCACAAACTAACAGGAAATCTGTTTGTTGGAGACAGAAGAAAGGCTAGGAAGTCAAAGAACACTTTACCTCCAAGTGCCTGTCCACAACATGGACCCCGCAATCATCAAGCTATAGTTTCTTCTTCGGGGCTGGTGGTCCCACATCACACGTCATCCTCAGGGATTAATGACAAAGTTATGTACTGTTCATCAAAACTGAACTATTACAAAAATGCATATCTTGGCTAAAAAAGTGAGATTGTAATAATTAACACATAGACATTCTGTCCAGATAGGCTGCATATTTCGCACATTGTCTTCAGTACTTCTTAACAACTGTCAGAGACAGTCTAACTATCCTTCCAGGGTATAAACAGAAACATGCCGACACACAGAGCAGTACGCGTCACGGTTATTCCCAGAGACGGCCTTCAGCCATGGTTCCAACTCTTTATCCTCCAACCATTTGCATGAAAACTTGCATTTCCCCATTAGTCAACGATTGTAAATGGACCTCCCACTATTCGCCAATGCAATGATTCAATTCAGGAAACTTTAGCACTTGACCTGTATGGCATATCGCTTGTTGCTCCCTAAACTCTTTGTAAGACGCTTAGGATAAAAGCGCCTGCTAAATGACTGAATGTAAATATGACCTCTTTGGGCAAATATGTCAAGATGATACATAATTCAATACCTTGGAAAATGGCATTCAAGACTTTTTAAGGGCCTTAACTTTTAATACTTTTTAGGACACCCTGCATTCAGAGCATCTTAAACGTAGTAGATAATAATCCTAAATTGTAATTATAAATCTGGATAGTTCATTATGCCCATCAACAAAAAGACCAAAACTTAAGTTTCACTCACTATATGGAAATAGATCTCCGAACTATTATTGTTGAATAACAACAGTCACGCAGAATCCCAAATGAGTTGTTTATCATTTCCGAGACCCCTTTCGACGCTTACCCACCTTAGAAAAACTGCTGTGGCAACATCACTATTATAATGAATACCAATAACTCTCTTCCCCTCTGTGATGAATATTACACCAAATTAATCTTCTTAAGGCGGCTCTCAATTACAGAGTGGCATCACCCAAACAATGATTAATATGAACCTATTAGTACGAGCTGAGGTTGTGGATTATTAATGGAGGCTTTACAGAACAAAAAAAGTTTGGCTCACTCTCCAGCTCCAGTTGCAAGCCGAGGTGGGACGGGCTCCTCCAGCTGGGCAGTCTGGAGCAGGGCACCCCCTGGGGGACCGGAGGGCCAATTACGAGAGATAATGATTCATCACCGGCCGTAATAGAGCCCCCTCTCCTCCCGGTGACTAATTAAGAGAGTGTGGCTCTCAGGGTGGGGGGAGCTGGGATGAAGGGTATAAGCGGAGCACGAGGCCAAAATCGGGATGATTGCGCAGAGGATGGCCGGTCCCTCCTGGGCGATGTGTGCAAGCTTTCTATTACAGGATGTAATTGATATTTTCATGAGAAATTAATGGTGGTTGAACGGCGACAGCTTCTCCTTTCTCCCCACCAGACAAATGAGTACAAGGGGAGGAACAAAACAGGCTAGATGAACAAAGATCTATCGAGGGTCCGTGTCCTTTGAAACCGCAGCGAGAGGGATCACCTTCTCCCGCGCTCCCAAAGTTTGCAGACGTTGAGAGGTTTTGCTGGTTACTATGGAGACAGAGAGGAAGGGATAGCATATCAATATCATAGACAGCAGATGCCGAAGCAGTCAGATGTCACTTTATATGTATTTGTAAAGATCTAATTTCGTTCAAAATTGACACTTACCGAAGGATAACATCACTGCGCAAAAGAGACTTGAGCGCATGGCACTTTTCATCAAAATAAGGAATGGATTGATCAGACACACATGTAATAAGGTCTGGTTCTGAAGGGAAGTGAGCCAATAGCAAGACATTTCAATCACACATAATGTGTACGCTAAACACCCCTGTGTATACAGTTATCCACCCTGAACCACAATGAAGTGGCTCTCAAAAGGCATGTTTTAAACTTGGAATCATGCCATTACACACAAACGCTGATTTAGATGATAATGTGTTCGGCGCAGACAACGCTAAACATGCCTTCGTGACCTCTCAAACTGAGCACGTGCACGAGAAAGCGCCTCTCGCCCACTCAGGAAAGGAAAAATACTCCAATTTAAACGTAACATTTCCACGTCGAGTTGAATGTGCATTCTGCTGCAATATTACCGCCTTGTTTAATGTCTGTCCCTGGCTCTCCCGAGGGACGGCCGACTTCGATTTGCACATTCCACTGAAGATTTTTCCAGGATGATTTGCATTTAATCTCTCGCCGGAAAGCCAAACGGCCAAATACATTTGCCTTTCTCGGTTAGTTAACATTTGTGGAACTCAAGCAACGGAATAATAATTCAAAACAACAGGACAGTGTTAGTAGCAGGCAGCATCACTTTGAAGAAGTCACAGTCGGTGTGGCCAATCGCCTTCCTAAACTCTCACCTTCCCCTGACATGTTGTCAAGGGCTTTACCAACGTTCTGAAATGAAAACGATCTCAATCTCCGGATCATTTATGTACCGCTTCTTAAGCGGGAGGCTTCAATTACTTCGAGGAGCTAATTTTGCCTCGTCAATCATTTACACGGAGAGATACGGCATGGGTTGTTTCATATGGAATAATTACATTGCCACGCTTTTACGTGACAGTAATATGGAGCTGAAGTGTTCAGGATGTCTTGCAGTGAGAACACACGTATTCCCAGCAGGTGTAGTTAGAGCTATGAAAATTGAGCTTAAGTTGTTATCATATTGCAAATAAGTGCAATACGGTGCTTGAGATAGATGACGGCAAGCTAAGCATATACTGTATAAAGCATATAGAATGCAGAAGAAAAAAAACAAGCCTCCGGCTTTAACAGTGTTCAAATATGAAACACTTAAAGTTAAACTGTATATTTAGTATTCCAGTCCCTCACCAAACCAGATCAGACCCACAAAAATGTAATATAGTTGCAATTTCACAAACTAAAGGACTGAACTCAAGAGAACAATATCCAAGAAAACCTCTACTTCCAACTTTCAGATTTATTCTTTTGTTGGCTTTATTTGTGATGGCAAAAAGTAAAGGGATAAAGTATGACATGCTGTCAGCATCCATTACTGTTAAAATATTGAGAAAACCACCACTTTAAACAAGCGGATGAACATTTCCAAGAGGGATGGAACCATCATTTCTATCACAAATCCTAACCTTGCAACTATATTCTGAACCAGTCTTCAGCCTTTGATGACATTTCAAAAATCATCAGAGAAAAACCGCTATCGCTCTACAATGCCCCGGTGCCTCGCCTCCACAGTCGAACCGCCGCACCGCAGGACAGACTCAATAAAGCACAATGGCTGATACAAATAATCCCCCCATTCTGAAATCTTGCGATGAAACTGTCTGTTCATACAGCATAATGCCACCAGGACAAAGAAAATATTGCCACTATAAAATTCTGCATCTATGTGCACAATATCGAAGCTCTATTTCATTCTGTGTAATTAGGAACAGAGAGACATTCTTCATGCAGCAGGAACAAAAAGATGTCTCTCTTTTCACAGTTGATGAGATTTGTTTCTTATTAAAGACAGTTTATGCTTCCAGCGCTGAAAGGCATGAACACAGAACAATAAAGAAACATAATGGAGGAAGAGGATTACTGGAGTTTCTCTGCTTCTAGTGTTAGGTGTCTGACTGCTATCGACAAGAGTTTATTAACTTCTGTTGCAATAGTACGGAGAAGAAAGGAAGAACAAAAAACATCAGGTAAAACCCAGGATTTAGATTCTGATGTCGGGTTTCCTAATCAGATTCCTTTTTGAAAATAGCACACGGTTCCTGTTGCCTGAATCATTCCAGACAATTTAATTCAAGTCACTCAACTCAACATCACTGACAAACAATAACAAAAAAGAGTTCCATGGTATTACCATACTTTTGTACACGTTAAACGAAAATACAATAGTATTATTTTGAAAATCATTTAGCGTCATTCCTAAAAAGATAAAAACAAAATGGACTATTTACTTTGTTAGCAAACATTAAACATTTTTGTGATGAATCCAATCGATTTGCAGTGGAAAAAACAAGTAACACCATCAATTTTTCTCGTCAGATTTAAGGCTAACCGAGTTGTACTAGAATATTTACAGCAACAGACTTTCACGATTATCAGGTCCAGAAAAATCTACAATAACTATATATTAATGCTTTATATTTGTTTTTTGCGCATGAATCACAAGCACTGGAAGGTGGAGGGAGAGATGGTAACCGCTGTGACTCTCATGGCAAAATGTTAAACAGGTGCAAACCCGCCACGTGAAAGTGTCATACTGGAGCTCGATAACTCACGTTATTATCATGTGAAGTATAAACGGATTATAGATAATCGCTGTTATTAATGAGTGCTGTCAATCGATTAAAAAAAAATCTGAAAAAAAAAAATCAATTTTTTTCTGCATCATTTTATGAATGAAAGCCAACATTCTGATATTAGTACTGATGTCTCTATTAAATTGATTTAGGTTTAGGAGCGTGACCCCTTTAAGAGCTGTCTCTTTACGCAGATCTGACGCCTCTCCCATTTACACAACACTTTTGCATTCATTTAAGATTTAATTTAACACGTTGAAGTCTGTGCTTACGAAACTGCTCAAAACGGGCTTTCTGGCATAATCTTGTGTGGGTTTTTTTCACTCAAGAGAACTTAAAAAAAGTGCGCTGTCTGACAGATTCTGACAGAGATTCACTGGCGCAGCCTTTAGCCTGTGACCGTAAGCTGTCTATCTACACTGAACGCGTCAAAGCAACTGTTTCAAATCATGCTTAAATTGTTTAGAAGCGTTTACATGAATAAGAGTGTGATTGTATAATGTTACGCTAGACCAAGGATGACAAAACAAATGTATGCTGCGTTAAATATTTTTAACGCGTTAATCTGAAAAAAATTGCCGCACGCGTTAACGTATTAATATTACAATATTATTGACAAAACGGTATATTGTGACACCTCTAATATATTTATCAAAGCATAATGGTGTAACAATATGACACCATCATTGTTCCATAGAGTTACACTTTTTTCGTAGGACTATCTGTTTGGTAGTGCATTAATATAATAGTAAACCTATTAAAACGTATATATTTTGCTATCACATTTAGTGATGTTAGTTGCCCGAAAATGACACGAGACTCAATAAGTAGAAGCACTGTAAACAGTTAGCACTGTACTAAATATGAACATTAAAATACTTGGCACATAACGCCTTCTGATGTCCCATTACCTTTCCAAACAAGCAATACAAAAATTAATCAAGCAAGCAATCTAATGCAACTTTGTAAAATCAAGAAATGCATTTCATCTCCATTCCTCACAGTGAATGTAAGGACCGGACTGGCCTCAAGTAGAGAAGCACAGATGGACGGATTGATCTTGGCTCTTGGAAGCAGGATCATACCTCCCACTGCTAATTGCTGATAGCAAGCAAAGTAATGAGCGATGAATTCCCGCTTTCAAGATTCTGCTGATGAAGCCGTCTGTAGTGATGCAGAGGCAATGCGTTTGACCAGAGACGATCACTCGTGACTGCCATCCTCTCGTTGACAGGCGTTTGACTCTATGTAGTCACCATCCATCTGTCAGAGATATAAAACAAGTTCAAGAACAAGGAAATGCATGTGTATACTGTATACTAACTTGAGGCCATTTCCTTTTACCTGACTGTTGTGAGGTCAGAAGTCATACACCCAAGTCCCACTGTATCTGGTGTACGAGATGAGAGACAGGCTTTATATGATTGAGTTTGCATTCTAGAGACCGGGGGCGTGTCCATAAATTGAATGGCAAACAGGAAGTCGGATAAATTTATCTCCCTGGCATCTCCGATCCTCCCTGGCACGACGTTCTGCCCCTTCGCACAGCGGGAGAAAATAAAACAACAGTTATTAATGAGGTGTTGTGCCAAGCAAGTGCATGCATGCATTTCCTGATAGCAAACCCACTTCCTTAATGGCATACACGATTACCACAAAAGACATTAATGTACTCAAAGTGAGCATGAAGGCTCACTTTAGCATTTCTAAAGCCGAGAACTCTTTGCTTAATGCGAGTCTCAGCTTAACGGGATAGTTTCCCACAAAACTAGAAATCTTTAATCGTTAACTCACCCCCTCGTTTCTTGCCGAACATGAATGACTTTCTATCTTCTGCAAAACACAAAAAATGTATTTAGATTTTAAAGGTCCAGTGTATGAAATTTAGCGGCATCCAGCAGTGAGGTTGCGAACTTCAACCAACGGCTCAATACATCCCCTCCTTGTCGAAGCACTACGGTGGCTGACAAAGAACTAAGATGTCCTCACGTTTTTGCTTCTTTGCTGAAGGAGAAAACTGTGTTCGCCAAACGCACTCTTTAGAGCAGTTTGTCCGTTTAGGGACAACGTGTCAAATTCGATGTAAGGGGACTCGCGGTGTATGCAGATAGAAATAGCTCATTGTAAGGTAATATACAAACATAACGCTTCATTATCTAAGGACTTTATACACCTCTGAACTTTTGTCAATGGATCCTCCAAAAATTGACACAAAGCACCATAAAAGAATGTGGTAACCAAGCAACATCGGTCCCCGTTGATTTGCATTGTATGGACACAAAACCACAGAGAACCATGAAACCATGTTTCAAAATATCTTATTTTTGTTTTACAGAAAAAGTCATTTATGAAAACTATCACGCCCCAAAAAATCCCAGAATGTCTTCATTTTTGTGAGTGAGAAACTGTCTTAAGGTTGAATGCGAAGAGCCAAATCAAGGTTGAGCTAATTGCTGTTACGCAGCGCTTAAAGTGTGACAGAATATATATTTATCTGCCTGATGAGAGTAAATTAATCAAGATCGGCATTGAAAGCCATATTCCTCTCGGAGGAAAATGCAAATGAACTATAATTTAAATACACACCACAAAGCTAAAAGAAACTGACTTAATTTTCTCGCTGGTGCGTAAATAATGGCCGGTGACCGCGGTTCTAAATTGAGACAGCAGCCGAGAGTGATTGCTAAAGCTCAACACAAATGTGGGTGAATTCCACAGCGTGCGAGTACCCAGACGGGTGCAATCCACCTCAGAGGGAGCGGTGAGATGGGGGTTTAGCCTCACGGAAGCCTGCCGAATACAGCCAAAACTGAAGTCTCCCACTCATCCAGAACAAATATTAGCAGGGCTAAGTAATAATATTAGCATATACGGTGGGATGTGCTTTGGTCCCATATGCAACTGCAGCCTTAATTGCCTACAAAGCTATAAGATTAAACATTAGTGTACCTTCCAGACACAAGAGTCACAGAGAATTGAACCGTTCAAGTTCAAGCGAAGCGCCAATGCACCTTGACTTTTGGCCATCGGATCTGATATAAGGTCACTCGGATCTCTCTGTTGAACTCTCCATTTTGTAAATGTTCTTTGTTCATTTGCAATTATCGGAGTATACTTCACGTAAACAGCTTTAATTTAGGTGTTTATTTGAGGGCGTCAAGCCAGAACATGTTTGTGCCGCTCCAGCAAGTCTTAGCAACCAACTCATTTAAAATCATAATGTAATCCCTAAACCTCAGTGCTCCGCCGCGCCTAAAAGCCTGTCCGCCGATGCAGAATATTAAAAGGGTCTCCGATGCTGGATCAGACCACGGACCCCCGCAGAAGCAGCCGCACGCAAAGGCTTTCAGAAAATGAATCTGAAGGACAATAGCTGCCATTAATTCACTTATTTACCGAGCAGGAAGAGCTAATCAAATTCTGCCGCAGCTATCCGTCCTTCATGCCTTGGGCGCTCAAATTAACCTCTCAATGGCCCTTTCTGTGAGTGAAGAGACGCTGATATGCAGCTGGCCTCCTGGAGGCATCCCTCCACTGACAAATCCTCTACAGGGCTTTATTTCACCCGATGACTTCAGCTGGGAATCAGCATATATCAGATAATTGCCAACTGACCGGGTGCAACTTCAGGCCAATGTCACGTTTTAACAAAAAGTAGTGGTGTACCGCAAGTCTCAGACTCATTTCCTAAATAAGTTTGTCTACATTTAAACAACATGCTATTCAATGTAATCCCCTATTGACTGACACGTGACGCAACTACACACGTTTACATGAGACCTGATGCCAATAAATGAACCTCACAAGGTGAAAATGGGATCCTCGTGGCATTGCTATTAAAACAAATGATATAAAAAGCAATAACCGTGTTTAGCATTTCAGAGGGTTGCAGACGAACGTTGCTGGTTTGAATTTTCAGCGGGACGCAGGTTACTGGTTCCAATAGTGTTCGTCTTTTTCTCTACCATCGCAAGTGTATCTTCAGTACAACTTTCAAAATTAAGGAGCTTAAAAGCTTCTTTACAATGGTTCTCGAACTGAGGGCCCAAGATGGATCCATAGATTTCATGCAATCAAACATCAGAAAAATAAGACCACCGACCAAAATAGTTGTTTCAGTATTGTATAAAGTGAATATAATTAATAAATTCTAAGTTTAAGATTATTAGTCTTTATTTAGGGGGGCTCAAAGCGATTCACTCTACACAAATGGGGGCCTTACAACGAATGGAGAGACCACTGCATTACAGCGATGTCACAGAAGAACCATTTTTTGGTTCCACAAAGAACCATTCAGTCAAAGGTTCTCTAAAGAACCATCTCTTTCTTACTTTTTTATAATCTGAAGAACCTTTTTTCACCACAAATAACCTTTTTTGAAACAGAAAAGTTCCTCAGATGTTAAAGGTTCTTTATGGAACCAAAAGGTTCTTCTACGGCATCGAAGAACCTTTTGAAGCACCTTTTTTAAGAGTGTAAGGCAGTTAACCCCTTGTTACCCATTGGGTGATGGTATCCATTATCCGTTACAAATCACTGAGCTTTCTGTAAACACATTAAGAGTGAGAAGTGTGTTAGGAACCATTACCATACAAATGATAAAAAGATTACATGAGAGACACAAAACAAACGGCAAAAGGCACACAGGGGAAATAAAGAAAGCAATAAAAAAAACAGAGGAGAGAAAAGAAAGAGTCATCTTGTTGTGTAATCTTTACCCAGACTGCTCCTGGGACGAAGTTTTGCTGATGGGGGAATGTGGGCTACTTAACATTGAGGATGCAAGTTTTAATTTTTTTGCTATGCTACAAAACACAGTTGTTAGAAGGATAGCTATTGTACCCTCTGAAACTGCATATAAACTTTATAAAATATCATATCTATCTGTCTGTTGTACTGTTTAAAAAGCGGACAGTAAAAAGATTTTGCAATAAAAACACATACAGTAAAAACTCTCCTTAAAGGGACAGTTCACTCAAAAACTCTGTCATCATTTACTCGCCCTCATGTTGTTCCAAATCTGTATACGTTTCTTTGATCTGATGAAGACAGAGAAAGATATTTGAAAGGATGCTTTTAAACCAAAAACAGTTCTTGGCCACCATTGACTACCATAGTAGGAACAATTGCTTCATAAATGTCTTTGTTCTGTTGAACACAAAAGGAGATATTTTGAAGAATGTAGGAAAGCAAACCATTCTGGGGCATTTTTGACCACCATTATAATGTTTCCTACTATGGTAGTCAATGGTGGCCAAGAACTGTTTGGTTACAAGCATTCTTCCAAATATCTTTCTCTGTGTTCATCAGAACAAAGAAATGTATACAGATTTGGAACAACTCGAGGGTGAGTAAAGGATGACAGTTTTTTTATTTTTGGGTGAACTGTCCCTTTCAGTTAACACGTGCACGATGTGCCCAGTAACTGATATCCCTCATTTATTCTGCACAACAGATCAGAAAATGTTAAAGTGGCTTCGGGTCCACCAGGATAATAAATCCAAGCAGTTCCACCAGAACCCCAGAAACATGAAAGACACCTTTAACATTTATTTAAAACTCCTCCTGCGTGTTGGCCTCGCTCTGTCAACCTCCGACTACAGAAGCTTCTGTGAGACCTGATGCCCTGGAACATCAGAGAACTGAACCTCTTTCCCCTACACAGTCTGAGAGAAACAGGCAGGGTGGAAATCGCATCCTCACAGCCCCCCGCCATGTGCATTTTCATACTTTCAACCCCTTATCATACGACTTTGAAAAGCAGGAGAGCGAGGGAGGCCAGTGTAAGACTGTGCAGATGGCCGTTTGATGGCCTCACAACTGAGTTCCTCAAAATGAGTCAAAAAAGCCTTCAGTTCAGCGTCAGGTGTCCGAGGACCAATTTTGGACGACCGCTGAACGAGGATGACGGAGGGACCCCTGATGTTTTGGTTGAGACATGAAGTGAGAAACTGCACCCCAGTGTTTCTTTGATATCAATGGACTGTCAGAAGCACGGTGCATATTAGTTCTCTTGGAAGGACTATTTAATCCCCCCAAAACAGAATATGAAAAAGCCTCAATGCTGGAACTTTGCTTTTGATAACTTGACTGGGGTTGTTATCTTGGCGAGTGTGGTTGATACCGCAATCTGGCCTTTGCGCGATCATCGTTTCTCACAAACCTCCACAAAGACCTCCATGATCTGTAACCAAACACTTCGTCATTGAATGTCATTTTTAATAACGTTGTGGGTGACTATTGACTGCTATAGTGGGAAAACAAAATACAATGGTAGTTAAGGTGCCCCAGGACTTTGGTTTTCAACATTTTTCAAAACATCTTCTTTTGTATACAGAATACAAAATGTATACAGGTTTGGAACAACTTGAGGGTGAGTAAATGTAGTTGAATTTTGAGTTCACTACACTTTTTTTGCTGCTTGTTCAATTTACTTAACTTCCTTAAGTTAAATCAACACAACTTGTGGAAAATTTGATCAAAACATGATTTTCTAATGTTTAGTCATATAACTGAAGCCACTAATGTTGGGACAACATAAAGGAGTTGTGTTGCGTTAACATAAAGCAGTTACAATTGGGCAGAGGACTTATATTTCCCAGCATGCTTTGCGTATAACTGCATTTTGAGAGTTATTTTCTTAAATAAGTGTTATTTTATGCATTTGTCATTAAAAAGAATCACTTGTGTTTAATGTTCATTTATCTTTAAGGTTTTGAAGAGTTTGTTATATTTTTGAGTTTTGTGGTTACCATTGTTCAGAAAAGCATTGACTTTGGTTAGGTCGTGGGCGGGTACGATCATTTATTTGCATTTCTGTTGAGTCTGTTCAGTATTAATGATATCAGTATCCTTATTGAAGTTAAATGAAGAAATGTCTAATTAATGTAAAAAAATTATAATATAAATAAATGTTTTGAGTGCTTTCATTAAATAATCTAATCAATAAAATTGGGTTTTTATTTTGGTTCAATGTAAAATGTGCATGTATGTGACACAAATTAATTAAATCAAGACTACGAAATTCATACAACAAGATTGTTAAGAATCATTTCAAACAAATTAGATTTTGTTGGAGAAATGTAATTCAATTTCGTGTAAAAGTTTTCCTTAATTTAATTAAGTTCGTTCAACAACTTTTATTTGAGTGTATTCCTTTAAGATCATAAGTAGAACTTAAGTAAATTTTAAGCATTAGTGAACATGAGTTTTGTTGTCTTACTCCAAACTTACTACTAAACCATTGCCACAGTTGTAACCAATTCAGAGGATGGCAGAAGACGATTTCTGGTTTATATTCCCACCTAAACACGGGTCTTGAACCATGAGGTTGCAAGTTCTTCTGTATACTCTGGTTTGCGACACGAAGATTACAATTCACTGAACTTTCAGTGTACAAAAAAGAGTGAATCATTTACATATAAATGGTAAAAAGATTTCATGAGCACACTCTGAGACACAACAAAACCATCAAGAGACCAAATGCACATAGGAAAAATACACCAAGCAATAATAAAAACAAGAGGAGGAATGGAAAGAGTCATCTTGTTGTGTAATCTTCACCCCGGCTGCCCTCGGGAAGAAGTTCTGAACGCTTGGGAATGTGCTTGAAATGGAGGATACGTACTTGAACTCCACCCTTACATTCTGCTTACCCCCCTGCTTCACCAGCTCTGAGGCGAGCGACGGTCTAGGAAAGATGAATGCGTCTTCAACAGCGTGCGTGAAATCAAATTAGTGTTTAGTCACCCCCATACGCACCGCGCTTGCCCTAAACAACAACCCGAGACTCGATCATTGTAAGCCCCTTCCTTCCACACGTAAAGGATGACGTTAATTATTTGCAAATCTAAAAAATATTAATTGTGTTTTCACTCTCCGTATACAAATAAAGACATCAACAAATTCCTCAAAACAATGAGATTCTTCCCCGGGATACTGAAGCCCGGAGGTATTCTAATTCCATCATCCGATAGAGTCTCAATATCTCATTTTCTCCGTAATCAAATAGTCGGTTATGAGGAAAGATGATGTTGTCATACGTTTTCCATTTCCCTCATATAGAGCGAGCGCGCAGGCTTCAAACAACGCCTCCCTTTCTCATTTTGCCGGCGCTCAGATTACATCACAGGCAGAAGTGTGAAGGCGCTACTCATAACAATGTCACATCGCATTAAGTCTCCCGTGCCACTTGTGGGCCTCAATCAAATTTCAGCTGACTCTACCTATCTGTGACTACAATTGGATTTGCTCGGAGACGACGGGGATTATGGCCACTTCTGTGTATATATTCCACTTTCTCCAATCTAGCGTTTGATCATGCGATCGAGCTCTTGGGGAATAAACCGGTTCGGATAGCTTTGGTGTGTAATAACCTATGGGGATTGGAGATGGAGTGAATGACAGGGGCACACTGTTCAAATAGGCAATATTACAGGGACACGTCCCAAAGTGAAACACGGGAAGCAGACGATGATCCCTGTTATTGAGGGAAGTCATGCTTCCTTAGATAAAGGTCAACGGGGCCAAGTGTGTATGAGAGTATGTGTGTAACAAGTGACACCAATGAATCTAGAGAATATTTTCACCCCAGGGTGCAAACTGAAGTTCATGTGGTCAACAGCAGATATAATGTTAACTTACCTTTTGATGCGCCAAATGATGGTTCTAACAACTCCAAGTGGATTTGCTTAAAGCTACAATCCATTACTTTTGTGTTTATCGCCTGTTTGAAAACATAAAATCGCAGGTTACTTCACATACATCACACATCTTTGTGCATTTAAAGATCATTTACATTTTGTAAAATTTGACGGCGACACTTCAAACATCATTATAAATCAATATATAAAAATGATTATCACAAGCTTAGCAGTGTGAATGGTGGTAAGGTAAGGAGACAGTTTTCAACACTGATTCTTAATGTACACATACTCAGTATCGGATTTTTGTTTATTTTAAAACAAAACCAAAAGTTATAAATCAGTTTTAAAATCGCAGGTTACATCACATACTTATCTTTGTGTGTTCAAAAACCACATCAGCAAAATCTGACCCCAGCACTTAAACATCATTATAAATCAATTAAAGATCGCGTATCACAAGCAGTTTCAGCTAATCTCATACAGTAGTATTGCACACGTCGTGTCTTCGTATTTAGTTTGATCAAATTATAAAAGAGAAATACAGCTGTACGATTATTTCTGGAAAAACACGAGCAGCTAGAGGTGGGACTACTGGGGTGAGTGGGACGTGTGAGTGCTTTGTACATTATGCACGTACACGCCGATTGGCAACAAAACACAGACATATGACTTAGTTTGACTTACCGCGTGCAGTTCATGTTCGGCATCTTTTAGTTCTGGGACCGCGCCAGTTTCAAACGATCTCCAAATCCAGCGTTATATCCACCGTTTACATAACATCCATCACTGATACGCCGAATGCTGAAATTCACTATCGCAAGAGTTACGATCTGCAGCACAGCGCAGCCCATCTTGACGCAGCGCAGATAATCTTGATGGTAAGCGGGTCTCGCTCGTCGCTAGGCTCGTGGGTGGGCTCTTTCTTTCGCCTGGCCGTGCTTTTCCGAGAGAATGTCCAACAAAAGGAATAGTATCAATTTGACGACACAGGGATCCAGAATTATTAAAAAACTTGGAGTGCTGGGGGAGTGTTTTAAGTACAGAAATATTACGTCATACATCCATCAAGTTTCTTTAAACAAGTTGACCATGTTAAGCATGAGAAGCCAGCACGTTTAACAGTGTAAAGAAGTCAGAATGCATGACATAGGTAAAAATACTAAATCATTATCACAAGCTTATCAGCGTGAATCGTGGTTCTTTATGAACAATATCTCAATATCAGGTTTTTTTCAAAAAAGTTATAAATTGCAGTTTTAAAAACGAGCAGTAATACATTCTATTACATTCAATCCCACAAAACACCAGTGGACATGAATAACACCAGGCTCTATCAGAACACTTTTGCACAAATTTTACACGGATATAGACCGCAGTTTAATTCATGTCAAACCAGTATCATGCCACAGTAACACAAAACCGGCTGAATGAAAGTGCGCCATCTGTGACGATTACGAAACGCTGCGGTGTAAAGTTACGCATAGCTGTGTTAGATGGAGAAAAAGCAGCCGATCCGTCTTAAACCCGCCTGGAGAGAGTTAGCATGTGGCAGGCTAACAAAAGACAGATTAGGATCCTGAAGGTATGCGGTTAAGATGGAGATTCTCAAAGCTACTCCACCTGAGAGCAGAGAAATGTGATTTAGCACGACTAGAGAAATCCCACAGTGTGATGTGGCTACGCAAGGTCAAAATTATTTTCCCTGCAACGGTGGATGATTTGATTTCGATGCTAATATTACGTTCGTATGATACATTACGGTGTACATTATGGCTACATATGGCCCTTCACGGGATTGTTTTCGAAAAGCGCAGTGTTAGCAAAGCCAAACTCTAAAATCATTATGGAGTGCCCTCTCCTTGAAGGGTAATGCTTGAAATGCAGGATGTTTCCTCTACTGCCAAGCTCTTCAGCAGGGCACACATCCCTCATAGGAGGTTTTCTTTACCGTATTGACTGGGGATAAGTTCGTCACTGGATCCGGATTAAAGTCTTAGGCCTATCTGTAAAACGGAGGGCGGGGGGAGAGCGTGGAGGAAGGGCAGAGGTTTGTTTACCTACATTGGCTGCTGTGTACAGATGGAACGTGGCGGATGAGAGAGAGGGGAAAAGTAGGACTCCTGTTGCAATGTCACCTCCAGATTGGACAACTCAGTCGAGAGCGATAACGCACACGGAGCTCTTAATTAATCATCAGCGCCGTATCGATGTGTCAATAAAGCCCTCGCTCGCCAGCCGCCCTCTATTAAACCTGGAAGCCCTGGAGTTCTAATTTAGCTTCTGCGATGCTCAACGCAGTGCGCCATCCAATGCCATGTCACTCACGTGAGGCTCTCAGGCAGGCGCTTCTCAGATTGTTGAGTTGAAGGACAACCGCCTAAAATACACTTGGACTTCTTCCATCTGTCTGTAAAATAAACCAGAAACAGAACAGTGCAGCCGACTCAAAATCAAAGAGCGAAGAAATGTTTCAAGGTTGCAGACCCCACAAGGCCCGGTCCAGACAATCAAATATTACACAACAACATTATGTGTCTGTTTACCTATGTAGCAGTGTCCTCACCATGCGTTTAATCCCTTTCAAAGGAACGAGATCGAGTCCGTTTGGCACCAATACAGATCAAACGTTACCTACGTCTCCGTTCTCGCCGAATGCAAATGCTGTTCTGCCCCCCGAACCAAATGAATAGTAAATGGACGAAGCGTACCGGCGGAGCTTGCATGCAGATTACCGGCCCAAAGATGTGAGCCTAATTATTATTCATGTTTACAAACTTTCATCTCCCGAGGACGGGCCAGCCTGCGACGGCGCATACATAATGAGCAAACAGACCGTGCTCGTCATGTGGACCCAGACATGCATTTATTCATGTAGCCCACACACACATTCACTTACACAACACACAGCGCTTCTGGTGTCTCAAGGGACCAGGCATTTATGAAGACGCCAATTCGATGGCATTATGGCGGCACTACAGATTGTTGATTGTTGGCTGCAGCTCTCCTCGGTATAACCAGTGTCCCGTCTCAGTCCTGCGATGCTCAAGAAGGCCCGTCTCCACCAGCCTCTGGGGATAAGCAGGAAGTGCTTTTCGCTGTCATAGTCGTCCACCGCATCCCAGAACCGAGATGCTTGCAGATTCTCAGGCCATATGGACGACAGCAAACAGCCTGTAGAAATATTGTGTGTATGTATGCGGTGAGGCAGGTTATAGAAAAACAAACCCTGAGGTTAAGACAGGTGAGAGGTATTCCACTGGCCACCGTGGGCTATTGATCGAGTACCTTCGACCGTGGGGTGGACTATTTTTCTTCAGGTCCCCTGTTGTTGTGTGTGTTTGCAGAATAAAATCTTCTATAAACCTTCTTCAAACCTTTCTCATTAACCTCATGCCACCGCGGGTGTGGTTTATAGAGCTCGTGCTTTGAAATGCAGCGCTGTAATTCTAGACTTAAGCCCATTTCACATGCGCCATAGCATCATGCTCTTTAATTTCTTGCATTTAAATGGTAGCAAAATGTATAATGACCCTAATTTTAACATTAGAGAGCTCTTTCGGGAGATATTATAACTGAGAAACTCACACAGTTGATGTGCACTCACAGGTAAGATAACGTTAAAAAACGGGCTGTCAAACGATTAATCGCGTCCGGAATAAAGGTTTGAGTTCATAATATATATCTGTGTACTGTGCATATTAATTTTGTATTTATAAAAACAAAACATACACATTCTTGTCTATATATTTAGGAAATATTCAAATGTATTCATTTATATTTACCAATAATTTGAAGTTTATTTATTGTTATATTTTTCTTAAATATATGCATTTATGTGTACGTGTTCAAAAATACAAAATTAATATGCACAGAACACCGACATATATTATGTAAACACAAACTTTTATTCTGGATGTGATTAATCCCGATTAATCGTTTGACAGCCCAAAAAAAAACAACAGGCACTTTTGTTAGCTGGATGTTTTGCACTTACACAATACACATACTTTTTGTTCACCCATCACAGGTATGTAATAATTGTCCTTTTTTCATGCTTTTTTTCGAGCTTGGCCATCTGCTGGGGTCCGTGACCGTATCAGTAGCTAAAGTAGAAGATTAATTATCAGGGGTAGAGAGGCCGGGGTCAGCATCTCCAGAGTAAAGCAGCAGCCCCAACACAAATCCCCTTCACCCTGGCCACACGCTGGAGGCTCAAGGGTGCTCCAAGGGTTCCTTTGGATGACAGTTCGTCTGTGTCCTACCCGGGATCCAACTATCTGAAAGCCACCGTTGCCGTTCTTGCGTTAGGCAATGACTTCTTTAACAATCAAAATAAATTAGGATAAAATAAAACCAAAGCACTTCCACTTGCAAGAGGACTGCAATGTTAAAGGGATAGTTCACCCAAAATTTTTTTTTTTATTATCATCATTTATTCACCCTCGTGTCTTCTGTGTGTATGAACACTTCTGGAAACACAAAAGAAGATATTTTGAGAAAAGTCTCAGTGGTTTTGTATCCATAAGTCATTGGGGGCCGATTTTCTTTGGTTACCAGCGTTCTTCCAAATATCGTCTTTTGTGTTCTACAGAAGAAAGTAAGTCATACAATTTTGAAATGACTGTGAGTAAATAATGAAAAAAAATTTCTGGGTGAAATATCCCTTTAAGGCAGATTTGTTATTATCTTGCTAGCACTACAAACAAAACGCTACATTTATCATCAGATGTGTATCTTGCTTCATATCAATATCACACGCTCACCCTTGACCTCACTCACACCTTCTTATGGCCCTGAAATATCAACAAAAATCCTTTTTTTAAATCAATTTTGTAAACGCATGGTTCGGCACTTTGTATTTTTCTGAAAACATTCCACACATCACCGCCCCAAAATGAACGGTGTGGATAAAAAGGATTAATAATACATTAACCTTGTCCTTCAGCCTGACCACTGTAGTGAGACGCAGGGCTTGAATAACAAGATTTGCCCTATTTTAAAGGGTCATGTCTTGGGAAACAGGATTTTCCTTGCTCTTATGAAAATGTCCAATGTGCTACGTAGGCACACAATACAGATACAAACACCGGGGTGCACATTAACAAACGGCCCACAATACTACTTTTACACTGCATGCGCTTCAAATGCAAAATGTTACCCAATGATAACTTATTGAGGTTTTAAAGGTAAAGTCGCAAAAACAAACACAAAACTTGAACAATTCAATTCTGAACATTCGTATTGCCAACAAACTCACAGTAATCAATTTTAAAAGACTGTTGGTGGTTACAGACCACATGTAGAGTTTCAGAAGAGAACTTAACAATGTCTAAATTATAAGAAAACTATTCCAATCAACCTTTAAGCAATAAAATGTCTCTGACAATGTTAAGCAGAGTTTCGCTTTGCGCAAATGAGCCATAACGCAATGCATGGACCACCAATGTAAGTAAAGAGAACCCGCCTCCTGTCAGATCCTGCAGCTCGTAACTAAGCGCTTATTTCCTCTATATAACATGTTCTCTTCCCACATACACAGAGGAGACCGTTTCTGAAACGTTTGTCACAGATTTTAATGTCTAAGTAAAGTGACCTCACAACCCGCAGTAATTTAATCACTGCACTTTCAGCCTAAATGTCAAAGAAACTATTAACAAATACCTACGGTAAACTAAATAAGAACTATTACTCATGCAAGAAATATTCAACATTATGAACGGAAAACACATTTCTACTAGAGTGTCCATGTAAGATGCACTGTGCCATGTCAACAAGCCCTTAAAAGAGAGGACATGTGGTTGATGTCTTGTACAGCAGTCGACACTGGGAGGAACATGTTATGACGGGTGCTTTGTGTTCCTGTGAGGCTAAAACTAACCGAGAATAAATGGAATGACCTCACACTGCAGTTCATCCTCCATCCCACCTCTCAGCTCCGACTTCAACACCCCTTTACATCTGACAGCGTACAACTCGAGCTCAGAACAACACTGTGAGCCCTTAGGGACGGAGCCCAAAGTTTACTCAAGGTAACCAATACAAAGAGCTCACTCACCTTTTCATTCACTAAAGATACTGAAGTTTCAGGCATTCGGGTATTGTTCTTGCAAGAGCTGTGAAGATTAAAAAGTCTGTTTCAGAGTATATTGTGTATGGTAGCAGAATATGGTATAAAATGGACAATATGGTTCCGTGTCAATATACTGTATATCCATTTGGCTATAAGAAGGGTGTTGCAGTTGAATTCATTTTTTTTTGACGTGGAATTATTCAGAACGCGTTCATTCTCACTATTGTGATAATGCAGGCTGCTCTCAACATTATCCCAGCCAATCCATACTTCCACCCTGTGCACTTGTTCTGTAGACTTCTTGGCTGCCCTTCAATGAATGATAGGGAAGATTGTGTCTCTCTCTCTCTCAAGGCCAGCAGATGAGCGCACCTGCAGAATGTCCCCAGAGACCTGCAGATTATACACCCCTCCCTCCAATTCCTCTGCTTCTCCATGCCTTTCTACCTCGCCTTTCGCAGGGAGGACGGAGGGCATCTCCAACGGAAGGTCAACAAGAATGAGATCCGCCATGGGATGCAGAAAGGGGTTGTGTTGTTGCATTAAAACATAAGACGCGAGGCTCGAGAAGAGAACTGAGAACACTGGGGGCTGAAATGACATTTGAATTACAGAACAGGCACATTATAAACAGAGCACTGGATGAAATTGATGGGAGCACATTTTGATATATTATGAATCTGGAGGCTTGACAAAAACCTCATCTCGTAATGCGTGTGTGAGACTGCATGTCATCTTTGAGGTTTTATTGACCCCGGGGTTTTATGTAGAAAACAAAAATAAACATAGATCATTATTGGGAACATCGGTGAGTGGGAGCTTTTTATTTTTGTGTTTTTAGTTTAGTGTAGCATAGACATTTGTGTTGGTTTTCTATTTTGACTCCCGCAGCCAAATAGAGTCTTAAACTTGTTACCAATTTATACTTTTAAAGGTTGTTGGTTCGAGCCCCAAAAATCTGCAGAAACACGGAAAACTGCGCCTCTATGTACAGTAGTCTTAAAGGGATACTTCACCCAAAAATGAAAATTCAGAGTTGTTTCAAATCTATATAAATGTATTTTTTATGATGAAGACAGGGAAAGATATTTGGAAGAATGCTTGAAACCAAACAGATATTGCCCCCCATAGACTCCCATAGTAGGAAAAATGACTTTATCTTTTTTTTAGTTGTGTTCAACACAAAATAAGCCATTTTGAAGAATGTAGGACAGCAAACAGTTCTGGGGCACTTTTGACTGCCATTGTATTTTTTCCTACTATGGTAGTCAAAATCTGCCTGGTTTCTCTGTGTTCATCAGAACAAAAGTAAAGTACACAGATTTGGAACAACTCGAAGGCGAGTAAATGATGACAGAACTTTCATTTTTGGTTGTTTTAATCATACTTTACTCACCCTGTTAAAACTGTTTTCTTCTGCAAAACACAAAAGAAGATATTTAGAAAAATGTTGGTAACCACAAACCGTTGGACCTCATTGACTTCTGTATGGACACAAAACCAATGCAAGTCAAAAGGGACCAACGGTTTCCTGTCACCAACAATATCTTCTTTTGTGTTCTGCAGAAGAAAGAAAGTCATACAGGTTTGAAATGACAAGACGGCGTGTAAATAATGACAGAATCTTCATTTGGAAGGTGAACTATCCCTTTAAAAGTGCTATATCACAAGTACTACTTTCTAATGTTTACTATATAAATGTTCCAAATGCTAACTTTGTGTTACTTGTTGGACCTTTCGGTATCATTGCGCTGGTACATCGCCATTCCATAAGATCAATGCTGCCGACACAAAAAAAGATTTCATTTCAGTCTGTTTGTTTGTAAAGGAAAAGACATCTATACTGAGAGCGCAGTGTAAAAGAACAGCAGAGAATACAAATGTGTTTGCCATTTCTGCAATAGGAAACTGAATCAAAAATAGAAACGTCATGATGAGACACAGGGAGAACTAGATTGACCGAGATGACACGACCAGATGGAACTGAAAAAGAAAAACAGTCTAGTATAAAACAGTATAAGGTACATTGAGAAAACAGCCAAAAGTAGCTGGCGGAGGAGGAGCGGTGAAAACAGCATCAGAGTAGAAAAGTGTGACTGAGGTAAACACAGCACAGGTGGCAAAAAGATTAACAATTCCATTAGCGAAGCTGATTAGATCTTATGTGCTATTTTTGAGCGCTTCTCCCACTGAAACAGATGTTTTCTTTATATTTACAGGCACATTACTTCAAATAGCGCTTGTGATGATTTCTACTTTGGGCTTTATTACTAACAAAAGCCATTAAATATATTTGGCTCGCACGGTTGTGATAAAAACCCACCACCTCTTTTTTAACCAACCTCTTGACCTCTGGATGTCTTAAAGCTATACAAACCATTACATCAAATTCACCCGTAAACAAGCCCCAGCCGTGGGGAGCGCTGGCTTTTTTTAGCCTAACAAAGGGACTGTGGGGCTTGGACAGTCGGTATCTTTAGCTCTTGTTTCTGAATTGTTGCTCTGTGCTTTGTGCTCCTGTGAAGGTTCAACAACTGCCACCGCAGTAATAAGCGCCATCCTTCTACCGCATCTCCGCACACACCTTCACAATCTCTCCTTCTTAATTTGCTCCCCACGGAGCAGTGAATGATTTCGCCTGTTCTATGCTTTATATTAAACATTTCACCCTATTAGCTCTCAATAATCATTTTCTGCTGCCACAGACAGGGTGATTTCCCCAGGCGCATAAAAACGCAATAACACCGGCCCGGTTGCCAAGCTAATATTGCCATCATTCGTTTTTATGTGTCTCCTGCAGTCTGGGGAAAATGCCTCCTAAGAACTCTCTCCCTCTCCGGAAACAACCGAGAGCACGAAGCATTTGTACCTTTCGAAAGTTGTACAGAATCCAATTTCCTGCAGCGCTAGCAAAAAGTCGCAATATGAGGGAGGAAAAAATCAAGTGAGAAAAAGGGATGTAATTTTGTTCTTTCTTCACAGTACAGATAGGTAACATAATACACCTCTTCACACACCAAACAGGACAGTATCCCGGAACTAAATGTGCCTCAAATAAGCTCTTGGATCGTAAGGCAAAGCGCTCCAACATTTTTTCTATTGGCTCATAAATCCCACAATCTTATTTTTGAGCAAGTATACACTTGGCCGCATCCATAAACATATCAGCCAATAATCACTATCGGCTTTTTTCACATTATCGGCCAATATGCTCAGGGCCGATATATTCTGTCAATCAAAAGAGGACAGGAAAAGGCAATTCATGTGTGCTCTGTGTATAGAGAATGTTAAGAAATATCACAAGTTTGATGTTCAATAATTATAGTCATTTTATGAATTAATAACATTCAGAAAGTTACGACATATTCATTTAATCTTCAGATCACAAATCACGCTATCGGTATCAGTGGAGAAATTTGACATCATCTCTAAACACAACCATGGGCGTGTTTACCATTTTGGGGGCCCTAAGCAAAGTCAAGACCTGAGGCCCCCCACACATGCCCAACTTTTTTGTTTGAATTGCACAGCGGTATTGAGTACATGGGATTAATGAGACATATATGCATAAAATATAAACTGGATTTATTTTACGTTGAACCACATAACAGCACAAAATTCTCTCGAGTTTGTTATAAGAATAAACCTTCTCAGTTTTTGGATGAAAAAATTGTCCTTTGTTTTATTCAGAATAATACAGAATGCTTTTAGCTACAGTATAAGAAAGTAAAAGGTGAAAGATTCTTCTTTTAATGCTTCTTTTCATAGCATTGTGTTGCTATATTTATAAAATTAATATTATATTTAATTTATTTTGCTTTCTTTTGTTTTTGAGCACTGCTTTGATACGTGCGCTTCATTGCGTATATATATATATATGAGTGTCTAAAATGATACCGCTTGTAGCCACAAGGGGGCCCCCAAACGTGCGGGGCCCTACGCATTTGCATGGTTTGCTTGGTGGTTAACAACACTACTGAACACAACAGTTATATAAAGTCAATTAAGATCGTAATATTCTGTCAGATCTGTCAGTCCAGGTGTTATGGAGTACTTCTGTAGATAGAGAAAAAACTCTTACCCTTTGAAGTACACAAGCTATTTCCCAGACCTTGAGAAGCAAGCAGAGTTTATCTCTTACGTCAGCCAGGGTTATATTAGTGAGGTACGTGTGAGTACTGCATCATGCAGACAGACACAATCAAAGTAAACTGTACATACATTACATCGACAGAAATGCATAAACAATCAAATTAGCATGTCGCTTCATTAGACATACCAAGACATACCACAACGCCATGCGGCAACTCTTGTGACAACGAAGTGGTCTTAACAACGCGCCCTCCCCTTCTTTTGTTCTGGTATTCTCGGTTTCTTCTCGCAGTGAGAAAATCTCTCATTAGCAGCAGGTCCGGAACAATCACTCAATATCTGACTCGCTGGCATCTCTGTGTTTTTGTTGATTGCAGGCGAAAGCAATCAAGTGATTCTCCCTCTCTGTCTCGCTCGCGGATAGCTGATTAGTTTTTTCAGGATTAGCGGCATCCGTCTTATACTTTATTCATGCACTCTCATTAACACCGTGTGCTGAAAAGTGCCACTATCAAGCAGATGAACAAGAAGGTGGCACTCGTTTCTGATAATTGTAGAGACGAAGGGATTTTGGCCAAGCTGGAACACACTGTGAAATCTCATAATTCTCAGTCTGCTTGCTCGCCGTGTCCCCGGCTTCTCCGTCTTAATTGGAGGCAGGCTTCAGGTGCGAGCGCGCCAGCGTGAGGCAGAGATGAAATCAAATTACATGTCAGAGTCCGGACAAAGTGGGAGCTGATTGAGGAGAAAATGGAGGCTAATCTCCTGTATAGTGTTTTTGGAGGCATGCTGGCTGAGATTCTCCAAGATTCACCGAGCAATAAACAGAGCGGGAGGAAGTGAAGAGCGAGTGTGCGGCATTCGAGAAGGACAATAATGGTTTTACAGTAGCTATGCTTGGATCGCAATACCACTATACTACTTTTTTATACTTGTAAACTAGGCACATTATGCAAAAATTCGAATGACTTTGATTGTACATTATAGCACCAAAGTACACGGCATGGGATGCTATATCCCATAATGCAACCTGCTCAGCCAGACCTCATCTTAAGCACACTAACCTATCAAACATCCATTTTCTTAGCACAACAGGAAGCTCAATTAAAGATTAAAGACACATACAGCAGAATAAATGTTGCGGGCTAACTGTAAAACTGTAGTTTTTGCAGCAGGTTTGCCAGTAACTTACTGTAGATTTAATCACAACTTAATATACTTTCCACTTAGTACCGTTTTCAATTACTTTAAAACACTTTGACTTTTGAGATTCAAAATGAGCATGAAGAGACTGTCAGTAGCACAGCGACACTGAAAAAATGACATTCTTCCTAAGCATAAATTTTCTGTAAAACTATTTAAAACTTCTTAAATTACGATACGTTTACATAACAAGAAAAGACATTTACTCTTGTTTTATGAAAGAAAAATATACAAACTAGGTAAGTTTATGCTTAAAACAAAATTGTACATTAAATCTACAGTAAGTTATAAAACTTTCGCAGCAGGTTTTCCAGTAAACCTGATGCCTGATGGAAGGACCGGAGGCAAATGCTATACATCAGATTGCATAGACAGCGCTTGAATTAGAAGCTGTAAAGTTGTTCATTAGAAAATCTGCTTTCAAGTTTGTTAATGGGCACAACAGTTAACAAACCTTTGAGCAACTGTCTCTAAAGTCAATCTTTCACTAATTACTAAAGACTACAATTAGTACAACAGAAATGATCTGCTTCTAATTAGACCAGACTCGACATTACCAAACATCTCTAACACGGGAAATCTTGCGTCTCTGGAGCTATGGCAACTGTGAGGAGAGCAATTCCTCTCCACTTGTTAACTAGTCAGGTTTTTGCCTTAAACCAAACACAAGCTCACTGCCCGTCATTCAAAAAAGCCCATTGTATTGAGATATTACTTACATAAACAATGTTAGCCATGGCTCATTTCGTCTTGACGGATGATCAGTTTTGTGACAGACACTTAATGACAATAACTATGAAGTACACTACAAAAGCAATAGTTGATTGTTTGATTTGATTAATGATTTCAACCATTCATTTTACTAGGACTTCCATGTTAAATGTTCAAAAATGTTCTTGACATAATGTAGAATGATTTACAGTAAATCACAAATAGGACTTTAGCTGGGTTTTCACATACAGAGTCACAATATTAAACTGTATTACAAAAGTGATCGGGTTGCAACCTAGATTTGATAGCCCGAGTACATTTTAATGACCAAGACAGCTAAAGACTAAGACGGCAGTTTCAGATGTACACCAAGAGATGGCGCTACTGTGACTCCCATTGACTGAACCACAAGCACACATGCCAATCACAACATAGCTTACCATCCTCTAAACAAGCATGGGATCAAATCCTCTTTGGTCCGCACTGCTCCGTAACATTATATGACCGCAATAACTGATCAGATCTCAACCCTGTCATAAACAAAAACAATCGATTGTTGACTGATTACAGCCTTTGTTCAATATCAGTTGATCTTTCTGCTCCGTTCATCATCTTTTACATGCAAGAACAAGCCATTTTATCAGCCTCTCAAAATCCCCAAAGGAGAACACAATGCGACTCTCTGGCACGTTCCCCAATAATAGCAAAGGAAGGATAATAGCCAGGGCAAAATGTCTGGCTATAACTACCGGTTTAACACATTTAAATTCTGCTCCATTAGTGTTGCAAAGATCTTTCACACAAATGCACCCCGCCTGAGCCCCATTCAGGCAACGGATGAGTTGACAAGCCCCGAGCTTTCATTAGAGCTCCAGGCAGTGCTCCGGAGATGTATCGGGTGTTGTTCTTCAGTCCAGGTTGGTGACATAACAGGCTGAACCCCGGCCCCTTAACAATAACACCGGCGTCTCCGCGTCACCTCCACAGAGCGACAATCCTGTAGGTGGTCTGCACGGCTATAAGCTCGCATCAATCTCAAAACGATGAAGCTGAGCACAGGCTGTTCTCCACTCGCTCACAGGGTGCAAAACTACAGAAGTGTGAACTGCTGTACGTTTGAATGTCTAAAAGAAAACTTTAATGGTCTTCAAAAAGTTGCAAAAAATATACACGGCAGATGTTTTCTAATCTCAAACCTGCACACACAGGCTCCACCGGGTCCCTTGTGTTCCCAACCCGGAAAGACTCGGGGCTCTGAACATGCGTTCTATCTGTTAAGAAGCAATTGTTGCGTTTTCTTATCGCTACTAAGATTACAAGGGTCTGCAGGATTTGATCATTAAACTGTAATGATTCCAGTCCTCTGTTATCTGTCTAATGAGCGATTCATGTTATTGTGCTTTGATTGTTGCGACATTCAAAGGACAAATTCTACATTTATAATCATGATAACGAAGAGCTTTGACTGACATCTTTACCACATGAATTGAAGACGAGCAAGGGAGCGTTTGCGGAGCCCTCGGTATGATAATCTGTCTATCAAATTCCATCTATTGCGTAAGGTTACGCCACGCAGGGCTTTACATTGCATAGCGGGATTTTATTTCACATTCTTTATAAGGTTTGTTTTCAAACTCTCACTACGATGCAAATGCATAAGCTTTGGTTATTAATCTGGGGTGGTGTAATTAGAAGCACAGATCATTAGGGCTCTCATTAAAATATATGAAAGCGTGGCGCTGAGGTCTCAGACCTGCTCTCAGCAGAGGTGCGGTCCATTCACAAGCTGTAAAACGGAGTTGGTTTGAACAAGTAGGTTTCCAAAAACAGCACAGAAAGCAAAGCAAGTCCCATCCTGTCCACATTCCACACCTCACGGAAAATTCCACCAAGATGCAAGATAGGGGTAGGAAGATTTAGCAAAATGCACTGATCTGAGAGTCCTTCGGAAATGGATTTTGTTTTACCTTTGGTGTCATGTACGTCGACGTATTTTGCAGAAAGTCAAAGCATAGCAGTTAGCTTCACGCCAACGACAATTCGGTATTTGGCTCACGTACATATTCAAACACATTCATCTGTTGCTTAGAGGTTTATCACTTTATCGAGGGAAAAACTGGCTTTAATTTGTCCGCATCTCATCGAACCATAAACTCCGATGCGCGTCGTGTTTGCAAAGGTTCAAACGTCTCGGCTCAATAAGAACTTGTCTGGCTGCTGGAAATTTGAATCAAACTTTGGTGCACTGCCTCCAATTTAAATGTTGTAAAGCGCTAAAGGCAACATCAGTCCGAGATATTTTCCCCTGCAAATATTTATTTGTGCTATAAGGCCCCTTATTGTGTCGATTATGGTGTGCCAAACTCATTTGTAGAAGCGCCGTTCCGAAAGCTTGTGTCAACATTTTCGCCTGTCACTCACCGCCCGGCTCCCTGCCTCGCTAAATGGCGGCCGCTGGTTCGGGTTCACAGGCTTTTGTGACATCCCAGTCATTTCTTGTCATGGGCACGTCTGAAGCGTCTGTCCAGGGACAGCCTCCATTTTAGAGGCAGATTGCATTAGGCATTTAAATCACCATCAGCAATAGGCTTGTCACATTGCCTCTCCAGCTACAAGCAAATGCCTCTGCCGCTCAGAACTTATTTATCAGGAGGATGTTTTTGGAAGCGCTGGGGGCTATTAAAGCCGAAAATGATAACCCTGTCAATGTCGCCGTCGCTGTTTTGGGCTTTAGAAAAAAAAGGTATCCGTATTCCACAACGTCCGACTCATCAAACAGAGACAGCTGAAATCGTATATGATGCACAATCTCGCTGACTAAAGACATCCACAGAACGCTTGAAATGAAAACAGAATCTGTAATAAAAAAAACTCGCAACAGAGTCTGAACACACCACTCGAGCATGTGTACTGTAAGTGCCGGTTGTATTCTGTCTCACGGGTGAAATCGTAACGAACCGTAATCTTTTAATTCGTGTTCATCGACACAAATTTCCCCCTGTTTTCGTGTCAGTCAGCACGACTTTCCACCAAAAGTACTTATACGCGATATCTTTTATTTGTATAAATATATATCAACGCAATCTGATGGGAATTCATACCTATATTACAAGATGGCTCAATTCGTGTGAATTCATATTTCTAACGATCTTATTCGTATGTTTTGTTATGATATGACTTTTCCCCGTGACGTTAGGTTCAGGGGCGGGATTAGGGTAGCCATTTATCATTGCTTCTGCCACCTCGTGCTAGCATTTTTAGCTAATTTAGCCTTTGGAGCTGTGATTTTAGGGTTTGAGTTGAGGTAAGGTGTTGGTATTTGCGACTTCTTTTGATATCAGGTTAGTAAAATATAAATGTACATACACACGCGGTCTGTGTAATGAAAGATTGTCGTGCTGGTGACACGAAAAAAAGAGGAAATTCGTGTTGATGAACAAGAATGAATAGATTTACATTCCGTGACAATTTCACAAATTCCCATGAGACTGGGTTGTTGTTTTAGAAAAGAAATGGCTTTCAGCTTTTAATCATGCCAAGTCAGATTTCCTTATCGACTTATATACCGTAGAGAGATGCGTATTTTCTATTTTATATCTTTATTCCATGGTGATGAATCTAGCGTTGAGCAACCGTACGTCTGCTGGTTCTGTTACTCTCTTTCCAGATAAACCGTCAGATTTACCAGAACGGGAAAAAATGGAATCTGAGGTAGATTCATAATTTACTTTACCCGCCAGCTTTACCCAACCTTTTGGCAAGAAATAAATATGTAAAGCTGGGGGCTGGGAGTGATATTTTCACAGCCTCGCTGTGCAGCTAATGTTTCATGGAGATAAGGAACGATTCAGAAGCAGACCGGAAAAGATTAAAAACCATCAATTTAGCTTGACTGACCTTCACAGTTATATACTCTATTGTTTAGAGGATGTTAAATCATTTTATTCCATTCAAAAACTTACCATTACTCAATAACTTACTGTAAATGTACAATGAAAAATGTTGTATGATGATAACTCTTCCGGTCTTAGACGACGTTAAATGTAAATGAACAAGCATAGGATTTAAATGATTCACGTACATGACGTGTCTTATTCTGATCCTCAAAAAAACCTTGCACACTGAACTCGTAAAGCAGACTCTATTGCTTGGGGAAAAGGGGGATTTTACAGTCTTGAGTGACGTGGAAGAAAATGGGAATAGGATGGTGGAAAAGCATGAAAAACGAAAAAATGGACCGGCTGATCTGGGCTCATCTCTTCTTAAATGACTGTTAAAGTAAACTTGGATGAAGCACTGACAGGATTAGACAGATAATCCCATAACACAGATATCGCAGAGTTCTGTAAGTCACTCTTCTAGACCACTGGAGTGTCTGTTCAAGCTATACCCTTTCCTCTATATGCTCTTTACTCTATATACAAAAGATCACTCCGACACAATCCTGGATCTAGCGTTGAAGAAAGTGGTCGGTCGTAAAGCGGATCAGTTCGCCACACCTCACACACGTCTATGAAAACAACCCAAGTCATCAGCACATGTACCGCACACATTGCATTGAAATACATTTTCACTGAATTTATTTGAGATTTCGGTAACACTTTAGTATAAGGACCAATTCTCACTATTAACTAGTTGCTATTAGCATGCCTATTATTAGCATATTGGCTGTTTATAAGCACTTATAAAGCACATATTCTGCACGACCATATTCTACTTCCCTAATCCTCCCCAATACCTTAACCAAACCACTACCTTACTGACTATTAATAAGCAACAAATTAAGAGTAAACCGAGCAAAAGTCGTAGTTAATAGTTTACTAAAACCGAGAACTGGATCTTAAAATAAAGTTTGACCGAGATTTATTTTCTTCATCAAAGCTATCCACACAGTGTGCCTCTGTTTATCCAAAAAAGACATATATATCGTTTTTTCACCCTCGTGTTTTTCCAAACCACTTTCTGTCTTCTGCAGAACACAAAAGGCGATTGCTGATATCCAAACAAAATTTGACTTCCACTGTAAAGACACGAAACACATACATTTCCCAATATATAATTTTTGGAGTTCCACAGAAGAGAGAGTCACATACAGGTTTTCAATGACATGAGGGTGAACAAACGATAACATCATTTCAATTTTGGGGTAAACTATCCCTCAAAGTGCAAAAAAAACGAAATGACAAATTATGGAGATCGTTTAACTTTCTTCTTATACTGTCAATGTCATTACATGCAGTCGTCTCTATGAACGACACACACAGACAGACGTGTAAATTAAAGCCATTGAAATACTAAGTGCTATAATTTTCTACACTTCTCAAGTCTATAAAAATGTACCACTGTAGTTGAGTTTGCTCTTAGCTCATAACTGGAAATACCCGAAGCAGGAAAAAAGCTTTGCATCATCTGAAAATAGCACTGGTCTCCAAGAGTATCTAATGTATTAGTATTAAAGCCCCAAGAAAAGAACGAGGCTAATTTCCCTGAAGTCTGGGAGTTCATGCAGAACTACTTTGTCCTAAGACACTGAGTTTTATTACCACCCAACCAGAGGAACAGACAGCCCCGATTCCAGCCGTCCAGCTCACCGTCTCTGATCAAAACATTTCTCTACCTCTAATGAAAAAGCAATAAATTCTCGACTTAATCATGCAATATGGCCGTGGATTTAAAGATGCTGTTCACCGTCATTTGAACCACAAGGCCCCCAAATTCATGTGGCTTAAAACTGCATTTCTGGGGCCGATGCTTCACCTGCAACCTGTGTGAAGCGTGCGCCGTCTCGTCCACAGAGATCTGCACTCGGTTCTAATCAGGCCCTCCAGCTGTTCTTTCTTGGCATGCTTTGAGTTTCCATAGAGACGACGACAAGAGATCCAAAGAGTTTTACAAACACCAGGAATTCGGCTTACAGGCAGGCATGCACAAGCTCACGGAGGGGAACACTAAAAGTGGGTGGGGTGATTTTGGCATGGGGAGGAATCTACTTCAACACTAATACAAGTCCAACTACCCCTGACTAGGACACGTTCATCTATGCATTATGTATTTGCACAAGCAGCGTCTATAAGAGACAACCATGCAGGACAACATACAAAGGGCTGGAGTTCACCACCTCAACTACACTACACCTCAACTTTATTCATTTAGTTGGCCTGTACTGCAGACAGACCGTTCGGAACAACTACACTTTAGAGTTCCCTCGTCTGAAGCGCCCGCAGTGAGCCAGTGAGTCGGTACTAATGTGTTGATTGGGCCAAAAGAGAGGCTGAGAGAAAAGAGCATTTTGATGATGGCCCGCTGGGATGGCAGCCCTCCACTGTTATTACCCAGCTTTTAATTACAGCGTGCCAGCGAGAGGGGCGGAAAAGCACTGGTTTCTCATGTCTGATGAAAGGGGACTGCGAGCATGAGATGTTCAGGGCATTCACACAAAACACGATGCAAATGTCTGGCGTCCAATGCGATCCTGAATAAAAGAAGCCAACCGAGTGTGAGAAGTACTTTTGTAGGCACGTATGCACTGTATATGTAGGTCCGGTACAGTAGCTGACACCGGCAACCATGAGGACCTGTAGCAGCACAAAATGCAAATTAGGAAAGTTGTGTGCTTCTGGAGTCTAAATGCGATAAGCCATGCACTTTTACGGGATGGTTCACCCAGAAATAAAAATGATGTCATCATTTACTCACCATCTGGTCATTTCAAACCTGTATGGCTTGCTTTCTTCTGCAGAACACAAAAGAAGATATTTTGAAGAATGTTTGTAACCGAACAGCGGTTACAAGCTGTACCCATTCACTCGCATTGGTTTCGTGTCCAAGAAGAAGAGAAAGATAGAGAAAGAGAATGAACACGTTTCCGTTTAACCCAAAGAACTATCACACGTTAAAGAGTCTTAGCATAAGTGAATAGCCATTGATCGGCTACCAACATTCTTCAAAATATCTTCTTTTGTTTTCTGCAGAAGATAGCAAGTCATTCAGGTTTGAAATGAGAAAAGGGTGAGTAAATGATGACAGAATTTTCATTTTTGGGTGAACTATCACTTTAATCCTCTAGAATAATCATTCCTACAGCTGCATGCTTCCTTTTATATTTTCCCATCACTTTGGGTTGTTGCTGTAAAATCTTGTACCGAATGTCAAATTAAAGGAAAATGCTCAAAACAAACTAACAGGTTTCTTGGAACGTGACTGAGCTTATTTTCCCGCGTGAACAAATTCATTCTCTCATCTATCTCTATGCGCACGCACACCTCCTCTTGGGTGAAATCACATTCACAGTCGGCTCCGGGAGAAGATGGCCCATTCGTATTCTAAAGGCGACGCCTCAAATTTGCATCCAAACTGAGAATGTAATATTTATGATGTCAAATAATGGCAGTCTTCACTGTCAATTTGCTTTGACACGAAAGTACATTACATGGCTGCCGCATTCCAGCTTGGGCAAGTCAGAACAGACATGGGCAACATGTCTTCGCATTCCCGTCAGGCCTGAAGAAGAGAAAGGTACAGAAATGAATGCACTTCCTTAAGGTTACATACACTTTTCCATTTCATCCAAAGCATTTTTATACAAAATCACAGGATAAAGTGTGTTAACAGTGTGCATGGATACTTACTAATCATGGCTTTCGGATCTTAGATGCTTTACCGAACCTGTGCCGTATAACCAGGAGCAAAGTTGAGAACCACAATACAGCATTCCTCCACGCATGAGTCACAGACGGGGGGAGACGGGACTCTTTAAACTGATCGGTCCTTCTGCTCTCATGGGAGAGGGAACAGAAAAGGAAGATTCAGAGATAGATGGAAGGAGAGAGAGATCAGGGATTCTTGAAAACCCACACACACAGTTTAAAAGAAAGAATGAATGCATTCCTGAGCGCGTTGAGACAGATTTGCTGCCTACAGGGAAGAGGCTACTGTAACCCAGCACCTCTATGTATGAGCGCATGTGTTTCTATGGGGGTCATGCCTCAAAGCCGTAACTCCGCTCTGACCTGACGTCTCAAAATAATACAGCCAGATGTATTACACTTGCTTGGTTTATTGAGCAATAGGTCATCTCTTCCTCACTGCCGAAAGGGCAGCGTCCCGCAAAATCGCCAATAAAGTTGCTCTGTGACTACTGCTGTCCCATTCTCATGCTAAATGCTCTCGTAAAAATTGCATTTTTTCTTAGCTGTCAATTAGACATGCACATTTTCAGATTTATGAAAATAAACATACTGGTCCTTTGCTGAATGTAACTATGAATGTGAAATAAAATGGTACACTTGCATGTCAATGTATTATGTATATTTATATATACTGTAGATGGTTTGAAAGCAAAAACATGAACAAACGTTACTGCGCATTTGTGCTTTTGTGAACCAAACTTAACATCCGGTACACATCCGCAAAAAATAGAGTCCCTGTAGATTTTATCCAGTGTTGGCGTTAGTTACTTAGTAATTAGTTACTGTAATTTAATTACTCTTCCCTTTAAAAAGTAAAGTAAGGGATTACTCTTCTTTTATTTGTAATTTAATTACAGTTACTTTTGATGTAATAAACTAAATACTTTGTGTAATATATGTGTGTGCAATAGTGGAATTGACATCAAAATTCGAAGTCTAACTTTAAAATCCGCACTTTAATGTGTAATTCTCACATTTGTAATACGTTTGTCAGTTAATAATAATACTTTATGTAGCTAAATATTATTTATTTGAATGAATTAAAAGAGCCGTTTCATGTCTATCCTTGAATCACTTAACTAATCAAGGTTGATGTAGGATATAGAAAGTAATTAGTAATAATTAACTAAATACTTTTTGGAGAGAGTCATTTGTACAGTCATCTCATTACACTATTGAATATGTAATTAGTAACTAGTAATTAATTACTTTTTCAGAGTAACTTACCCAACACTGATTTTATCTAATAACAAGCAAAAGAAATAACTCGTAAATTACATTAGCTAGAAAGTTAAAAGTATGTCTAACCAGTGTTATTTTGGCTAAACTTAAAAACGACAAAGTTACATGACTCATTCAATAAATTGTTTATTTAACACAATAATTATACAATGAAATATTCACATAAATAAATATATATTAAATAAAAAATGAAGCTATATTATTAGCCACTAGCCAGACCGATCAACAAACACATGTCTATACACACTACCGGTCAAAAGTTTGGGATCACTTAAGAATTTGAAGCTATATGTTTCAATATTTGAAAATAATGTTGTAGATAAAAATATAATTGTGCAAACATATTATTTTATTTCATTAGAAAACTAAATGTATATAACATAATTAAATATTGGTCAAACTGGACCAAATATGAATAAAAGCAGCCAATAAGAGTACGAAATAGATGGAAATTCTTGCGAAACGGTGAAAAAGCTTTCCAGGTTAGGAAAGCTGGATGAAAATATGCCAAGTGTAGGTTCATGCAAATTCTAGACACAGGGGGACTACTTTGAAGATGCTAAAAAAGCACAGTTCATTTATTTCGGATGCTTTAAGTCGCAACATAATTCCCAGTAACAAAGAGAGTGAGCCGGGATAGGCAATGTCAGTCCTGAAGTGCCGGTGTCCTGCAGATTTTAGCTCCGACCCTAATCCAACACACTTGAAAAATCGAACCCCAGCCTGCAGGATTATTTGGCTTGGAGCTAAAATGCTTATATATAGCTTTGTAACATTAATTTTTTCTCACATCAGGCACAGTGTCCTATGTACCTATACTTCATTTCAACTCATGTGTGACATCTAAAACTGTTAAAAATAGTTTTAAAAGGCTTAGAGGAGAGCTTGTGACTCCCATGCTGCAGGCAGGATGTTTGCCTTTCATTCATTCATGCACCTTTTGTTTTCTGCCACTGTTTGACTCGGGTCAATTCAACCACTGATTTTTTGGAGAGAAAGAGGCCTGTTTCTTTTATCCCCCTCAAGATTCAGACCAGGTGCAAAGTTTAAGAACGCTTCAACAGTTTTCAGGGCACGAAGACTATGGGGCGGTTTCCCGGACAGGGCTCACGCCTAGTCATGATTCAAGATTTAAAGAAGCTTTGTTGGCATGATAAAACTAATTTGACATTTTACAGGAAAATTAAATAAAAACTTTCTGCACAAAAACAGATTAAGATAAAAATATAATAAAAGTATATAAGTATCTATATACATATCAATATAAACAGAAAAAGAGCAAAGTATTGATGATTGATCTCAGTGCGGGTGACAGGATCCTGTCTTAGTGTCAGTTTGTGTGTGTTGCGTCAGTGTTTTGTTGTGTTGTGCTGGTTTTGTCGTGGCAGGACTTGACTTGACACCAGGTTTGAACTTCTTGAGTTTTCTCCCAGTATGTTTGAAATCTTGTTGAAACTGGTTAAAAACTTTGTGGAAGTTTGTAAAAGGGGGAAGAATGTTTCTCTGATGCGTGTATAGTTTGGACATGAGATGAAAACGTGCAGCTCTGTTTCCAAATGTCTTTCTTACTTAGTATACAATGTTTGTCTCGATTTCCAGTACAAATGTCTAAAAAGTCTTGAATTTCTTGATGAGCAAAATGACCTAAGAAAATAAGTCTTGTTTTAAGAAAAAAATATGAAATTTCAGTGAATTTGTGCTTAAAACAAGCAAAATAAATCTGCCAATGGGGTAAGAGAAATAATCTTGAATTCAGTGACTAAGAAAAATGTAAACCTCAATTCAAGATTATTTTTCTTACCCCATTGGCAAATTTATTTTGCTTGTTTTAAGCACAAATTCACTGAAATTTCATATTTTTTTGTCTAAAAACAAGACTTATTTTTTTTGGGTCATTTTGTTTATCAAGAAATTGCATCTTGATTCAAGACTTTTTAGACATTTGCACAGGAAAACAAGATAAAAATATTAAGTAAGAAAGTCATTTTTTGCAGTGTTGATTCTGTGTGCGGTGTGGACACAGTCGCTCTTCTCTCCATGTCTCTCTGTCTGCCCGTCTCTACCGTGAGCTTGCGATCACCAGTCTGTACATGCTCAAGATTTTTCTTAGTTTAGGGTCTTATACGGTTTTGGGGTATTCTTACAGTTTATATTCTCGTTTAATGACGGATAGCATTACAATTGACTTTGCTGAGCTGTTACTTCTATCCAGTGTTTGAGATATTTCTCTTTCTGTCTTTTTATCATTTGGTTTAGTCTGGCTGGGGTTTGGGGTTCATTTCAATTTTACAGCTCTTGTTTTGTATTTTAATTAGTAGATATAGTCCTAATTCTGCTCTGCAGGCGTTGTTTGGAGTTTTTTTTGTGTGGAATGCTTTTAGAAATTTCTGTTTGCAGAGTCTCTATTGGGTGAACTCTTGGTTGGTGAGATGGTCCCAAACCTCACATCAATACAGCGCGATTGGTTCTATAATTGATTGGATTTCAGCCAGATCCAGATCCAGATGGGATTTCAATTTTAATTCTTTTGATGGCGTAAAAGGCTCTTTGTGCATCGTCTCTCAGGTCATTCACAAGCTTGTTTAAATTTCCAGTGTTACTAATGTTTACACCAAGATATGTGTAGTTCTGGCGTGTCCTAAGGGCATGTTGTTTAGTTTGAAATTGGAATTTTTGGAATATCATGATTTTTTTTAAGGTTAACTGATAGGGCCCATGTTTGACAGTCCCAGACTAACTTAAATGCTAGAGGTGTCTTGATTAAAAACAACCAGCGCTTTGTTCAGTGCGACAATATCAGTGCGATTGTTTTGTCTCCAGATGCACGATGCAATGTGTTTGCCAAGTTTATCCCGTCTTGTCAAAGAAGCTTGGAAAAGTGTGTTTCATATTGTTATAATGCAAAGACATTTGTACATTTTTAAGATTTCTTTACATGCCACAACACATTTGGTGGCTACTGTACATACATAGACTACCTTGTAAAATAAGACATTAAGGTTTACATGTAGACATGAGCAAAAACTTCCAAAGTTGCCGTGATTTGGAAAAACTCAAACCAACTCTTGAAATACGTCAGTGGGCTAATGTGCTTTAAGATACACACGCATACACACACACACACACAATGCTCACCATGACACACCTGCAACAGAGATCTTATCTGATGGGATCCCAAACCTCCCCCTCTGGTGTAGAGTTCCTGTGGTCGAGAACAGAGAGAGAATGTGTGATGATTGCATGCTCAGACAGCTTTGTATATTCTAGAGATTCATGCTAGAATATACAAAGATAGTAGATGATGATAGTCTTTAAGTGGCGAACGTGAACCCAGACGTATACAAAATACCATTCTAACTGTCCTTTTGAAATACAAATGATGCCACACTTTCCTACTGAAAGCGGATGGGGTCAAACTATAAACCTGGCATTTACATTCCTGCAGGCCTTTGCAGAGGTAGATATTGGGCTTATACGTTCTTCGTGTCGGTCCTCCACCCGTCCCATTTTATTCTGCAAATTAGGCAAAAGACACGACGCCAGCGTGTGACAAAATCACTACTAAACAAACACACAAAAAAAAGTTGCGCTCCCAGGTGACTGTGAGAATCAGTCCTCAGGAATTCCATCAGATCTATAATCAGTCAAACCCCCACTGGCTTTTACCCACGAGCCAATTGTCTTCACTCAGAATCCTATAGAAATCGCAGGAGGGGTGGGGCATTCCTGCTCCTGTCCAGACTTGAGCCCACAGCAAATTGTCAAAAGAAAACATGCGTTTTAAAAGTGCCAAGTTTTAGTGCTGCACTTGTCTGCGATTTAATGTGAAAGGAAGTTACATGAACATCTGCGGCCGTGTGTCGCGTCAGCACAGCCAATGGTGTTGTAAAAACCATGCTAAAGAAGTAGATTAAAGTCTGAACTCAAAGCACGGGTCAACACAACTCGCAATAAAGCAGTTTAAGGAGAAACTTGCTTCATCCGTAAACATACACAAATAATTATTCTATTATAAAAAATAAAATTAAAAATTAACTTTGTGCACTCCGTAGCGATTCACTCCGCTAGCTTTGTTTTATCAGATTTGTTAACTTTAATTATTATAAAAAGAAGATACGTTTTTAACTGTTAAACACCTGGCAAATTAAAACATGAGCGTACATTCTTTCATTCAAATGTACAACACACAGCGAGTTAGAGGAACAAGGTGTGGTTCAGATTTATGATTGAGAGGGGTGCGGTTTACAAAAAAGGCTTCTTCCTATTGGTCGTTGTCTGCTGGTGAAGTGGTGCTACCTGAAGCAGGTAGGCAAATAAAGACAGACCTGAGACAGAGGATCACACTGTGGCTCCTCACACCTGCACCAAAAGGACCAACTATAGACATTTCCTTCAGTTACTCACCTTTTTCAACACTAAGGCTCGAGTCTTGCAAGTTTTGACAATTTCTCTTCTCTTTTTTTTTTTAATTTGTTTTGTTTTTGTTTAGATGTTTTCGACTTAAATGGGTTTGGATCTAACAGCATGCAGAAAAAGGTGAGTGTCTCAACAGCAAGGTACGTAAGATTTATTACAGCAAGCAACCTGGGAAAATCTAACGCCTATTATTTGCTTTAAAAATTTCGTTTATTTACAGCTGATTTCAAACCCTTTCTTTATGACCATAAAAACGTATACTATTTTGACTATAGGAAACACATAGATTTCCTTAATCGTCTTTCAGGTAACTATGTATCAAACCACTTGAATATCAAAACACTTGGGAAGACCCCCGACTCCTTGCCCAGAGGGGGACGGGGGTTAGTGTTAAGTTACAGTGTTAGTCAAAATGCACAGTTGATGACAAATCAAACGTGTAGGCCCTCTTACCTCTATGACCTACAGGCACAGAAGGAGAGACAGGTTTGGGCTCGCTGAAGGGAGAGGCAGAGTCACGGGGTATATCAGACTTTCACAGCAACAACAGCCCTCACATACTGGAATATCCTGAGCCTGCAAAATCAAATTGGTCAAACTAGTTTGCAATTTCAATTTGAATGGTCCACATTTAGAATTAGCGCTGCATTAGAAATAGTCTTACTGTGTTTTATTAACATTGTGTTTTGTCACAGGTATGGAAGTGCTGTCCTACGTTATCTTACCAGGATCTCCTCTCGGTTTTCTCCATGAATTCTATCCTTCATTCCACCGGAGTCTGTGTAGCTGTCCAATCAGATTTCAGTGGTGTGAAGTTTAGGATACATGGTAATATCTCCTGGTCTCCTACAACCTGACATTTTGAAAAACGTTTTTTAGACATGGAGCTACACTGCATTGAAATGTTAACACAAGCTGAAATACAAGAACAGCATCATGAGCAGACCACAAACACACCATTTATAAAGTATGCATGGCTAGCTTGCACCTGTAGTGTAATTTGTTTGCGTGCTTGGATCAACGCAGCCTGTGACAGTTGCACGCTAAACGCTGAATGTCAAGCTCCTTTTTTGGCCATCCCAGTCCTATTGTGCAGGGAACGCTTTGAAGTTCACTATATCTAACTATCTATGCAATGCAACCCACCCCACCCTGCCCTTCAGCGTAATACACAAGCTCTAAAAAACATAGTATGTTTGTTCGTTTGCTATTGTGAAGACTGCAGAGGCAGGGCAAAAACACACAAATTCTATTCGACGCGCCAGCCAGGATGTATTATGTATGGTGGTCTCAACCCACACTAATAAACTTACTTTCCAAAGTGTGTGTGTGATGTGTTTTGTGTGAATTGCTTAATCCTGACAATAAACAGTGATAATAAAACAACCCTTACTCGCTCCCCTGGCATTTGTAGTCTGGTTGCTGCCGTTTTAAATTGCAATTAGTCCCCCATATATTCTCTCGGTGACCTGCACTTTGCACTTTCCTGGTAAGGTTCGAGAAGATAGCTGTTAAGCCTGGATAATATCCCACACAAAGCCACACAGAGGTGAACTGAGCTTGAAATAATGCCAGTGCATTTCAAGCAACCCGCAGCTCTTCAAAGGGGCTATAAAGTTCACCAACATCCGTGCCAACGCAAAGAAACTAAGACTTCAACAGAATTGCTAGCGTTGGATCTTGTAAATGATTCTCTCTTGGAATAGACATGTTCGGTTGTGCCTCTTAAATAAAAATGATATGCAAAGTTACGAAGTACTGCCCCAAGGTTAAGACAGCTTCTTATGAACAGCAAAACACGCTCTTGTTTTTCATGTAAAATCATGTTTAGACACGATCAATACCTTTTATGAACCCTGGTTAACAACTCCAAAGGCATGAATCTTACACATAACTGGATAGCACTGCACATTATACGTACGTAAATGATATAGGTTTAGCTACACGTGAGACTGAGGGTCAACAAGAAACTGCATAAGATCTTATAAATATAAAATACAGCTGCACGAGAAATGCCACTACGGAGAGTGAAATACGTTTTTATATTTGATTATTTTCAAATGAAATCACTTAATCTTAGAGCAACATGCTGTAAATCACCTGATTAATCCAAAGCACAGTGCTTGCCTATTTTGCATCCACGAGGAGCAGGTTTATATAGCACTTTAAAACGCCTTCATGCAATTCCAACCTTTAAAAGTACATGCACTTAATTTATTTCTCTGTAATTTGACTTTTAGCATTGCTTGTTTTTAGCTTGCGAGAAGCGACGGCTGAGTAGTTCGCCATTAAATGCAGCCATCCTTTAAATTTATATTAAAATATCAAAATTTCCCAAAACTTCACGTCACCAAAGGTTGATAAATGCTCAAAGTTAACAGGCAGATGTACCAAGAAACTGCCCAAAAAACAGAGACCAGCGACCCAAAAATCGAGTCAAAACTCAGGACGGTGTAGACTTTGGCATGGTGATGCAAGCTAACTCACACCCGGAAACTCTCAGGTAATCAATGCCACCTACACCCCATTTCTCTGCCTGTTATTACACATCCAAGAACACCAGGAAACCATGGCAGCAATACAAGAAAAATAACAAACGAAGGTTTTTCCAAAACAAGGTTTCAAGACAAAAAAATGATGGTTTATATAAAATGCTGCTGCTCATATTTAATTATAATATAAATCTCTCCAGGCTACTTAATTCAATACTTTTGTCAGCCATAAGCAAACTAAACAGTTTAAACACAAAACTATTGAATAGTGGCTTTTGAGCAAAAACTTTGCTTCTGCTGCATCTACATTTATGATTATTAAGTCAAAATAAGAGAGATGAAAAAGTGAATGAGGGGTAACTGAAGATGTCCTTCCCAAGAACCTTGACTATTTCCGGCTATGATGATCAAAGCACTGGCTGTTCCTTAGCAGAAGCTGGCCAAACAGATACATTTGTCCGGAGAACAGATGATGTTTAGTTTCAAGTTCCACACGCAGTGAGCTCAAAACATGACGGTGATTTAAAAATACACAAAAATAGAATTTCAGTTACAATGCAGACACCGATGCTCATCTTCATCTTTCTCCTCAGCCCGGGTCTCGCTGAAGACACAGGTGAGCGGTTGCATGACAAAAATACACATAGCTTCTCCATCTGAGAAAAAAGAAATGACACTAGAGGACAGTTTATTCACTGAAGGTGCCAGCGACGGAAGGGGGAAATGTCACTCCTATGGCACATCCCTGTTAATTGATTACACTTCTTCCCTGCGTCGCCGCGTCTGCCGCTCTCTTTCCATTCACAGCTGTTCTATACGTTCCTCGAAGAATGATATCAGCGGTCATCACGGCTGCCAGAAAGACTGTCAGGCCTGATATAGGTTTAAACCGATTTATAGGTTTAATTTTAAACTCTATTTACAGTATATGTATGCACGGTGGCTTGTGTACTGTATGTCTGTGAATGCGCTAGAGACGGAGATGAGCGTTGCTATCATTAGAGAAAATTCACAATGAGAAAATAAAGAAAAAAATACATTTACAGAAACAACAGGACTGGAAAACATAAAACTAAACTGAAATGTCTACTCAAAAACTAACAAATAAACAAGGGCCGGGTTTCCCGAAACCTTCTTAACGCCACGTCATCCTTAAGTTATACCTTAAGAGTGGTAGCGATATATTCTTAAAGACGACGTACTGATACGAAGAGCCCAGACTTTTTGAAAACAAGAAAAGGTAAAAGTCAACTAGAATTGGAAAGCACTGAGAAGCTACAGTAAAACTCAGCCTTATGTTAAATAAACAAATCATTTCAAAGCGAAAACTAAATATTGGTTAAGGGTCCCAGGGATACGCTCGTTCACCCAAAATATACAATTTGATCATTTATTCACTTTCGTGTGGTTCAGAACCTGTATGTGACAGTATGTGGAACACAAGGAAAATACTGAAAAATGTCTCCATGATTTTCTATCCAAAAGTCAGTGTGGGTCAAAGCTGTTTGCTTACCAACGTTCTTCAAAACATCTTTTGTGTTCTGAGCAAGTCATACAGGTTTGGAATGACACGAGGGTGGTAAAAAATATATATTTTTAAAACACTTGGCTATCCACTTCATACCAAAACACTAAGCAATTAATTGAAGTCTTAAGGAAAATTAAATCTTCACAACTTCCAATAAACACTTTTTTATCAAATGAATATTATTACCGCAATGCTTTGTGGTTGCTATTTCTAGGAACAAACTTCATATCTCTGTAATCGGGTCCCAGTGACATATTTAATTTTTCTTATATGCCACAGTGGCAGACGACATTGGCCCTAACCAGCTGGAGCGTCTGGTGGGGATCCTGACAGCGCGTGAGTGTGAGGAGCTCATCTCTGTTCTCTCTCACGTCGAGGAGAGCATCTTCCAACGCCTAGATCGTCTGTCTCCAGAAAGGAACCAGCTACAACCACACTCACGGAGACCGAGAAATACAGGTAGACATTCTTCACAAGAAAGGGACTGCTTTTCAAAGACTTGAAATTCTTATTTGTAAATTATGCTGATGAAGTCTAGTATCAGTAATGAAGAAAGGTCTTTGGCGTGAGCTCATCTGCCACCAAATGTATTTGTTTATCACTACCGTTGGTGCGAAGAACGCACACTTATCGGTCTATTCATGTACAGTAGAGTTGAGAGGTCCACTCAACAGACATCTCAACCAAACTAAGTCTGTTGATAATCCCTTTCACCAGAAATGAAATCTATCGAGGCATTGAGATGGGATTAATTGCTTAATTGCCCAAACAATTCAAGAGCTGTTTGTTCTATTGCTGCCTGATCTGTCTGGCTCATGTTTGCTATTGTGTGTGTGATTGTCAGACCAGGAGACCCCCTGTCGCTCGGCGCTCAAGGACTGGTTGCAGACTCATGGCAGGCAGATTTACTACGACAGGCTGTCTCGCGCACTGCAACAGATTGGCAGGACTGACATTGCCATAGGTCAGCTAAAGACACACACACAACACACAACGTCACATGGGTTGTCCCAGCAAACCACAATCACATTCTATTTGGTAAACCTTTTTGTAAACCCCTACAACACCACAGCAACATGCACCCTCAAAAACCACCTTAACATCTTCATTAGACAACAAATAAGATTGTCAGAAACAAAAAGAAAGTCGTCTTTTCATTATCTCTCCTGTCGTTTTTGCACACCACTGAAGCATCCAGCTAATTCAGAGCAATCCATCTTAAGCTGCCATCCAAAAGATGAAGTTCAGCAGAGCATTGTGGTATTTTTATACAATCGTGATGGGACGCGTTTTGCACCCTGTCACTTCTCTGGCAGCGACTGCGGTCCGGTTTGCGCGCGACTCCGCAGTCGAATGGCATCGGATGCGAGGAGGTGCAAATGATCTGACAGCAGGCTCGCTGGAGCTGACACCAGATTCGCTGCATGCCATCTGTTCCTTTCATCATCTCCGTTAAGAGGAGAGAGAGAAATAGATAAACAGAGAGAAAGAGGGGGAAAATTGACAGGCTCGACGGCCCAAGAACATCCTTCAGTCACAGAGATGCGTCGCCGAAAATAAAAGCAATTCCTCTGCAAACACAGAAGCTGAAACACACAACGCTGAAATTAAAGAGCTTTAATTGCAGGCCTATAAATGTGCTATGATGAGGAGTCGCCACTCGGCAACAGCAACTTCCTTCCATCCTTATGCTCCAGCATGCGTGTCTCCTTCAGTTGTACTGGCTTCATTATACTTGGTAAATTTATAGGGTCTGGCAGACTCAAGATGTTTACGGAGGCCATTACTTTGTGTTTGATTTGCTAATGTGCGTTGCGTGTTGTATGAATATAAAATGATTGCCGCAAATAAAAAGCAGGTGGAATTTCCCACAGTTTTTAGAATGATTTTAACGAACCAATTTACATTAAAACTGTGCTGAGAGTTACATCTAGACTAAATACAAACAGGCTGGAATTAAAGGCGGGGTGTCCGACTTCCAAATTACACTTGTTTAGACAAAGTCAGGCCGAGTACCAAAACAACCTTATAGCCAATCAGCAGTAAGGTGCACAGTGCGAAGGACGGACATAAGTCGAGCCGAGCGCTGACGAAAGCAAAAGATGGGGGTAGGGGTGTGTCTGTTTTGGTGTATGAACATCAACAACGATCAAGAGAAATCGGACACCCTGCCTTTAACGCAGCATTTGGATGTGCTCTCTCTTTCAGAGGTGGGTAAGAACATCAACCAGGATAAAAATCTTGCCATGCAGAGATATGTAGAAGGATACCACGAGCTTGTTAGCAAAATGGCCGCCCAACAAGAGAAGGACCAATCAGACCTTAAGGATAAAGATGGCCGTGAGGGGGTGCTACAGTACTCAGCAAAACAGGGTGAGAGACATCAGCAAGTATCGTAATGACCTATACTGGCATCTCAATATTTTCATTATTTAAGTGAGATAAATTTACCATAAACAACACAACACTACACTACATTACATTACATTACATGTTTGAGTGAAGAAATGCTTACAGATTTTCTTCTATAGTATGTGCAATTCACAAGGATAACCAGTATTTAATAGTTTTTGAAACTATTAAATAGTTATTTGTTAACAATATATTGAGGTACTATTTGATAACAATTAGTTAATGCATTAGCTAACATGAACTAGCAATGAACACAACTAATACAGCATTTATTAATATTAAGTCATGTTCATTTCAGCATGTACTAATACATCATTCAAATCAAACGTTGTCACTGTTAACATTAGTTAATGCACCATGAACTAACATGAATAACTGTATTGTTATTGTTACTGTAACAAATGCATTTACAGATGCTAACTAACAGCACCTCGTTGTAAAGCGTTACCGAGAGTTTGATTAAAAAACCTTTACAAAGTCGAAACAAAACAAGCAACCTGAGCAGTTGCTAATTTTTAAACACAATACCTGAATGATGAGGACTGTAATATCAAAACAGATCTCTATTGGTAAATAATCCTAAATTTAAGAATTCCACATATATACAGAAGAAATAGTTTACTGAAGCAACTGTAACTAGGCAATCCATCATTCTAACCATTCTTGTTATTCATTGGTTGACAGCCAAAGGATTGACGTGGAAAGATGTGGATTTAGAGGTAAAAAGGCATCCTGCACCACCGTCTCAACATCAACTACAAGACACAGTGTGGCATCTGCTTTACGGCCTTTTCCTTGGATTTGTCGGGGCACTGCTCATGAGCGTGTCCGTCCTGCTTATTAGCATATACGTGTCCCATGGCAACAAAACCAATTACAGAACTACCCATCATCATCGTCCTCTACTTGGTTTGGAAACATCATCATCAAAACACAGACAGCGCCCAAAAGACACACAGGATGAAAGCGAGAGGCTCCCATACTAATAAATGGTCGGGACAATTATCAAGCTATGCTCATCAGATGGTAATTTAATATTAAACAGATCTGTCTTTGATGGCTGATGATGACACGAGGTACTTCCAATAAAGCAATTCTACTGGCTGTTATCTGATCCTGCGTGCTATTTAAACTACATTAGAAATAAGTTAGACAGCTGCACGTGCCAACACCTTCGGTTCCGACAGTTCCCACTGCCTCTCATAAAGATATTTCTGCAATAAAGCGCCTGACAGAACATAATGACAGCAATCTGTTACCTCCATCGAGACCGCAGCCATTGTCCTGTCACTATTTTGATGGTTTGAGGGGAGGCTGTGCAGGAATGCAGCTTCTTTGGAAGCCCGGCTGCTGTTGCCTTGACAATCTAGGCACTTCCTGTTTCCAGAATGCGACAGTAGTGGTGTGCTCGTCTGGCATTGAGGAAAAACTAATTATCCAGCCTGGCTCCTTCTCCCCAGAGCTTGCACATACCCCTGAAGCAATCCACAAGGCTTATAACAATGACAATGCCGGCAGACAATGCAACCTACGAGAGACAAGATAGACTGGGTGGGTAAGGCATGAAAACACACAGGCGAGAGCGTCTGAAGGTTTGGAATGAGGTACAGAAAGGACTAATTTACTGTTTCACCAAGATGTGCAAAGCACCCGGAAATGAGTTCAAGTGGATGTTCACACACAAGCAACATATCTCTCACACTGGCATCTGCTTTCTTTTCTACTCTTTCTCCTCTTCACAGTTAAGTGTTTCTCTTTTTCGGAAAACGTACCCCCTCCTCGCCTTTCTCTCCCTCTCTTTTCTTTTACTTCTTATATAATTGAACTAATTACTTCATTATACAAATCCAGGCTAATGTGCTCCTGGATCCAGACGTCATGGATTAATAGTGGTGCTAAGCAGCAATTACAGGCAATTACTTCATAAATCAACATCTAAACAAATTATAGTGCGGTGGAGGGGGGAGTTGTATGTTCAAAACATCAGCAGGCCAAGAGGCCACATACAAACTTGACATGCATCAGTCTCACCTGCTAGTGTCAGATATTTAACATCCAAATGATCAGTCAACTGATCAAACTAAGTTTGCTGTTAAAGTTTTGACTATTTGTTTCAGAGTTATTGTAAGTCCACTCAAAAATGACAATTGTGTCATCATCTACTCAAAAAGAGGCGGTGGTGGTGCCATCCTGACCTTGTACACAGACACGTAGCCCTACCGTACCTTTAAGTGGCTTAACCAAAGTGACTTTGACATATTAAAAGATCTCATAAAATTAGATGAAAATGACTATTTTTAAGTTATATGAAACATTACTTTTATTCAACCAAACAGATTTTTTATCATTTTCAACTAACTTTTCAGCCCACATAAGCCTTAATAATTAATCAGTCTTATAAAATGAGCAAAGCTCATTCACATCTTGCATTCTCTGTGGTTCACTTTAAACGATTCAATGATCTCTTATGCTGTGTCCCAATTCGCACACTATCCGTCCTAAATACTATTCGAAAATAGAATTAGTATGTCCTAAATCGTAGTATATTGAAAAGAGTATTCAAAAGATTCCCGGATGGTCTACCATTTCCAGTAGAAATTCGAAGTGCAGATAACAAAATACTGCATTAATAAAATTAAATAACTGCTGCGTGACAAAATTAAGTGCACAGAGTTAACATAACATATGAAACAATGAATGAATAAATACTTAAATGGAAAGAAGAGCTGTATTTTGCTGTGTGTTACAGTTAATGGCCACTTCCGTTTCCTGTTAGTATGTTCCAGTGTGTGCATATTGTTTTGCTACACACTAAAATGTATATACTTTTCCATAACAAAAACAGTACGTACTTTTAGTGCACAGTATAAGTAGGCGAATTGGGAACGCAGCAATATATTCTCCAGTGACTGAAAAGTTCAATAGTTTAAATGAATCGGTTCAAATGAGTCATTCGTGTGCGAGTCGTTCTGAACGCAATGTGCGCTCATACTGGAAAACTCGCCGTGTAAAGAATACGCTGATTCAACGATCCAACTGCACAGCTAAAAACACTACAATGATGTACGTCATATTCATTTGAGAAATTTCAAGAAATTAAACGTACTTGGATGCAAAACAAACAGCCGTGAAACACAGCTGGCTCTTGTTCTGCAACTCTTTTTAGCGCCTCAGTGTGCTGATAAAGAAACAGCGCCACTACTGTGGCGTAATGTCGCAACTGCAGTTACAAATGATGGTGTTAAATGCAAGCAGCATTTCTTGTGAAGACACCCGACATCATTTTGCAGAGAGTCTGAGGCGGCACGACATGTGACGGAGGCGGCAGCCTCAAATTTCTCTATGCAGGAAAAACCCTGACTACTCAATCTCATTCTGCTAGTAATCTGCATTCCTTTTTCTTTCCCTGTGGAACATGAAAGTAGTTATTTACCATAATAAAACTACCCCTATCCAATACAAAAACAAGTAACAGGAGCTGTCAAGCTTTAAAATAACATAAGTACAGGTAGTCTGCAAAGCTTGTGTGCTTTACTAAATCAACCTGCACAAAAACGTCACTCTTAAAATCCTCTTATAAACAGTGATAAGCAAAACTCTACATTATGAAACTCAAGTACACAATACGGCGAAGTATGAAATACGAAATAAGTATTTAAATAACTGCAAGGACCATCACCGTACCAGCAGTGGCCCTCATGTGCATAACATACTGCAGGCCCTTGCAAGGTCATCTTCAAATAGCCTAATGTGAGACATGTATTTTTAGACAGACCTGAGATACTGTTGCTGAAAGGGAAAATGACTCCGTCCCTGACAAGATGTTCTCACTTCATTTTCAGGTGTGAATGCACAATCATCCACGGTCACCCGGACACCTAAAAAAAGTGGAGAACGACTTTTTCAAACGAACTGCATAAGCATTGTCAGTTTAACAAATCTTAGGGCCAAACACACACAATCATAAAATGTCAACAAGCTTCTCGTGTACATCCCCTCGGCCCTTAAAATACAGTTGTTGCAGATATTACCCGTGAGACAAATGACATAAAGTTCTTCCTGTTTCTCCCTGATCTGCAGTAGTTCTCCGATGGTCCTACTATGCCACGACACTCCCAGCAAGATGCCAAATTTGAGATCTCAACGGCAGAATGAAGACAACGCTTTAGTGTCCGACAGGAACAACCTCACATATGGGCTCTGTCAAAATTAACGCACAAGCATGGTATATATTGACAGTCTCGGTTTTTTTTGTGCATCACACAGAAACATGAATATGTATGTAATGTCACAAATGAATTGTCTCACTTTCCATCGCGCACATAAAAACAGATGGAAGACAGACACGACACAACAGACCCATCCATGCATTCACACAGATTGGCATCGTGCGACATCCTGGAGTCAATATTTTGACTTCATCCTGAAGTGACAACGCGCTTGCACGCAATGCTTTCCTCTCGGAGACAAGAATATAGGCTTTGACGTGAAGGAAAAGGAGGTTGACAAGGACAGACGCACACCCTCACTACACAACACTTCTGTTTACCTGAGTGTCTATCGTTAAGATGACAATTCAGACATTTTTAAGTGAGTTTTGTGAGCTGAGTGATCTACATCAGTAGCTCTACTTCCGCCCCTCGCTTCTTCGTTGACGTTAACGTCAATTTAAAGATGGCGTCGGTTTTTACTAAAATTGAACTGCACGTTGCTTTCATTAGAATGATACTGCCAACCATTACATCTACATTACTGTAAAGACGTAACATCCAGATAAACATCAAAGTGCCGTTATTCTGTGGAGAATGACGTCATTGAATGACATATTTACGGCAGTTCATCCATTTACATCTCACCTCCCCTACTCCTAAGCAATTTAGTCATATCATTACGAATAATACTTTATTAGGAATCACTGTTTGGTAATATAGTTAATCAAATATATGAAAACTCAAGCATTTCTACCTGTTTTGACTGACTGCGGATGACTTCCGGTTTCTTCACGCACGTCTCGTCTTCATTCGCTCCCTCACTTTCCAGATATTTAAAGATAAGTGCATGAACGACCCCTCACCCTACAACCTGTGCAGCTTTTAAATCCCTGCTTGTAATTCAACTCTCTGGGGAAAGTTTTATGTCACTAAAGGATTTTACCTTCTGTTTTCAACATTTGGCTCTTTGACATCTCTCTGGCACGCGCACGTTTACCCAGACTGTCTCGTGCACGCAGATCACACGCTGTAGAGATCACATCTGGCTCGTTTAACAAACAAACTTTAGTAACAGTACGTGTCAAAAGTTGTGCTAAACGCTCGTGTGGTGGATTTCTTTTCTTTTGTAAAAACACGAGACGTTTCTAATAGCTCTTTCCTCAAGACGCCGAGTTGAACTGACGCAACCACAGTGCCCTCCAGTGGTGAAAGCTAGACGATGCCAGTGGGAAAATAATCAAGCATTTCCTTAAAACTTCAATTTTATGCAGAGCTCAGACCTTGTCAAGCCAACAAAACTAGTCCGAGTAACATATAACCTGTCAACAAAAATATTTAATATAAAACATATGGACATTTATTTAGTAGGCAATTCAGGTAAACATTCTACTGTTAGTAGAAATAAGCCTTAAAGGCACATGCATGTAAATAAATAAAAAAGCAAATATAACACGTATTATTTAATATACGGGGTGCAGCTGGCAACAATATATAAGTTGTTTTTCATATAAAATCAGATGAAGCTGTGATTGGCAGAAAAAGGTAGAAGCCAGATGGCAGTGTTATGCATGTGTGTGCAAGTGTTCTTGTAAGATAAGCGCGCAAGTCAAATATGTTAATGGATACAGGAACATACAACAAAGAAATACATGTTAGCTTACGTCGCTTAGCCATTTTTTACAAATGCACCTATATAAACAAGCTGCACACAGTGGACAGTGATTGACATCTTAATGATTGTTTTAAAGCAAATTAAGTTATGGGGTTAATGCAATAACAGAAATCAGCCAACTATATCATTAACCATTCAGCCCCTACAGTATATGTACATACAAGCATGTTACAGCAGGCATTGAAGCAGAGGGGTATGCACTGACCTCTTTATGAAGTTAATAATGAGATCCCCGAGAGACAGTTTACATTCTCAGCTGTCCATCTTCATTTCTGTTGAACAAAGCCACAGCCGCCCTCTGTGTTAGCTGGGAAAAGATATCCCCAACATCTGAATTTCGTGAACAACGATGCCAATCACTTGAGCCCAATTGAAAACAAGACAACAGAAGATTGAAGCTCTCGGCCAGGCCTTTTTTCTCCATCATTGGGTTTTTCCCTCTATTCACAGATCTTGAGAAGCTGAAGGTATTTGTTATCATTGAACAGCTGGGCAAAGGTTAAAGCCAGGCAGGTGTCACTTTGTAGAGACTTTTCTAAGACCTTTAAGACAAAAAATATATAATTGCGGTATATTAGCCTATATGTATATGGTCATTTTTGGTACGAATTTTCTGTGGTCAAATAATAAAGCTAAACATTATTACATTATTGCTCAAAGTTAGAGATTTGAAAATGATAAAATATTCATATGAGGGTCAGATTATCAGAGTCATGAAAAACACCTTAGCAACCGCAACAAGGTCACCTGGTGGCAGGGACTTTTGTTTTGTGCTTCAGATCAATTCCTTTTCTTTTGGAATTTCCTTTTTCTTATCGCAGCAAACGGACAACAAAATTTTACACTATATGATGCACGGCCCGGCTGCAGAATTGGATTCTAAGTAATTATGCATCCTTTAACCAAACGCAGGCCTTGCATTTTTATGCTTAAATTAATTACCAATGCAGTTCGTGGAACATTTATTTCCAATCAGACCAGGGACGTGAGACAATAGACGACATCAATTAATATTAGCCAACAGTGAACGGAAACGTCAAGAGATGGTTTGTTACGGCCAGCGGCTGGCCAGAGATTTATTGCGGTGTGTTCTGTAAACTCGTTCATTAACTCAAACAATAGATGGTGTCAGCAGAAGATCTGTGAGATTAATCACGCCAGTGGATCACTGTCCAATCATTTGATATGTTTCTGAATGGGGACTTGTGTATTCTGTCCTCAGTAAGTGTGGCTGAATGTGAACGGTTTATTTATGGAGCAATAACGTAGCAATGGTCAGCTGCTTGTTTGGCCTCCGCAGTTTGGAAAGGTCCATTTGAATGGAAAATCACAGTGCTTTACGCCTCGAGTGGCTAAACTTCAAACACTCAAAGACACTTAAATTTGGTGCATATAGACTATTTTATCCGTATCCAAAAGCCACAATTCAAAAACAATTCATGAAAAATGGAACTCTGGGAAATTAAACTGCTGGCTACTACGGCTTACTACACAATGTCCTGGCATAAACTTTTATGCAAGGCTACCCAAAGTGTGACATGGATCACCAGCTAACATTTGGGAATTGATTAAATAAGATGTAACTAAGAGGACTTTTAAATAAAACGTCATGCAGAAAAAGGAGGGGAAATAATTGGCATTAAGCTCGTGCCTTATTGCATAAATGAAATGTGAATTTTCGGTGCATTACTCAAAATCTAATTAGAAATGATACCAAAACTGTGAATGCAGTGGAGCACATTCTCCCCACAAGGATGCTAAAGGACATCGTCCACCTATTAAGCAGGAAGGCATTATTAAGGAATGTTCCTTGTACAAGCCTACTGTGCAACTGCTCTTATGAGCCACAGGCAATCGAGAACCAGGTGTGTGTGTGTGTGTGCGTGTGTGTGTGTGTGTGTGGAACCCCAGGACGTTCAAGTAATAGCCTCATATATCTCCTCGTGCATAAGCTCAGTCCCTATCAAAAGAGTCGGTCTATTTCGGGCTTGTTTTGGTCATACAATTAGCTTTAGAGCTTATAAAACTCGCACAGAATGATCTGGCCAAAAGAACTTGAAACCTTCAGACATTTAGGCTACATATATTTATTTCATAATGCTCGTAAATGTAATAATTGCACTGAGAAACCATTACATAGATAAAAATATAGACTATAATAAAGAAAACAATATTGTGAAGTCTCAGAAATAAGAAATGATGACACCTGTAAAGAACATGTATACGTCGTTTTTTACTTAAAATAATCATAAGAAAAATGTTAAATGTACTTTGAAGCATTTTTTACTTTGGGCTTACAAGTGACTATTACCCTAATTTACATCAAAATCCTTTTCATATAGGCAAACTCCAATTCCAAAACATTTAAAGATTTTGTTCTGCCTCTCATCCACATTTTTTATTAGAAACTTGGAAGTCACTCCAAACCTAGCCGTCTCTCTGTGGACGGTACATAATGAGGAGTTGGATGGAGATGATGATGATGGTGATGATGACCATGGTGCCCATGACGATGATGATGATGATGGCGATGTCTATGATGATGGTGACTGATATCATGGCTCCTATGGGAACGATTAGATTGGTGATCCCTGTGACTATGGTGATGTTCCCGTCCGTGATGATGATGCCCACCAAGCCCACGCCTGTCATGCATGATCATCTTTGATTCAACAATCGCCCGGTCCTCCTGAGTGATGCTGTCACATACAGTGTTAAAGAAACCATCCGTATCTATGAAGACAACCCCTACGCCACCAAAGCCCTTCTGGAGCAACCACGACACCTGCACATCAATAGGAACACCATTAAAATAAATCAAATTTAGCTTATTATGTGTCCGCTTTAAAAAGAAAACCCACCTCCTTGACGAGACTGGGTTCATCTGAGAGACTTGTTAAGGTAATGAACTCTTCTCTGCTCTTTATAGCCAGACAGACCTGAAAGGGTTTCAGATGATTCAATGATTTTGTCTAAGCCATCCCTGAGGAGCTAATATTTAATGTCATGACTTATTTGATCTACCCGATTGGCCAGGTTTAAGCCCACGCCTTGGATGGGATATTTCTTTCCTTCCTCCGTGTTTTTGTCATTATTGCTGGGATGATGATGATGATGGTGATGTCGTCTGCTTGACCTCCGTAGAAAAGCAGGCAAGGCTAGATTTAGCTTTTGCAGGTCAACCTGCTGATCCTGCCAGTGCTGGACTGTTTTGTTCTGTATAAAACAATACATGATTCTAATAGAGTAACTTTGACCAAGTAACAACCAATCAAATTGTAGCATTTTGCTTTATTGTGACACAGGGGTTGTGGATTTAACATTTATACATTTACAAACCTCTGACTCACCTCTCATTTTGAGGTTAGGTTTGGAAAAAAAATGTCGTTTTAAAGGTCTAATGTGGTTGCAATTTGCTAGATGCCGCTAAATGTCAATTTTAATTTGATCAACTTACAATGTATGGTCCATCTTTTTCCAAATGAGCAGGCAGAAGGGAGATGAAGTCCACATATCTTTTGGGACGAAGAAAAGAAAGTTAAAAGATTTAAGATTTGATTTGTCACTTACTAAGTTATATAAGGACCATATAGCCTAACCAGCAACGTAAGTGTAAATAGCATAGCAAATATTTGTAAAGTATGTATAAAAGAGAGAAAACAAACTAAAGATAATAAGATAGTAGCAAAACAGAAGCTGAGAAGAACAAGACAACTACAACAGACTTAAACACGATAAATAATCAAACGAACAGAATATACATGAAGACGAATGTGCAAAAGAAAAAAAATCATATTTACAACGTTCACAACTTACTGTAAAAGTGTCCGCACATCATATTCGACCGCACTGCTGTGGTCATACTGGTGTGATAGAAACAAAGAAAGTAGCAGAGTCCGATCAGAAGAGCGCGTCTCCTCCTCAAACGCTTCTCTTAGACTCTACAGACAAAACAAAAGTCGATGTATTATATATGAATGTTCATATGTGAGCTATAGAGTAAATGTAAAATGCGTTCAGCCCAAAAATGATGATTCTTGCCTTCAGAAAAGTTCTGAGTAGCTCTGTGCTATCGCTTGATTCCGAACTAGGGCCGTTCACCCAAGTCAAGTCCAGGCCATCGAAACCTTTTTCCTTTAGGTAACTCAGGGAAGTGTGGGTGAAGTTTTCAACACTGGACTCACTAGTGAACATCAACTCCAATCTAAACAACAGCACATTAGTTAGTGATCACTCGAACTCCGGCGATGCCAGACAAGCAGAAAAAACCTTTATCATTATCATTTTGTTTTTACCGGATAACCTCGTCACAATCATTTCTGTGACTTCTGAGCTGTTTTCTAAGCTTTAGCTTCAATTCTCTTTATCAAGTCACTTAAAAGCATAAGCATTTTAGTCATACCCTGATGCTTCGACTTCCAATCCAAGTAAAATCTTCAGAGTTGGGTTTCTGCGGGAATACAAATGTTTCAATATAAGTTGAACTGTATGTACAAAAAAGAAATGCGTTTGAAATGACACATACCTCCCCTTCATCTTCCCAAGAGCATCAAAGTCATCCTCCGACGAACTTCGTAGGTTAAAACTGTCGTTGGTCCAGGCCGAAGGAACAATGATGTGAGTGCACGAGCCCTCGCGTGTGCGGGGCGTTAAAACATCCAGATAACAGGTCACCCTGTGTTCCCTCTGTGCACCTGAGACGAGAGGGAAAGTGAACTACGGTCTTGTATTATTATTATTATTCTGAGTGTCCTCAGCGATAGCCTGAAGTCAGTCTTATAGTTAATGCTTGTTCTGCCTCTCAAACGTGTCCTGTCTCAAGTGCTCTGTAATCTAGCAGCTGGAGTGCTTGTTCTGCATGACACCATTGTAAATGCAATGTTCTCCTAGAGAGACATGGAGTGTTGAAATGGCATTATATACAGGTCTTACCTGCTGCAATCACCAGGCAAAGGAAGACAAAGGCTGTTAAAAAGAATATGGAATATTATTATCAATAACTTGATAGAGGTGTTAGGATTGATTTTCACTATGCATAAACATTTTAGAGAGGCGGTCTTTTATGGTTTGTATGTGTAAGGTTAATCCGCTCTAGTTTCAGAAACCAAAATGAGAAACCACATCCTGATGTGTGAGTATTGCTACAAAACACTCTGTTCTTTATCATACATCAAGGTCTCCTATGAAACTTGACTTTATGTTCCGATACATTTTTATTCATATACGTCATACATGCAACGTATGCTTGTCATACCCATACAGAAATCTGAGATACTGCCATATATAAACTTGTGTGTTTTAAACATTTCTATTTAACATCATCGATATTTGACGTCTGTTTGAGGAGGCAAGGCATAGATGCACAACATCAGGTCTTTCTTTATATTGTAATAGCTCAAAACATGACGCTTAAAGAAAAATGCTAAAATGTCAACACAGACGACACTACTTAAAATACAGGAGCTATAATAGGGGTTTAAATATGCACTTTAAAAGGAAAATAATACATTTATAATAATATAGAAACCTTGCGTTCTTACCTCTGTTGAGCTGCATTGCTCCACTGTGTTGTTTAACTAGAGCTGGCCAAAGCTTATCTGATAAAAGCAGACTGCATGTTAAAAACAGGCACCGCTTCCTGTGTCAACATGTGTTACGGTCTGATATTTGTGTGCACTGGTGAGCTTCTGACACCTATGGTAAACCCACATCCGTAAGTGCAGTGTTGTGCTACTTTAATCCTTTAAACATGCTCAAATATAACTATCATATGTTAACTTAATTTTGGAGTCAAAAATACTGCTTAAGACAGAGAATGTTGTACATCTGATAATAGTATGAGCATTACAACGTTTACAATAATGGAAAAAAAACAAAAATATAAAAACACCTTTACACTATATGGCATCTCAGTTTGCTGGTGTAGTGCACATGATCCGCCACTAGAGGGAGTGCTTTCTCAAATGAGGTCTGCACAATTCCTCAACATGCATTTAAAAACAACTACACATAAAAGTGATTGAATAACTATTAACTATTATCTAAACATATACAATTTATATAAAACGTGATCTAATATAGTAAATTGATCTGTAATTTTACAATTCCTGTCGCTGCATGTCTATAAACTATACTTTTTAAACTATACACTATACCTAGTCTATAAACTATACCTAGCCACCATGGAAACTGAGGACAATATTAGCTGGGTCCCAGTTGGGTAGCCCAGGTGGGCCCCAGAAATCAGCCCAGGTGCAGACCCTTTGGGCCCCACATGGGTGTGTTGGCTGGGTAGTATCTTTCAGTAGGCCTATCACACATGATACATCTATTTGAAGTCGTCTACTTACAGATTTAGGCGCTGAGATTTAGTTGTGATATAAGGTAGATTTAAAGGATCCTTACATTATGGAAGCATGTTGACGGAGACATCAGAATGAGACCGTTTCCAGACGCGTGATCCTCTCCGGATTAATTTGGGCTAATCCGCTTAAAGTGTATATCGCCAACTCTTCACAGCAAATTGAGTGACTGTATTCTTGAGTTTAAATTCATTCATAATTTCCCAGTATTGATGAAAGATCAGGTATATTCGGATAATACATTTACATTTAGTCATTTAGCGCTTTTATCCAAAGCGATTTACAGATGAGGGAAACAGAGCACATAGTGAGTCTGGTCTAGAGAGGGATTGTGTTAAGTCTTTGAGATCTTCAGACAAAAGAAGCCATAGTAGGCACGTTTCTGATGTAACGTTGCTTTAAAAGCAAAGTTGTACATTTAAAATGTGTGGAAATCATGCAGGATTGATAAATAATTTTCTGAACTGCTGAAAGTACACCCACTCACATATGTACTGTACCTGTAGCTAGAAATGTCCACACACACAGAACATCAAATCTATATGGTAATTTATTAGCATTTGAATATTACTCAATAAAAACTGAGGAAAGATATTTTTGACCAATTTTGTTTTGTTCAGTGGGTTTCAGTCAGGCTTTGACATCTAGCTTGGCTTGTCCTCTCAGAATCCATTAGTTTCACACCGAATGGATTAACAATCAGAACATGTCCTGTAGGAGGAAATACAAAATCAATTCAACAAACACTAAAAGTTCAACAGCTGAACGTTATTCTTTTCTGTATTTCCTTGTCACATAAATAATTGACCTGCTCCAAATCGTTCCGATCTTCATCTATGTCACAGCTCAGGTCTATCAGCTCTCCATTTACCTATAATAAATAACGCACTTGTTTTCTATCATATACCGAGGAGTTTCCATTCAGTTGATTTTATAAGCTATAATGGCATTTGAAAGCTGTCATTAGGTTAGTTTAGACACCAGGACCCTTGTTCACTTATTCAAGCTTGGAGTGAGGTAAGAGACAAGAGATGAGTCAGAGAGCATCTTTGGAAATGGGCTTGGGGACAAGTCAAAGAGCGACTTACCTGTTCTGTGAGATCAGACCTCACAAAACGATTTAGGCTGAACAGAGCGGCATCGTGGACAGAGATGAAGAGATCAGAGTGAGAGAAACAACCTTCCTCAAACGCTCCTCCTTTCTCCAGATCTTCATACACCTGAGCTGCACACAAAAAAAACACATACGGCACAATGATAAACTATATCTGTAAACTATCATTTACTGTATATCAATGAAAAGCTAAAGATATATGAAGATTTCTTGTGTGAGCACTTTCACACTTCATTGCCATATATTAGTAATTGTTGAGTTTTGATGGAATATTTAATAGATCAAATGCTTTATTTGTTTATTACTTTTTTTAAGCTAAATACAACACAACATTACATTAATATTAAACGTCCAACAAATCATATTGTCCCACCTCTGGCATTAAAGACTTTTGATTATTTCCCATTTCCATGTGATATGGATATTTATTTTCAACCCTAATACTGACAACATAGAAATTGAACATACAGGATATTTGTTTGCACAAAACCCACCGTCTTTTCACCGTTAAAACCAGATCAAATTAATTTTCGTATCTGTTGCAGTGAGTATTTTTCAATGCTGAAGCCAAAAACTGATGTATTGTGTTTCACTGGCCCTCACAAAAAAATGGCCAATTATTTCTAATTTGAACAAAATCGCCTACAGTCAAAAAGCATTGTAGTCATAATTTATTGTTTAATAGTTTTTAAAAACATTTGCAGATATAAGACATTTTTTAAAAACTGAGATAATCCACACCTTGAATATTTGCCAAGTACATATTGATTCCCAGCTTCTTATAACTGCTGCTCATCTGTACAAGACATAAGAGACAGGATTTATTGAAGGTCAGTAATGGATCAATAGTGGGACACACTAAAGTCTGTAATGTGAAACAGAACTATTGCTTGAAAAGAAATCTGTCCAGCACCGATTTTATTTGAGTATTACACAAAAAGCCCCATCTTACTAATATGTACCTTTGTGAGAACTTTTACACCCATCAGGTCAATGAAACACACTCCTCCCAGGTCTAGAATGAGGGTATGGAAAGGCATGGGTTGCATCTCTATGGTTACAGGAGAAGGGCATTTTGATTCAGAAAAGCCACTGACATCACAGTAAGGGTTTTCAAAAGATGTTGGTGTGCTGATGGTATTGATGTCAATGTCACTCTGTAGGTTTAGCTGAGATATAGTCTGAAAGAAAAATAGCATATGATGATATGAATCTTTGTATCAGTGTAATACTCTAATAAGCATACAAATAAATCTATTAATACGTGAATTTTAATATAATGCAACACAAACAACTTACCTGTGCTTTCATAGCAACCAGCGAACTCATTCTTCTCTTTATGTTGTCCAGTTTGTTCAGACTGTTCTCCTCCTTCGCTTCCCGCTTCTCTTTGTCTTTTTGTTTTTTCAAGAATTTCTTCCTGGCCAGCAGAACCTTCCCTGGATCCAGTCCTGTCTGGTACGCACGCAAACACAGGTTCAAACAATCATTTACACCCGACACGTCTTCTGAAAGGCTTCCACATACTTTTTTGATGACTTTTCCTCTGAATATCTCTGCATTGGCGAAGTACAGTGGCGAGCAATAGCTCATTATTTGAATTCCTTCGAGTCTATTCACCTGCATTGAGGAAAATGGAGCTATTCATTGGCTGAGGAAATGACATCGGTAAATTGACTTGATGCGTCTTGTTGCCCAGTGGATCTTTAACATCAAACATTACGTGGGTCTGACATTTATCACCTTATTGTAGACTTTCGGGTTCTTGTAGATATCTGTTTCCATGACCTGCGCCACCTCTGAGCCGTTCTGACTACACATTCGTTACACAAACCACAATGCAGTCATTGAAATGTCAAACTGATGGTCACGATGATAAAACCGGTCATGAAAGTGCCATCAACACGGTGGTAAGATCTGTGATAACACTTACAATTGAGTTCGGAATATCACAACCAGGATTGAGAAGCTAACTCCCACAGCCACACCGTATGGCAAACTCAGAAAGAAAGTTGCTAGAAAAGACACGACCCAGACACACTACGAAGAAACAGACAGGGGTACTGATACCAACGTAGATGTACATATTACATACGTATTTTTAGACAATCAAATCGTTTGGCAAACACAAAGGAAGATATTTTGAACACTGGCCCTCATTGACTTCCATTGTATGGACGCAGAACCACTGAGACATTTCTCAAAATATCTTCTTTTGTGAATCATATACAGGTTTGAAAAGCATTTTTAAAGTAGTTTATGGTGTTAAGCAACATTGAGCTTAACTCACACAGTCTAGTCTGCTCTTCTTCCAGAGATAATAGGGGTCGGAGAGCTGCAGAAGTGTGTTCTTTAGATTGACTGCTATGAGGGCCCCCAGGACTGACTGCGGGATACAGAACCATCATGATCACAAACACTCGAGCCTATTACTTCACATATAACAGATTAAAAGAGAGCTATTAATGAAAGCTGGGATAATGAATAATTAATGAGCTGTGAAATAAGGTCCCCACCTTTGGCAGAGGTCTCAGATAGGTTCCAAGAGCCAGCATGGTCACCATGACGACCAGCATCACGCACAGGCTTGCAAACTGAGATTGTACGGTCGAGACGTAATGAGAACTCATAAAAATAAGTCAAGTGACACATCATTTTGAATTGTTATCAAAAATGTCACGATGCAAAAAACATGAAAATATTTATTGAATATTACATATTTAATTAATGTCTAATGTTTATGAACTATTTATATGTTATATTATATTACTATAAGAAAAATATACTTTTTATATATCTCTTGATTTCAGGGTGAGATCTTGGCAAGATTCACACAAAAATAAATGTGTCTATTCAATTTTATTTCTGTTCTTGGACAGCTGTTTCCTTTAAAAAAACCTGTGATCTCACCTGCGATGAACCGCCTGCATTATCTACAGCCAGAGTGACGGAGAGAGCACAGCAGATGACATGAATCTTGAAGAAAGATCCCAGCAGGTTACTGCAACCCAACGCCAGCATCTCCTGTCAGCAGACAACTGTTCATTGCTAACAACATGCAACTCTACAAATCTTTTTCAAATCACTAGACACGTGCAATCCCATCCAAATAAAGAAACATCAATGTTAATATGGTTTGCACCTGATTTGGATTAATGTCATAACCATGCTTGGCGGCCAGTGTCCTTCCCATTGCGAGATTGATGACATAACCAACAATAGCCAATGAGAAGGCTGCGCTCATCATACCTTCCCATTGTGACACTGTTGGCAGAATAGGGGCGGGGAACCTAAACAAGACAGGGTCAGAATCCGCACTTTTTCATTAAAAACATCCGTGTATTATAAATCACTGCAGTGCATGTCATGTACAATATCTAATTTCTCACCCTAGAGGAATATCGCCCACTATGTCCATGTGATATTTCTCAGGCAAGTCCAGTGGCCCGGAAATGGCCGTAGCCACAACCACCTGAAGGGAAGGTCGGAAAAATGTCAAAAGCTTATACATTTCCATTTGATTACGCTAAACACGTGCACGACTCCAATGATACATCGAAGTTTGTTTATTTTACATGACATGGAAAGACATTTTATCTTTGCTTACCACAAGGATCTCAACTGGGATGGGGAATGGGATTTTATGGCGGAACCTGGCACCCAGTTCTTTCACAGCTATCAGAACCACACAACTGACCAGAGCGAACATCAAGGAAGCCACGTTTGTCTCGGGTATGCCCAGAATAATATCCACTATTGTCTGAAACACAAAGCTAGAGATTTAATCATGAAGAAGTTGAAAGTTATTTGAGTGTTTGAAACAGGTACGCACTTACGTAAACAACTGCTAAAGGGCCGCTAAAGGATGGAACTTTGATTCCAAATATATACTTGAGAACAGATATTAGGATCTGCAGTCCAGCTGCCGTCATGAAACCTCTCACAAAAGATTCAGACAGGTAGATGGCCACGAAACCAAACTGCATCACACCCATACCAATCTGTTGGCATCATAGCAAACATGACATTCTTTGAGTACAGAAACACAGTTATCTTCTGACAGTGTTGTTATTTGACTGGGTTATTATGGATGATGCACGCAAGGCATCTATACCTGTATAATGGCAGTTAGACAAGCCAGTGTGGCTGAAATACTCAGTCGGACTTCGTTCATCTTCCCCTCATCCACCACAGATTCGTTTAATGTGGTGTTGAAGTGGGTAAAGTCAGATTCAGGAGCTAAATCAAGACAGACCATTCCAACCATGATGCTGAGCACAGCAAACGTACCTGTAATGTAGAAAAAGGCTTTATAGCAAAAACTGATCAAGGTCGAGCTTGAGCAGTTCCCCGCCTTCAAACCCACTTTCTATGTTGAAGAGCATTGATGACCAAACAACATTGAACCCCGTTGACTTTCACTGTGTAAACACAAAACCTTTTTCAAAATATCTTCTTTTGTGTTCCACAGAACATCTACATGCGGGGGATTAAATGATGAAAGTTTTTGGGTGAAATGTCCCTTTCAGGCAGACTGTTTGGTCAAGTAAACTTGTCAAATGAAGTGCCTCTTGAATTTATAGCGTCTGAATTTGCTTTGTTCTAAAATCCATACTTACCGGGTACCATTTGGTGAGCTGTGCCCATGAAGAAATAAGGAATGAGAGGGAAAAAGGAGGAGTAGAGGCCGTTGACAGGAGGCAGGTTAGCCAGAAGGGCAAATGCCATGCCTGAGGAGATTATTTTCAACTTTTTAGAATTATAGTAAAGTTACTAGAACTATGATAATTATGTAGTGATTATAAACATTGAATCAAAACTCATATATGTACATACAGTATACCGGTCAAAAGTTTGGGATCATTTACTCCTTCTTATATTTTCACATTAAAAATAATAGTAAAGCCATGGAATAACAATATTGTAACTGTGGGAATTATGTTGTAACTAAAATCATCCAAAACAAAAGAATATAACATAACTATGTTATTTATTATCATCTTCAAATCAGTCACCCCTTTGCATAGAATTTGCAAAATCGTACACTTGGCATTTCATCATCCAGCTCCATACGGTCTCAACCAGGGAAGCTTTGCAAACAGTATTGAAGTTATTTCCAACTAGACTTATTAAGGTGCATTTTATTTATTATTTGGCCCAAGAAATCCATTTCAAACATTTATTTTTTTATACAAAATTAGAAATTCAAATGTTGGCAATTATATTTGGGTTTATAGTAATTCAAGTCATTTCAAACATCAACTTTTTAAGATCACGAGAAACCGTTTTGTCAAGTGATTCTAAACTTTGGACCGGTAGTGTATATATGTGCATGTCTCCTGGTGGGACAAACCTTGAGGAACCTGTATGGTGCCTGCGCTGACCCCACTGACGACATCACAGAGGAGGTTCTGTTTAACGTTGTACTTGGGAAGCCAACTGAGAATCGGCAGACGTCTAAGCAGGACACCTTTCAGCCTCTCTCCTGAGCATCTGTACACATACACGTGTCATTTACCACGGTAGACCGACCGATTAGTATCAATTGTATGTTACATGCATGTCTTATGCTACCGCAAGGCTTTGCGGAGTTTCTGTCCCAGTGGAAAAGTTCTTCTCTTTCTGTCGAACTCCTTATCAAAGTCAGTCTGAGAATAAACAGGCCGATCCGTCCTGTAGCGGAGGTGGACCATAGTGTTTGCTATAGATATAAAGTTCACTGATGAAAAACAATGCAACAGGAGAATATTAAATATAAAACAAATAGTCTATACTCCATAACTTGCATGAGAATCAAACGGAAGCCTTTAGGTGTTGGTACCTTTCAAAGGGTTTAAGGTTTATTTATTTTTCATACTCAGCCGCCTTTCTCTTTGGGCGATAAAAACGTCTTATCTGACCTTGTGCAGATTTGTACACAATGAACACAATGCAAAAATACAAATGCCCCATGACCTTGATTATGATTATACAAATCAAAATATTAAAAAACAATATGATAAAGGGTTTGTAGTGGTCACCTGTCGGGGAGGTTTTGCTAAAATGTTAGTTTGACTTGAGCAGTTAAATATAATATTTAAAGACAACACTCTTTTGTCTGTGCTTACAGTAAATGACTTAAAAAAACAAACATTTCAAATACATTTCACCCTTGTTTAGAAATAATTAAATAATAATACTGTAGTTTGTTCCATACAGGTTTTACATGAAATATGTCAAATGTGAAAATGACTTACCTTGTCTCTCTGGAGTTTCAGACGTCTTTCAATGGCTTTGACATCAGTCCCTTCTGTTACAATCTAATGTAGGGAGGAGCTTACCGTATCACAATACTTCAGTACATACCACAGTTACTCAGTTTAACATTTAAGCATTTTTTAAATATAATCATTTTATATAAAAGACTGACTGGTCATTGTCAATCTCTTGTCTTTCTCGTGCACATTTCAAACTCTATAAAAAAGACAGATATACACAAAGAAATGATGAAAACACACAGTATTTGTGGGTGGTTTAAAACAACTTTAATCTCATTTAAATCTCTCAGTGTAACTGCATGTTGGATTACTGAAACATTATATTTGTGTTAACTGGTTTAAAGTGTGATCCAAATATGTTTATTGACACACATGCTAAAGAGTAAAATATTGCACGTTTTTAAGGTGACCTTCACTTTTCTATCAACAAACAATAAATGTCACTTTTATAAGCAATCGATGAAATATGTTGTACTTTTTGGCTCTTAAAATTGAATGGGCCATCACTTCAAAATGACCACCTTTCAGACTCAAGCAAACAAATGCTACATCTCCAGACAGAGTGACAAACACTCGTTCTTACACACAAAAACTGATGTGGTTTTGTCTCGGGCAGAATGAGCCCAAAATAAACAAGGTAGAAAGACTGTATATTCACAGTTGACAGAGCACCAAGGCTGCCAGTAATTCAATTGATGTATCGCCCCCACTAGTGGCCAAGGGAGGAACTGCATCATAATAATATAACCTGCTAGGTTTGGAACAGTATGCTAGTGTACTTAAAGCATACTCTTGTTTTTTTTATTTGTGTGAAACTGAATGCTTCTTTAATTCAAATGATCGGATCAAATAATGAGTCAAAAATTATTCATTTAAATGATATTTCACATAACTTGGAAATAGAAGGTCAAGTTGAATGCAGTGCATTGTGGGATACAGTGTGCCACACAATTACTGCACTCAGCTTTACACATCAGAACATTTGGCAAATTTAGTATTCCATGCATATAGAAAATGTGCACACTGTTCATATAGTCGTATGCTATTCAAAACTTTGCCATAAATAATCCTTGTCTTCAGTACATAAATAAACGACATAAAATATTTCATAACAACACAATCTGGCAAACAAATAAAAAACACTGTCTGACAACATCTACAACAACACTGTGTAGACCGTAAAAGATGCTTGTATTGAAACTGTCCTACATTCCTTCATTTCTGGTTGAGGGTCCCAGAACCAGCCGTGTACATCACTTGCTATGCATTTGTTATTTCGCATCTGATATTGAAACACAACTTGCCCTGAGAAAGTAACATCTACCTGTGACCGTGTCCTTGAGCGGTTCTCAATCCTGGTCCTCGCGACCCCCCGCTCTGCATATTTTGTACGTTACTGTCATCCGCCTTCAGGGGTTTGTTCAATATGACTGTGCGAAGTGGACATCTATGGATATTCTGCCATGATTCCAGTTCGTAAGGAGCATATACAGTAGGTTTCATTCGAAGGGCATTAAATGGCGCGAGACGTGACCACTACTCAAATCTCATGATTACGGTTATATAACCTTCACATTTCTGTTGTAAGTTTTGTCTGTGTGTTAATCATTATTTGATTTCCTGTGTGTAGGGACCACGTCAATGGGAACACAGTTCGTTCATGTATCTCTTCTAACAAGCTGGTGATTTAATTCAGGTGTGTTAAGCAAGAGAGAGATGTCAAATATGCAGAGCGGGGGGTCGCGAGGACCGGGATTGAGAACTGCTGTCCTAGTGTATCCCACAAAGCCTTTTAAAACACCTGACTTCAATGTCATAAAGTCACCTAATAAAACTTTAAAAAAGTGAAAATGACAAATGAGTCGGATCACAGGAATCACAGAAATCGTATTCCTGGATGGGAGGGAAGTTGGGGCTAAAGTGTGACTGTTTTCGTAAAAACAAGGAGACCGTTACACGGTATTAAAAAAGGACGAGCATCCGTCCTCCCATCTTCATAGTGGCAGGTGACGCAAGCCACCATCTGAAAAGATCAAATCCATCCAGCTCCAGATGAGAGAGCCAATCAAAAGTCACTGAGGATGCTGATGTCAGCAAACTCCTGACGGTACCGGTAAGAGTACAGACCCAGCAGGAAGGCCCATTTAAGAGTCATGAAGCTCCACACGGCGGACAGGTAGAAACTCTTGGGGTCAGACAAAGCTGCAGACAAAACAGAGAAGAAGTGACTTTGTACACACCTTCAGTGAACGGGAATTATATTGTTAAAGACGTTATCTTGACCTAACCGCAGATTACAGCGTATGCATACTGTAGATTACAGATAAACCTCCATATCACCTTGTAATTGATCTGAACTGAATTCTACGTTAATGGAATTAGTATTTAAGTATATCATTTATACAATACTATAGGCTATATATATATACAATGCATATACTATTATGATAGTTATAATACAGGTTATTTTCCTAAAATGTAGAGTTTGTAAGGACTTAAACAGTAGTTGTCTGTGGTGAAGTACTTACCCTGCTTTTCAACAATTCCTAAAGTTAGGAAGGTGGCAAATGCGGCAAAAGCCAGAAGAGAAAACGCAGAACTAACAAACATGAAGAACTTGAGTCCTTTTAACCAGGTTCGCCAAAAGTCCTGAATGTACATGATGTGAGTGACCAAAGTCCAAAGAGCCAGAACCCCTGTAAACACAAATACTGATCTGTTCATTTCAATCTCATTCTATGGAAATTGAAACAATAAGAAACATCTTTATATGAAACATCCAGCGCATTTTATCACTATTACAACGACACCTTATGACAAAGTTATTACCCTAAAATAAACAGCTATACCTTCTGAAAATTAACCGTTGTACTGTAGTAAAAGTATGGTGACCATGTTTTTGATAACCATTTGCATTATAGTACAAAAATGGTCATCATTGCAATGATATAAGAGACCATTGCACATTCGCATTAACTATCATTTTACTGCAAATACTACTATAGTAAACTAATGGTAAGTGTAGTAAAACCGCGGTTCATTTTCGTGTAGAGTTTTAATAATGCTAAGCAAAGCAGTTGTTGCTGTGGCCTTGGATGTGCTCACATACCCGATAATCCACCCATCGCCGCCGTCCAGGGTTGTTTATAAGCCACATTCCACACGATAAACGCCGAAGATCCAACCAACATGCCGAATGTGGCATAACCGATACTGATGTAGACCCTTTTTGGACCCATGAGCAATCTGTAAAATATCGCAGGGGTTTGGAGAAGCTTTGTGAAGAGAACGAACTGAACGATTACACCACCGATGAGAGATTATGTAATGCGGCGCTGTTATTCGTAAACATGACGGAACGACCCGGAAGTGCTGCGCGTCATCACCATAGCAACAATCAACAACAATTCCCGGCCGCTATGATATTTCTTATTATTTTATTATTTATTATTACGCGGTAAGGTGGCGTGTGAGTATAATAACTAGCAAAACAAGGCAAAATGAACCGAAAATAAACCTGACAAATATCTGACAAATAGGTCACTTTCAGTAATTCATTGTTTAGTTTTATTCTTACATGTTCAACGTGCAATGCAAGAAAAATAGATAAATGTCGCCTATATTTATAAACCTTTTCAGGACTTTCGTGTGAAAAAACATTAAAACACTGAAACTGTATTTTTGCCAGTTGATGGTATATGTGATGTATTGTATATGTCTTTATAAGTACAGATCTCATCTCAGCTGATTCTCAGAGGTCATGTTGGGACTCTTTTCATGCCGCCTTTAAGCAAGGGGGCTTTTTTATCAGTTCAATCGCTTTTTAGTGGGTTTCGCTCTGAAACCCCCTTCAGATCCGCAATTCTGAAACAATACATTATTTCCTGCTTCAAAACTTTTGTTATAATGGTTCATTGTAATACTGTAATTGTAATAATAATGTGAAATTTTTGCAATTGTTTATATGCAATAATTTCAATAATAACATGAAAGATGGAATTATGGCAGTTACTGAGGGTCCACAGGTCCAATGGGCACAAAAACATACTGTATACAGTAAAAGCTTTCATTCAAAAGCTTTATTCTTATTCAATCCATTGCATACACAAAATCATTCAAATACTTCCTCCGAAAGCTCCTGGTGGCATTTTTACATAGGCCTACAAGTAACCTTTGGAGGGACAGAGAATAGTAAAAAATACCGTTCATTACAAATCTAAACACAACCATTCTGTCAATCCAAGGAAGGGTGGGAAGAAGTGTTGACAACATTTTTGGAAGCATGTGCACAGGGTACACGGAATGAAAGTCCAGAAGGGAGTGGACACAGATGTACATTGACCCTGTTTCCCCATGGTCACCGTGGAGAACTACTGTACGGGATCTACTTAAAATTGTGCGCGAATGGACAGTAAGTGTCATCAAGCACATGGCACACCTTAAGTCAGCCTTCACAACACACAAAGCCACATTTTGTCGCCAATCAGAGCGCAGCAGGAAGCTGGTTACTCGCATGGCCTCAGCGATTCGAATGAGATCAAAACTCAGAGGTTTCCTCTGTGTACTTTACAGACAGCACAGCGAGACAAAAAGATAAGAGAGAAGGAAAGAAAGAAAGAAAGAAAGAAAGAAGAAAGATTGAAGACTGAAAAAAGACATATACAGATACGCTGTATGAAAAAAGAAAGAATTGGAGTTCTCCTCGAAGACAAGACAGACAAGATTGTCCTGATTGACTTAACAAACTAAAGAAGAAGAAAAAATCTGTTATTGAAATACTGGATATACCGGTAAGTTTGATCACATCTATCTCCGACATATATCATCACAGTGTTTCAAGAGTTGAAGAATGTTTTGTTGGAGAAGACAAACCTGTGCCACTGCAGTTTTGACATTAGGAAGCTATTTTTAGCCTATGCCCTTAAAATAACTTTTGTTGATGTAATACAGGAAGGTTGCTGTTTTAAAATAAAAGCATGTTATTTAGATGAAGCACGCATTAGTTTGCCTGTCAAAACATTTTTAAAGGCAGGTGAATGACATTACACAAATAAACAATGTTTTTGTTTGTTTTGGTCATGTTTGCTTACATTAATGAATAACTGAACATGAGAACAAGTGAGCGCAGTGTGTGACATATTTAAGAAATGATTATAAAATTGTTTAGAATGAAAACTCCTTTTCAGTCTTTGGACAAGATTTCGTTTTCTCGTGTTTTGTAAGGTTCATTTAATTTGCATTCGGTACAATACACAAAAATTCCCTGACAGCATTTGCTACCGTTGGAAATTTTGTGAGTCTGTGATTCACAGTGATGCTAGGAAGGATAGGTGGGTGAAAGAAAGGTTTATGTGTGAACTTACAAAAGCCATCAAACAGCAGACAGGAAGTTACGCATGAGCAGACCCTCATGAAGAGGTGTGCATTAAAACATTTATCTTCTTCTCCGATCTACCTACTGATGTGTACTGCTGTTTATCAAACTTTCCCTCCATGGGCAGCAGTACGGGGTCAGAACATCATTTATGAGCAGATAAAGTTAAAGAGTGAATGAAAACTATGGAAGGTAATCTTTATATCTGTAAAGCTCGAGACTTACATTTGTTTCATTTTTAAAAAGTGGCGCTGGTGCATCAAAAGTCCACAGGAAGTTGATGATTCCAAATACTGTGATTTGTTGCAGGAAATCCCACACCCTTTCCCTCTGGAACTGTTTGTTTCCCCTCCTTCTCCCCCGCTCTCTGATGTTTTATTTTCTAGTACGTTCGCATGTTTAAAAACATTTCATTCATATTTTGTATGGCTTACCTATAAGCTTATTGTAGTTATTTTAATGGGATTGGATTCTCAGGACATGGATCATCTGACTTCAAGCGTGCGAACTGATAAATGAACACTAGAGCGCACCTCAAATGCAGATCAAAGAGACCGTTGAATAAAACCTGAGAAAATACCAAACAGTTTTAGATTGTAGGAGAGACCTGAGCCATGGGGCAGATTTAGGGACCACGTAGAAAGTTTGGGGTGGGCTTATTTGACTTATATGCCAAGGAATCGACTAACCTCTCTAACCACCCTAAACACCAATATGTACTTTATCTCCATTTTATCACATGTGACTACAATTTGTGTAGTTCCCATTGTTTACATTATTTTATTCCACTCACTGCCATTTTTATGTCTTTTAGTTGTAACAAATATATTTTTTTCTATGTATTTTGCTACTTTTTTGTTCTCTAATATGTTTCATTTAAAAAAGAAAGACGTAGACCTGGTGCCGGTTCCATAAGACTAGTCTTAGAAGTAGTCATTTCATTTTTTTCTTCAAGACAGTTTAATACAGAAAAAGTAGGGCTTTCAAACTATTAATCGCGGTAAATCGCATCCAGAATAAATGTTTGTGTTTACATAATATATATCTGTGTACTCTCCATAATAATTTTGCATTTATTAGCACATACACATCCACGCATGTATTTAAGAAAAATCTAAAATGTATAGACATTTATATATAATTTCAATTATTGGTAAATATAAATAAATACATGTAAATATTTCCTAAATATGTATACATGTGTGTGTGTTTGTATTTATAAATACAAAATTAATATGCACAGTACATAGACATATGTAAACACAAACTTTTCTTCTCGATGCGATGCGATTAATCGCGATTAATCATTTAGAAGCCCTATAAATTGGGCTAATTGAAATATGAAAATGAAGACTGATTCCTAACTAATTGCTTGTCAGTGAGACTACTTGTTATAAAAAGCACAAATATATGAGAAAATCATATAAACAACCTTCACCTTTAACTGTGCTTAAATGCCATAAAACAACACAAGACAAAGTGTCTTTCGCTATCTGATCTAAACTTGTGCTTCTCCTTATCAAAGGCAAACTAGCATGTTCACTCATCCCGTGTAAGTCACATGCAGGAAAACTGGATTTCTGAGTCCGGTCACTGGCACAAACACACGAGTAAAGATTCTGAAAGAACACATTGTGGATGTTCTTTTCAATATCCCTCTGGGGCCTTAAGGTTTATATTAGCAGCCGTGGAGTGAGGAATACATACAGTCGTGGATATGAAAGCAGAATGTATTCTTTCTTTAAACAGATCCTGTCTCCTAAGAGGAAAAACAGAATGGGTAAGAACCGAAAGTGATTGTGTTGAGGTTTGTGAGTAGCACAGCTACATGACTGGTGGTGCAAATATCAAATCACACGGTATTGTTTTCTCTGTTGTGGTTTCTTTTTGTTTGTGCAGATGCAGAGAACTATCTTGTGCATACTTGCATATGTGTGCAACTCATGTCATAAAAACACAGGACACGCTTTATCATTCTCAGGTTGTTGGTCCTCTTTTGGAGAGAATTGTTGTTTTGTGACTCTCCACAGTCAGACATAATACACATAATAATACAATTTCATTTTAGAAACATTTTGGGGGATCTGATAGAAAGGAGCATGTAAATAGGACACAGTGTAAAACATCTTAAAAATAGAGCACGATATAGTTGATTAATATGAGACTTTTTTTACAGCTGTTTCACCTATTTTAAATTTTGCATTGAGTTGTGTTTTATTGTTGTAAAATTAACGAATAATGTACTGATGAACATTACCAAGATTGTTTTTACAGTGTAGGGACATGTAAAGGATTATGACTTGCAGTGACAGGGAAAAAAATACGAGGAACGTTTGCTGTAGAATAAATTATATTACAAATGTTTAATTTCAATGAATGCTTCGAATATATTATGCCGAGAAGTAATACCAAATTTCTGACATTTTATTCATGACAAATTCCATGACATAAATATAAAAGACAAGTTCGAGTGAAGATGCTTAATCTGTCCATGAGGGGGCAGAGTTTGACCAACACCCTGAGAACTATCCCTGCTCATCTGATCTGGCATGGCATTGTTATTCCCAATTTGTAAAATATAAAAATATAATAACAGTAACATTAACATCTTTAATTTTACTTTATGGATTTGTGACTAAAACGTCAGTGTAGAAGCGGCTCCCACAAACAGCACAGTGTGTAATGTTGATCCACGTCGTTCCTCCAGGAAAGGAAGCCCACAATACTGAAACAATGGCCGGGGTCTAAAGAAGCATTATGTAATCCTCCCTGACCTCTAGAACAAAAATGACATGGTGGGCGGTGGACGCCCTGATGTGCGCCCTACGGTCGTTTCAAGGGTGTGACATCTTGTAAGATTGTCCCCATCCTGACCTGTGGGTGTGAAGGACATCACTACAGAATTTCATCTGGACATCTACAAATAGGATTTTGGAATGTTTCAATATAAACTGTGTTACAAAACTTAGTGTCCTGCCCACCTATGAGAAAACCCTGGATTTATAACAGGAGCAGAAAACAACACTTTTCAAAATAGTTCACAATATCCAGACAATGAGTTTTACTGCAGTCATGGTTTAACACAATATTACACGATATGACATATGATGTAACACAACCAGAAGTGCAGTTTGCCTTAAGTAAAACACCGGTTTTGACTTCTCTTTCTGCACTTTTGTCTTCTCAGAGGTTCCAGCTGTCATGTGTTCAGCAGACACTCTCATCCAGTCACGACGCTCATCCCTAAAACTGGTACAGTGCCCTTCCTCAATCCTACAGTATATAGGGGCAAACACACTAATAACCCTTGACTATTTATTGCCTTTTTTCTCTGTGTTGCAAATTCATCTAATGCTCCACAGCTCACTTTGCTGTATTTTACACGTGAAATGTCCAATTTTGGAAGAGTTTGTCCTAGACTTCAAAAGGGTTTGCATGGAAGCCTGAGCTTATATTTCCTGTTGGTTTACTCCGTCGTTCCAACCTTGGCACCTGCCATAGTAACTAAGGTGGGTTACGGACACACCCCTGGTCCTCAGCCCCTCAAGGTTTATCAGACAGCTGGAACACCCAGATAAGAGAGCTGAAGGAGAGGGAGAGTGTGTTATTGAGTCAGACGCATGAGCTAAACATATTTTTGATTGCAGTAGAGGGCAAAATATATATTTTCCCGTTTAGTTGAATGGAATCTCAGGATTCATTTGAGATCAAAAGGATGTTCCTTAAAAGGGGAAAATGTATTCTGCCAAATGAATAATGTAAATGTATTGCTTGTTTTATGTTTATTTTTAGTTTCTATGTTTATCGATATAGTTTATGAATCAGATAAACCATAAATGACCTTATAAAAACATTTGATACAATCACTGCACCATTTTGTGGGCTAAGCAATATCATAACATTAGCCTACATTTTGTATTGTGCTGCTAAATAAACATACAGAAAGCATATCAACTGTTCAGTAATACTGAGTATTTACTTAAGTAAATACACACTAACACAAGCTAGTGTCAAATACTTATGTAATGGGTCGTTTATTGAAGGGGTCATATGGCGTTTGGTGTGTTATAAGTTGCCCGTGCATGTATTAGACACTTAAAATTGCAAAAATTTAAGTGTCGGAACAAAACATGCATTCTATCTAAAAGCGAATGCTCACCCTGAAACGCCTCGTGTAACCACACCCCACAAAACTACGTCAGTTGGTGGTCTGATTTGACTAAGACCGCCCATATGTATACAAAAGAAAGATGGGTGTACTTGTCAGTACAATTGCAGTACAATTGCTTTAGAACCTGATGTTCCAAATATGGTAAGAAGCGTTACATTTCCGTCACACGCTTGCATCATTCGACCAATAACTACGCACCGGTTAACTGGCCAATCACAGCACACCTCGCTTTTCAGAGCGGTGAGCTTTGTAAAAAATCCGCTCGTTTCAGAGAGGCAGAGCAAAGAGGAGAACAAACATGCACGTGTGTGGAAAATACAGCGTTTTTTAACCTTAAATCGTGTTTACACATCGCATTACATCTAAAAGAAACCATAATATTCGTTTTAGCCGTGTCACATGATCCCTTTAAATAATCAACACTATATATATTTCATTCATCTATAATGATTCAAGTTTTTAGACGTGTTACTGAGATAACCTCACGCAGTTAACAATCACATCGTATGATCAAAAACCCGCATAAATGTTTGCGTAGAAACACGCACACTACAGAAACAAACCCACGCCACTCTGGGAAGCGAGAGGCGCGCCGTGTCCGGCAGGGGCGGGCGCGCGGGTGGCGCCTCCTGTTATTGAAGTGCTCGGCTGGATTGTCGAGAGCGCGCAGGCACGTTTGACAGCGCATAGCAGGTTTTTAAAGGCATTCACCACCTGAAGATAAGACGCATGTAGGAATGCGGCGTGCAGGTCGGACTGTCTTTACTCTGGGATGGTCAAACCCTCACAGGAGATGTAGTCTGCGCCATGTGTTACTGCAACAGATGATCTCGAAGTGAAATATATCGGATGGGATTGAAACATGCATCTCTTTCGGAGTTACAATTACAAAGTCTATCCAGATCGATGTGCCAATGAGAAAACACCTAAAATCCGGGGTGTCAGCTGGGTGAGTGGACAGAAAAAGAGGATTTAAAATAGACAAAACAATATTTGAAAGAGTTTAAGGAGGGGTGAGGTCTTTGGAAACCTGTGTTAAATGATAGCCAGCATGTCCATTTGAACGCAATTTCCATTAGCCTATCATGTGAAAAAGTGAAGCGCAGACATCATTTACATCAAGGTTTTACTATAGTATTCATAGTTTAAATATTGCATTGCAAGTCATTGTTACCAAAAATGTATGGCACACGTAGTTTATTCTTGGTGTTTGTAGAAAACTGTAATACAAATGAAAATAATCAAAAACTTTTACCGTAATAAATCATGCTTACTTTTTATAAGTCTGTAACGTGAGTGTGTGTTGTGGCTTTGAGGGACACTTTTCTGAAACTCACTAAAACATGTTGAAAACTGACTTGTGAGGACATTGATTTTGTATACCCGAGTATGAAATCCAATTATGCATTTAAAATCTTCACCAACAGAGCCTATTAGGTGTGTGTGTGTGTGTGTCTGGACGGGGCAAGGACATGATGGCAATGAAACCAATTCCACACAATGCAAATGCCATTAGACCCTCAATCATACTGTGTCAGACGAAAGGGTCTCAAACTACTTGTTTAGTGTATCATAGGCTTGTTATTTATAGCATATTGTTTATTGTCAAGCCTAAGGTTTGTTTCCGTACAGTTTGGGAAAGAATGTCCGCAGTAAGACTTCCGTCCAGCACAGGAAAAACACCCTGCTGTAGACCACAGTGAACTAGAGTAAACTTTAAAGAACCCTAAATTCAATCTCATGTAGCTAACATGTATATAGACGATAAATCAATCCAAATGTAACACTCGCTGAGCTCTTTTGAATTACATTAATATCAGTTGTGGACTATTTAGGTGAATACAAATAAGAGACATTCTGTTTGAGGTGATATAAGGTAAGACACTGTACATGTGAGTGAATTGTTGCTCTGTAATGAAATGTAGATGTTTAGACAGCATGTATGAACATAGATCTACACTTATTTGAGCTCGTACAGTGCAAAGACACGCAGGCAACAGTTGATCTTATTAAAGGAACAGTTCACCATAATTGTTCCAAAAAAGTATTGGTTTTGTTACTCACCCTCAAGTGGTTTCAAATGTGTATACATTTATTTGTTCTGATGAGCAGAGAAAGATATTTGGAAGAATGCTTGTAACCAAACAGCTCTTGGCCACCATTGACTACCAAAGTAGCAAAATTGCTTTATAAATGTCTTTGTTCTGTTGAACACAACAGAAGATATTTTGAAGAATGTAGGAAAGCAAGCCGTTCTGAGGCACTTTTGAGTACTATTGTCATTTTTCCTACTATTACTACCTAGGTATACAAATATAAATGTTGAGAAAGGGAAAGCAAACAATTGTCACAGGTTCATGTCAGTGTTATCAGACTGAAATGCACCTATTAATTATTGTGTGAGTCATTCGGACACCGAAGTAAAGAAATAAATACAGGTCCCCTTTAGAATCTTACCCTATCTTCATGAGACGTAAAGTAAATAGTTCTGGGTCATTTCGCTCTTGTGCCGTAGCATGTGATCCAGCCGGTCTACACAGTTTACTCAGTCAACAGACCGACAGGGTGGAGAGATCTGTATGCTGGATGCTCTTACAGTATACTCAAGGAAATCAAGCATGAGGATCCAGTGAACATGTTGACTTGAGAATGATCCCTTTCCACACTAGCCAACAACCCCTACTGTAGCATATAGTGTGCATATATAATACAAATGAGTTACAATATATTCGTTTTCAGCAAACCCATACAGATCCATTATCAGTCCAAGCCCACAATAAGAGGACGTGGAACGGCATTAGTCAGCTGATGCTGGACAACACCTGGCGTGGGAACAGATTCTGACAGAAGCCCATAAAACTCTAGAGAGTTCAGTGTGGCAGCTCTGGAGATTTTCTCTTTGTCCGTTTAGAAACAGTAGCTACTATGCCTACAGAATCTCCAGCTCGACCGGTAAAGCACGTTGCCCAAGTCCTGAGGCATGTTGGTTCACTTGAGATGGTAGATTCAGGTTAATTGGGACACCTTTTGACAGGTGAAGGTCAAAAAACCGACCAATTAACCTGATTTCATCTGTTTATAAGACAAGACAGCGCAGGACTCATTCGATGGACGGCAAGCCAAACCTCTTCACCGTTCTTCCATTTAAAGATGATATTAACAGGCAAACTACCTCATTTCAAGTTGGGCCGTCTTTTATAATTACTTTGCTGACTATATGTAATAGTAAACTATAGTCCACTCCTACCATGAAATGTGATATATCATATTGGAGCTGATGCATATGGGTCACTAGGTCCGTTCAGTTCAGAATCAATAACTACACATCATTTGGAGACTTAACAGCCAGAGCACTACGTATAAATAATTAAAGAGAGTTCATCTATTATTCTGTTTAACCTCATCAACGCTCATCCTGGTGGACGAGAAAGTAGTTCGACTCTTGACAGGCTGTGATTGTGGATGGAGATCAGAGCAGCTGGTGATTGTCATTGGTTAATGGCCGGACATCGAGTGGCACTTGAGCAGGAGTCTCATCACATATGCATACTTGCCTTCTGATTGAGACTCAAGAATGTGCGCCACTTCAGCCGCTCCATATCACTCCAATGCTTCCCTTTTCTTGGGTCATTTCAATGACTTGTTTAGTCTAGACTATATTGGACCTTAAAAGACTAAAAAACTAAAAAGTTACTTAATCAAACACATGACATTGCAATCCTTGCTATATATAGCTGCGGAAAAGATGAAGAGACCATTCTAAATGTTCATTGAATGATTTAAATGATTAAATGCATTTCATGATGTATTGTGACCATTTCAGTCCAGTGTCTATGGAATTTCAACTAAATCAAACCTCAAGAGTGACAAAGTCATCCAACAGCAATGTGAAAGACTGACAGCATGACAAGACACGTGATAACTGTGACAAAAATCCAGGTTATCACTTAAAAAACATTTTAACTTTTCCTAAATACATGTACGAAAATATTACTGTTGTATTACTTAAAAGTGAATGTGAACTTGTTTCTTAATACAAAAGCCTCTTTTCTGTTATTTTGACCTGTTTTGCAGTTTTCATTTTCTGCAAATAAATCCAAATAGAAACCATTTTTTATAAAAGATTTGGGCGAAATATTGTTAGTAGTTCACAGAATGAAACAAAATTGATCATTTTAGCAAAACACATACGTATAAACAGTCTTTCAGAAAAACCCGGGTCCGGATTCACGAAACTGTTCTTAAGATTGTTCTTAAGATCAATTATAGGAAGTTCGTAAGAATGTTCGTGAGTGCGATTCTCAAACATTTCTTATAACGTTCTCAAATATGTTCTTAAGAACATCTGAATTTTTGTCGTAAGTATAAAATAATATGATGTCGTGTGGTACCTGTATATGTTTATCTAATAAACATTTTGTGTGTAACAAGCACATCACATTCTTATATAGCCTATATATATTAGCATGTGATGTGTAAAAGGCATTTATGATCGCATGTAAGCTAATATGTACTTATTAAATATACTTATTATAATACTTTTTGTATGATACTACGGCACTTGGGACCCTCTCCGTTTCGAGTCACTTTGTCCCAGAATAATGTAAAAAACACTCTGTGTTTAATAATGAAAGCTAAAGTAAGGGAGCTAGACCTTATCATTATTATATCACAATAAATATTCCTTAATGGCAAGTAAACATCAAAATTATGATTCTGGCTCAATACAATACAAGTCATATTTGAAACAACCAAATACATGTATTAAACATCTTACCTTTTGAGATTTAAGACAACCGTGAGGGTGTCTTAAAGTTAAGATGATATATACGTGAATCTGGAGAACATTTTTAAAGAACTGTTTGAAGACGTTTTTTCGGGAATACATAACATTCCAAACTTTCTTTTAAATTAGAAATAAAAACACGGCAGTTAAGAAGAATGTTTTGGGTAATCCGGCGCATGTTTTTCCCCACAACTGTATATGTTACTGTTTTATGTATTCCAAGATCCAATATTTGCATACATTGTTTCATTTATCTAATTTTATTTAAATGTAGAAAAATGTGTTTAGTATCGTGATATTATTATTTTCTCTGCGTCAGTACTGTAAAAAGATGACCCGCATCTAACCCGACGCATAATATTTTGCATTTTTCACAGCATCAGCACATTTGTCAACCTGTCAAGCAAGTTCTATTGCAAAGACAAAGGATGAACCTCTAAAGCACAGTTTTTCTCCACCACACAAACATTCCTCCTGAATTCCTGTGTCAGTGATCATTATATTAGGGCTGTTAATGAGTTTTAGCCGAGCGGGAGGCAGGTGCCAGAGATCATGTGCAGCTGAGGCGTCAAATGCCACACATGGCGGCATTAGTGTGGAATGTCTTCTGGCATTCTTCAGCCCCTGAAGCCTTTGTTGTATCAGGCTGTGAACATGGACAAAATGGCATTCTGCTAGTCACAGCTTGGCTGTATTGGGGTTTTTTTCACTGTTGACCTGGCGAAAAATGGCAAATCCGACTCTCAGGTCACATGATTTGAGGTAGGGGTCTGTTCAGATTCCCACCCCTTAATATGAGCAATGTGTGATGTTCGCATTAATATGCAGCATTAGTTCTCTTACAATCTCACATAAATCCTCAAACGCTTTGTCTCTCTTTATCTCCTCACAGACACCTCTGCCAGATGCTGCGGAGACACACGACACCATCAAACAGGTAAAAATGTCTGGAAACTGTTTAGCTCAATGCTGTATCATGATATCTGAACGGAACTCCACTAGGTTCATGTTATATTCTTAACAGAGCCAGAAAATGATCAGCTATTCCGTGCAGCATCAGCTATATGGAGTTGCATATTTATTTAGAAGTAAGCAGGCCTTTATCTGTATGCCGCTGACCTATACGTGTTAGTAATGTTACGCTCAAGAAGTTATGCTGAGACAACTGAACCTCTAATAATGAAAATCTAAATATAGCTCAAAACACAACATCAAAAGGGAAGCATTTAGCTTCTGGAATCAGTCCTCCTTTCCGACCACATAACACAACATTCTTCCAGAGTGGGAGAGGTCATAGTAATATTAGAGACAAATGTTTATGTGGGAATCACTATATGAAAATCTTTGTAGATTGGAAGCGTAACATTTTTATTTATTTATTTTATGCATCATTTTCAAACATTATTGTGCAATATAATTCATGATGCATCACCCAAAAAACGTTGGGCAAACACAACTATTGGGTTAAAATTAAACCAGCAATTTATATTCGATGCAGCAATGGGTTGAAACAACCCAGCATTGGTTTATTTTTAGGGATGCACGATAAATAAGCAGCCGATAAATGGACAATTTTAATGTTATCGTATCGGCAGATGATGAAATTTATGCCGATATGTTGAAGTCGATAAATCTTAACTAATTTCCTCTGGTTAATCTGCACGCTGCTCGCTGTTAAAATACAGTACTGTACTGTCTTTCTGTCATGATCCTTGCTGATGTAGGTACACTGTAGATAAAGTATTTACTGTATGAATGTGTAAATTATTGGAACAAAAGCATATCGTTTGAATCAGACTGCTCTGAATGCTTTCTGTCTTGAGACCTGTTAGACACGTATCTATCATTTGTTTATTAAATATACCAGAAGAAGTTGGAAGGTTACAGAATTGTCAACTAGTGTAAAGCAGGCTTGGTACAAGATTTGCAGGGGAAAAAAGAGAACTAATGGAGACCTTGTTTTCTGCCGTGAATGTTTTCATATTAAAGCAGTTGTCCACTTTTTGCCTTTTGTTTCAGTCTTAGGGAATTTTATATTATTAATGAGATACTGCACATCTGCCAATATATCGGTCATCGGCCAAAATTAACATATCGGTGCATCCCTAGTTAATATATAACCCAACAGTTGGGTATGTCCGTTTTTGACCCAATGCCGGGTTTTTTTAGAGCGATACGTAACGCTTGGTTTTACCCTCCCGTTTAAAAATGACATCCCTCAGATTCTTTTCGCAGAACTGCATACATTTCAATTATGAAAGCTCACATTCATAGTTATTTCACAGCCTCAGGAGGTTCTAACACTTCAGTGTCACCATCTATTCGCTCATGTGATGCATGTCCCGCTATGATCATACCCGAAAGAAGGGACTACTGTAAGCATGTAGTTCTACTGGTTCAATGATTTAAATATAAAGTTAAACCAGGTCTGTAGCAATGCATCAACTTATCCACCCCCACATTCAGCCTATCCGTCATACTCCGTTACTTAAATGGAAAGCCTTGTCATTGATAAGTACGCTTGAGTAAAACATCTGTAAGGTTATTCTTCCATTCAACTTACCCCAGTCCAACCACAAGTTTTCTAACCTGAAAGCCAAGACTTACTGTAATTGCCGCTATGAGTACCATAAGCACCTGCTTCCTCTTCACTTATGTTCCTCTGTTCTTTGGTGGAAACCTACAAAATGAGAATGAGACCAAAAACCTGATATTAAAGGAGTAGTTCACTTTCAAAATACATTTTCATGATAATTTACTCATCACCGTGTCATCCAAAGAGTTTATGTTTTTTTTTCTTTAGTGGAAAAGAAATGAAGGTTTTTGATGAAAACATTTTCTCCATATAGTGGACTTCAATGGACTCCAAACGGTTGAAGGTCAAAATGACAGTTTCAGTGCAGCTTCAAAGGGCTTTAAACCACACCAGACGATGAATAAAGGTCTTATCTAGTGAAACGATCGGTCATTTTCAAAAATAAAATCAAAATTGATATGCTTCATAAACACAAATGCTCACCATGCTCTGTTCATGATGTGCGTTCATGACTTCACGTAATACGTTGTTAAGTTGAAAACTTGCACGTTCGACTTGTAAACACTGACTCGGTACTTCCGCCTACGTCTATCGTGACCTTTTCAACGTAATTACGTATTTTGTGAAGTCATGAAGATATCCATATACACTACATGGAGAAAAAAAACCTTCATTTCTTTTCGACTAAAGAAACAAAAACATAAACATCTTGGATGACATGGGGGGTGAGTAAATAATCATGAACATTTATTTTGAAAGCGAACTACTCCTTTAAGATGAAATTCCATTTATTTTTCAACTAGATGGTTTTAGGCACACATCTGGGTTTGCGTGCTTGTTTAAAGTCGGTAGCAGTGCATGATGGGAGAAACACAATATTGGCAAGATTTACTGTCTTATGCGAGCTCTGGGGGGCTGGAATGCTCTCAGCACCTGGAGTGGTATTTGGTGGGCATTGTGATTCTTGGAGTGTGTTTCGCAAGAATGGAAAGAGACACAAGCTCTTACTTAAAAAAAAAAAAGTGAACAAGATTTCTCGATTTGAATTTGAAAAGTAAAATAGTTACCGCGATAATATCATAACACAAACCCCCCCCGGGCACAATAACCGCGAAGAGATAAAGATGAAATCTTGACAGCCCGATTTTCCAGTAAATTACCGTATAATAACAAACTTAAGCAAGTTTAAGTATAAAACAAGAAAAATATCTGCTAATGGGTCAAGAAAATAAAGTAGAAATGTGCTTATTTAAATGAGGTTCATATTTCTGCACCCACTAGCAGATATTTGTTCTTGCTTTAAGTACTCACTTTATTTTGATAATAAAATATACATTATAATATATAAATATAAGATATATCTTAATATCTCAGGTCATTTTGCTCAAATGTAGTTTGATTCTCTCTCAGCATCCACAGACGCAATATGTTCATAACCACATAATCTGTCCTGAGAGGCCACTGTGTTCTGCTACGGTTCCTGCCGCCTCTATTGTGAGCTGGGTTTGTTTTGTTTGAAATGGAGCCTTTTGCTCGGCTCACCAAGGCCACAGCATCACGACTGCCTCTGTGAGCATCGCCCACAGGTGGAAAACACGTTTCCTCCCCACGACACACAGGAGGACGACTCTGCGCTGTTGCTACTTCACAAGCGATCGCATGTGGGTGACTAACACTTCGTATACAATGGAAGCACAACCACATCCCTGTCTGTATAGGGAGGTTATTTGAGTTGAAAGCTTGGTGGGGTGAGGCTGTATTGTTCGGCGGCGGACATTCATATTCGTTAAAGATCACGAAACTTCGAAATCTGATCTCCCACGGTGCAACTTTTAAACCACACATTCTGCGCATTGATATTGTTGTTTTAGGTAATTGTTTACATAGCAATCTGATCCAGACTTGAACAAAGTCACGCATGAGGTGTGCTGTGACCTGCTAGGAGTTTGGTTGGGCTACTTATGCGCTCCTTAGACACACTTGAAAGATTTCTCGGTGATTTATGTAAGAATTAATCTTCATATAGTGGCCCTAAAATGTATTCAAATAGCCTACATAAGCCAATTATTGTCAAATACGATGAAATTAAAATGTGTGACAAACACTCTTGTTTTAAAGTTGTTCAGTTCTTAATATCCCACTTTTAATAGTAATCATCTGATTATGTTTTATTTACAATATGGCCTTTTTATCTGTCCAGGAAGGAAAACAACATACCAATATTGATAATAACCATGATATTAAAAACAACGATTGTTAATTTCTACAGATAATATCGTAAATAATTCAGAACCTATTTAAAGTTTTGCTCTAAGAGCCACAATGGTTACAAACTCTTTCTGACCCCCACACATAAATCTTTTGAGCGAGTTGTTGGCCAAAAAACTGAAAACACAAAAGAAACCAAATTAAGGCTCAATTTGAATTTGAAAAGTAAAATAGTTATCGCGATAATATCATAACACAAAATTCCCCCGGGCACAATAACCACGAAGAGAAAACAATGATATCTTGACAGCCTGATTTTCCAGTAAGTTACCGTATAATAACAAACTTAAGCAAGTTTATCTATAAAACAAGAAAAATATCTCTTTATTATCAATTCCCCAATTGACTCCCATTGTATGGGCACAAAACATTTTTCTCAAAATATCTTTTTTTTGTGTTCTGCAGAAGAAAGTCTTGTTTATTAAACTACACGAACATTAATAAATTATACAAGATTTTTGGGTGAACCGTCCCTTTAAGTCTCCAGATACTTTTTGAGGTCACTGTATTTTAATTGTCCATTTTATATAGCTCCATAGTGATAATCCCTAATATTAGCTGAAGGAAAAGAAAAATATGGATGTGCATGTAACATAAATCTATGAAAGTTGATCTTATGAAATACGACCAGGCCCTGGTAATCATTAAAAAGTTGCCGTGTTCTTTTTTGTCGTCTCATGTATCCTACGATACACCTATTCTCAGGTGTTCATCACAGTCGTCCCAGTGCCCTGCAGAGCGATAATTATTCCCCATGAGACTAGAGAATGCTGGGAAAATACTGCCAACAACTGTTCCCATCTATACCCCTCTCCAGGGACAGAGTCATGAAGCAGAGATGACGGGAGAAAGATGAACATACTCGGGGTCTGCAGACGCTGTGTCTGGGCACACGCAGTGTAAAATGAGTTTGATGGAGAGTTGTGCGTTGTAGAGGTCTCATAGGAGAGGGCTAGATGTGGGTGGACCACATTTGCACAGCATTGGTTGAATCGGGATACCAAGTATCCGATAAACGGTCGACAAGGGAGTAAAATATAACTGAAATGTTTCATTTGTGTGACACTGGTATCTTCACATAGGAAAATATCACGTCTCTGATGTCAGCCAGATAATAAGAGGTTCCAAACTGAACACCCGCCAAGTGCCAAATGTGAGAAAGAGTTGGTTTTACTGAGCAAATAAAACATTTAATGGGGACATACTGGGCAGTTGACCACTTTTTCAGGAGTGGCAACATAATACAGGGTTTTATTCACACTGCGAGGGACTATAAAACAAAAGTGAACGAGAAAGTAAAACAAACCGCTGGCAAAACGTATTTCAACGCAATCAATATATAATCTAACGAAGAAAAAAGTATTTCATGAGAAATATAAAGAACAATACTAAGTAGTTTCATAGTACACGGAAGCTATTTGTTGTTTCTAACAGTAAATACAAATGCGTTTGAATGCTTTTACTTCTGGAAAATATTCATTGTACAGTTCTGTCTTTGGAAATGTGGGCTTGTATATGGTGCTGTAGCATACCAATAGTCCTGTAGGCGGGTCGGCCGATCCCTCACGGGTCAGAAGCCAATTACATCACCATGACCGACTGACCGGACCAGAGGCCAAGAGAGGGGCTCACATCACCGCCCTCAGCAACAACCACAACAAACAGTGTGAGAAAGAAAGGGTGTGAAATGAACCTTGAGACTTCATCCCTGGACAAACATATAAAAGTTTCACCCATCCATAAAAACACAAGACTGAAAACTGGGACAAATGTGCAATTCCTGAGCTGCAACAGATAATAAGTGACAGAAAGCTCATAGACTATACTGAAAGAGAGAACAGAACCGCATCGAAGTGCCAAAGTCTTAGGGATGGGCTCTGTTGATGGGACAGCAAGAAAACCACTTTAGCAACTAAATATCAATGCCTTATTGACGTTATTATAGTTTACTAAAGATATTACTATTTCTGTTACATAAATATATCATATATTTCTGTTAATTTAAAAACTATTTTTTAATCTTTAAAAGGGTCATGTGACACGGCTTAAACGAATATTATGGTTTGTTTTAGATGTAATGCGATGTGTATACACGATTTAAGGTTAAAAAACGCTGTATTTTCCACACGTGCATGTTTGTATCTCCTCTTTGCTCCGCCTCTCTGAAACGCGCAGATTGTTTACAAAGCTCATGTCTCTGAAAAGCGAGGTGTGCTATGATTGGCCAGTTAACCAGTGCGTAGTTATTGGTCGAATACTGCAAGCGTGTGATGGAAATGTAACGCCTCTTACCATATTTGGAACATCAGGTTCCTCTTCAATTGTACTGACAGGTACGCCCACCTTACTTGCGTCTACATTTGGGCGGTCTTAATCAAATCAGTCCACCAAAATGACGGAGATTTGTGGGGGTGTGGTTACACGAGGCGTTTCAGGCAGGTCTGGGTGAGCATTCGCTTTTAGATTGAACGCATCTTTTGTTCCGACACTGCAAGTTTTGCAATTTTACATGTCTAATACATGCACGAGCAACTTATAACACACCAAAGACACAGAAAAACACGTATTCACGCCATATGACCCCTTTAAATTGAGGCACTAAAATTATTACCTGAAAACATAATAAATTTGTTTTTTTTGTATATAATATAATAAATAATTTAAACTTATATAGAAATATAAAAACAAATAATTCATAATCAAATTAATAAATAAATCAAAATTAGCATGAAAACTCAAAATATAAAATAAAGGCTAAATTGAAAGGCTTCAAAATATTAAATACAAAAACTACAATAAAACTGAAAAAAGATCTGAAAGAAGATAAAAACTGTGCCAAGCAACATGCTAAAGAAACACTCAAAACACCCTAGCAACCTGACAACAACACCCTGACAACCACCCACAACACCCTACCATTAGTAAATTTAGCACAGCATCACAAAATAATTTCAAACATATTTCTTTTCAAACGCATTGCTTCAATTTCCAAGTATTTATTCCCCCATGTTTGTCTCCACTTGAACAGACGTTTGATTTTTACAGTGTGTCAATCCACAGAACCAGTTTCTATCACCATGTGATCGCTTAGTTCGCTTTGGCAGGCACTGAGGAAAAAAACGTGTCGCAAAACGGTGTCATGCTTCAGTAACTCTATAAACCGTAGTCTCGATCAATGGGCTTGAGTTCTTACACTCCTCTCAGTTTGTTTGGGAGCTGGTGTGGGTCGCACTATCTGCGGGGGGTCTATCTGAACACAGCTTGGGAAAGAGTGATGGAATGACGGAGAAGAGAGAGGAAGGGATGAGGCGGAGAACGCAGGAGTGTATGAAAACAGAGATGCTAGAAGAAAAACAGAAGAGCAACAGCTTCCATATGTGGGTGGAGTGGGAACGGTAGCGTGGAGGAGGTGTTGGAGAATGCAGTGGATGTGGCATGTTCTGCACGCACCTACGGCCTAGGAGTGAAATCATATGAAAATGTTTTTCTAATGGAATATACTTTTTTTTTTAATTATTAGTTTGTGTAACAATTTATAATATCTTTGAATTCAGTTTATTTTGCTTTGATGACAGCATGCGCTCAAACCGGTGTGGACTTTTTAAGGGTCGAATACGATTTTAGATATCAGATTATTCAACTTGTATATCAATTGGAAACAAACACATATTTTAAAAACGAGTTTTTATAACAATTAAAAGTTATATCAAATATATATCCTAAACACATTCCTCGTCTCCTATTGGTTAGCCAAACGAATAGTCCCGCCCCTAAATGGCACTATTGAGGCGGTGATTCCGAGTCAGGTCACAGAAACAGAGCAATACTGAATACACCTATTTGTGTTCATTTCTTTCTCTTTTTTCAGTTTTTGTCCGACCGAATCCTGAAAGCCACACGGGTGGTGTACAGCACTCTGATGGAGCGTAACCCGGGTCTCATAAGAGACAGAAAACACCATCTTAAGACCTACAGGTGCCTCTTTCACTACATCACACATGTGCTTGTGCCCAGCACGTTTTATTCCTGGAAGCCACAGAAACACATCTGATCTCTTCCAGGAATTGACTTTGCATCCGTTGAAGAAATAAATGAATCAGCTTGATTCACAAATATGAGAAGATGAATATGTAACATTAAATGAAGTATTCAGCTCTGGTTTGCACCACAGACAGTGCAGCAGCGGGAAGGAGCTCGTTGATTGGCTGATTAAACTGAACGACTGTTTCCAGTCTCGGAGTCAGGCGGTCGGGATGTGGCAAGTTTTGGTGGATGAGGGCATTCTGGGTCACGGTAAATATCACAGTCATCTTTTTGGATACGCATACAGGAATTCGCCGGTTGTTTTGCATGCTGATATTTGCATTTCCCTTACAAAAAAAACTACAGGGGCATTTTCATTATATTACAATATTGAATTATTTACATATTCATGTTTCATGCTATTTATGTTTTACTAGTGTTACACTACCTAATGCATTGATTAACTGAGGATCCAATTTGTTACGTAATAAAAATAGATTCATACTGTATTATGTAATGTTGAATAAATACATATTGTGATCCACGTCTTTTTTATAACATGCAGTGAAACAGGAGTTAAACTTCCAGGACAAAGACACACAATTTTATCGCTTCATGGAGGCAGAATTTGACCTTAATAGCTCCAACATTGAGAAAGACTCCAAAGAAGACGAGCTCCAGGAGAGTCTATCACTGCTGGTCCAGATGGGTCCAGATGCTCTGCTGACTATGATACTGCGAAAATGGTAAGAAACAAATATACCACGAGTAAGGGATAATGTACAGGCAGCCGGTTGTTATCGCAGAAATAAGCCCCGACAGTTCTTGGACTACAAGTAGGAACAATTTATTTAATAATTTCTTTGTTCTGTTGAACACAAAAGTAGATATTTGATGAATGTAGGAAAGCAAACCGTTCTGGGGAACTTTTGACCACCTACACCGACTTTCCTACTATGGTGGTCAATGGTGGCCAAGAACTGTTTGGTTGCAAGCATTCTTCCAAATATCTTTCTCTGTGTTCATCAGAACAAAGACATTTATACAGATTTGAAACAACTTGAAGGTGAGTAAATGAAGACAGAATTTTTATTTTTGGGTAAACTGTCCCTTTAAACTCATTCAAATAAGGTAAACAGATTCAGCTTATAAAAATAGGTTAACCAGTTATAACCACTTGCATTTCAACACTGAAAAAATGACCCACTTCGCCTTTAATCACAATTATTAAGAACATAAACGCCTAAAAAAACTGTTTGCATGTTCCTCAGCCCAAGCCAAAGATCTCCAGAGGACCTTGAAGTTATTTTACGAAGAGCTTCTTCACGTCAAAGCCGTGGCCCACTTGTCTACATCTGTGAGTCAAATGACACGTTTCGTGTTTGTTTGGGCCACAAAATATCACACATCCATCATTACCTCAATCCTTCCTTCGCTCTTTCCCGCAGGTACGGAAGGAATTGGCAGCAGTGCTGGTTTTTGAAAGCCACGCCAAGGCGGGAACAGTCTGTGAGTGTGAAAACAATGATGACAATGAAAAAACAGCCCTGGTATTGAATTAGAGCAAAAACGGTGAACACTGAATGAGATGATTAAGTCATTTGATTTGATAATTCTCGGCTGCGTGCTGTATGATGATTGACAGTCTTGTATCAACAAAGTGAGACGAAGAGAAAATCAAAGCGTTTGCGTCAATGCGGCAGGCATACTTGCATACTAAATAGCAAGAGTAGGCAGTACAGACACTGTGCATTATCTGATAGAGGTTAGTCACACTTAATATCTGTGCATGTGCATATATTCATGAAGCATCAATAAAAATAAGTTATAAAAAATAAAAAAAAACTGATGTTCTTTCGAGATAAACTGGTAGAGCATGGCATTGTTTTGGTTTCATTTGCCAGCCCTGCTGAAAAAACAATTGAAACCATTAAAGGAGTTATAATGGTTTTAAAGGGATTTGTATTGGTTTGCTGGAAACTGTAATGGTTCTACTGGTATGTGATGGATTCTATTGGTGGGATGTTAAATCCTATTGGAAAAATGCTCAAAACTTTGAATTTTGAACGAAATTTGTAAGGGTTTCAATGGAAAAAGCTCATGGTTCATAATGGTATTTTAATGGAAAGCATTACATTTTTTAGATGGTTTCTCTTGGATTTATAAAAAGATAAAAAACCCAATAGAAACCATCACAGAAATTAGAATGGTTTCCATTAGAATACCCTTACAACCCATTATCTTCTTCCATTAAAGCCATTACAAAATTCCTTTCTCTAGTGTGTTTTGGGCATTATTCCCATAGGATTTAACATCCCACCAATAGAATCCATCACACACCAGTAGACACCCATATAGTTTACATTAAAACCAATACAAGTCCCATTATAACCATTTAAACTTCTTTAGTGGTTGGTATTGTTTTTTTTCAGCAGGGATAGGCCAGTAGACCATTATAGATTCCATTAAAACCAATACAATTGCCAATATAACCATTAAATCAGTCACATTTTCTATTGTGTTTTCAGCAGGTTGGTAGATCATTGGGCTAGATGTGCAAAGTTCATGGATTTGACTTCCATAAAACGCACAGTTCTTCAGATAAAAGCATAAATGCACTTTAACTCTTTAAATGTCTGTTTCTGTACCAGTGTTCAGTCAGGGGGAGAAAGGAACTTCCTGGTACATCCTCTGGAAGGGCTCTGTTAATGTCATCACCCACGGCAAGGTAGAGTCATCAGGCCCGAGTTATGTGACCTTTAGAAGACACTGGGTTTTAATATAGCTTACATTGTTTAAAAGTAATTCATATTGTATGCTTCCTGTTGGGAATGTTTATTTTATGACCTTGTGCGCACACAGGGCTTGGTGACCACACTTCATGAAGGGGACGACTTCGGACAACTGGCACTGGTGAACGACGCCCCCCGTGCCGCCACTATCATCCTAAGGGAGGACCACTGCCACTTCCTGCGGGTGGACAAGCAGGACTTCATACGAATCCTTAAGGCAGGTTCTGTGTTTGTTAGAATGTACACGGATGGACGTACACGTCTCGGATAATGTTTATTAATGTAATCTGCGTCAATCTTAAGTAAAGATTGTATTTTTAGGATGTTGAGCTTAAATGCATGAATGTCACATAACCTGATTTGATCTGCAGGACGTGGAGGCCAACACCGTCCGTCTGGAAGAACATGGTAAAGTGGTTCTAGTCCTGGAAAAGAGCTCAGCGCAGGACTCCACCTATCAGGGGGGATCAGCAAACAGCAACAGGTGGACGATTTCTTCACTTTTTATTTAAATGCACATCTTAAACAGAGTAATTTAAAGTCAATAAGGCAATTGAACACTACAAACCGTCAAAGAAACACAACAAAGTTGTAAAAAGCTTAAGTGGGTGCTTTGCGTACCTTACGTCACTTTTATAATAATGCAGAGATGATGTCCACAATGCGACTGTAATGGTTATAATTATAATTATTCATATGAATACTCTCTCCCCCGTCTGTCTGTCTATGTCTCTCTCTCTCAGGTATACAGTAATGTCAGGAACGCCGGAGAAGATTTTAGAACACATGCTGGAGAAGATTAAATTGGAAACTAATGGAAGTGATTTTATAGGTATGAAGATGTACGATCTCGGCTGATATTATGAGTTTGAGACCAATGCCGGATCAATTTTGCAATCATTTGATATGAAATTCATAACAATCTGGTATCAAAACAATCTGTAGAAAAAAGTGATACAAAATAAAACATAGGTATTGACCAATCAGCGTCAAGGAGGGAAATCGTATAATTGTTTACGCAACAGTTTTGTTATATAATGAAAATATATTCATACTATATTACGTAAATATGAAGTAAATACATACTTTAAGTTTTACGGGACCACTGTGTTACATCACATCCGTATCTCTGTTTTATAACAGTTAGACTTCATATTCTTTCAAGAAATATTTGTGCCACAGACCGGAGCATTTCTACTCATTTTGAGTTTACACATTTATTACAAACCACCAGTCCGACTGTTCTCATGTTCTCCATACTACCCAGAAAACAAGTGCGTGTCACAGAGGTGTGTTTGTCTCTTGTGCTTCTACAGATCCCAGCGTGAGTGACTTCCTCTTAACTCATCCCGTCTTCATGCCCTGCAGTCAGCTCTGTGCCGCCCTCCAGCATCAATATCCTGCTAAAGCCTCATATCATCTACTTGATCATATTTTAGTTTCTGTGTTTGGTTTCTCAGTCTGTTTGTGTACTGTAGCGTGGTTTGGAGTCAGATATTATTCCTTAACCTGCGCGTGCACTTACGAAGCAGAGCCGTCTGAAGGCACGGATCTGGAGAAGGCAGCGTATGCTCTCAATACCAAGCAGAAGATTGTAAAGCTGGTGTGTCAATGGGTGGCTCTGTATGGTTTGCTGCTGAGGGACGACCCTGTGGCTTCTGAGTTCCTGGAGGTTAGAACAAAACAAAAAAAATCTACATTTGGACATTTTATATATACTTTTATATTTATATAAATATTTATTATGGATGCATAATATGTCAGTGACGATTTCAGAATTAACCAATATTTTTTTTAACAAATCAGACAAAGTAATTCATAAAGGCTTTTATTTGTTTTCGTATATGTCCTTTTTCTATGCCAGGCTTTACAATTACTAAACATTTTTCACCTTTTCTACTTTAAAAAATCTTTGTATAGATACAATCTCAACCATAACATTGAAACAATTATGGGTTATCTGCAAAATTAATGCATCTTTAATAGCTTCACATGTTAAAAGATTTAATAGCAGGGTGGAAATGGTCCACTGCAAAGATTAGCTTTTAGTGCTGACTACTAAGTGAACTTCACCCAAAAGTGAGTTTAAATATCTTTGCCATAGAAATTCAGAGAGGGAGTGATGGCTGATTCCAGACTCTCCACTATGCTAAAAGAACAACTGAGGGACCGGAAAAAATACAAAATGTAAGAATTTACGCACATAACTTCAACATCTTTCAGTAGCAGATATATAAACAGATAATAATGAAAGAAATGGCCTAACGTTTGACCTGCTTTCACCTTATTCACTCTCTTTAGGACCGAGAATGGATGCCACACTTTAACAAAGGTAAGAAGCTTCTGTTGGGTTTCTTAAACCGTGGGAAAAAACCTTTAGCGATAAGAGGCCAATAAATCCTAAGCACGGACATTATGACACGGCATGATAAACAGACTCGCCGGTGGAAAAGTCAACAGTTCAGTACCCACAGTTCCTTAGGCTAACTCACAAAACAAAACAAATGAAACGAGCGCTCTGATAGAGTGGCACAGGCTATGAGCGGTGACGGCAGTGCCCGCTAAAGTAGGTCAGCATTATTCACCATCATATAAAATCCAGCCAACCATTATATTGTTTGCGGTGTGTTTGGGAACCGGCATCTAAATGACAATTATAAATTACTGGCATGCAATTACAGAGACCTTTTTATAAGCCTTTTCCAAGCATGGGATTCTGAATGGCTATGTAGAACAGCAGGAATAAGTCTGGGGTTATGTAGGGTACTTGATATTTTCCTCATTTTGTCTACATCAATGTTGAAGAGTAGTCAAAAGCTATTAAAAAAAGGTGAAGGCATCTTTAAATCAACAAAGGGTTCCATAATGTCATGTGGACCAGACTACCCCGATACCTATTTTATCTCTAATTCTTCACATTCTTGAAATAAGAACAAGTCAAGGGCCTGAGTAAAACCATCGCACTGGTAGTTTTCTGTTGAAAGCTCCTTATCTTCTTCAGAAACGCTGATAACCAGTGTTGTTTTCTATCTGCTTCAGCTCAACCAAAAGTTCGACTGGTTTTCTGCACATGAGGAACCTTCAGGGAAATTGCGATCGATTAGAGCTCAAGACAAAGGTTTGTATTTTACTTCAGTGAGATGAGCAAAAACCCATCGCATTTAGAAATAACGCAAACAGAACTTGAATAACCTAAATAGGGCCCAATTTCGAAAAATGAACCAAATTTCCCCACTTCTTTTAAACCCAAAGATGTCTGGTTGATTTAGAACGGTTAATTGTATTCAGTTCTTTTTGTCTGTTACAGTCTTGTACGAGATCTTAAAACCGGACCATAAAGTCGTAACGCTGATGTTGCCAGTCGATGCCTCTGTGAAGAACATCTTGTCTACATTAGTGGATCCTGACAGCAACTATGTCCTGGTGAAGATGAATTCTCCAGGAGGTAAGCGAACAGACTTATGTTGTTAAATCATCTATTGCATTTGATAGTTTTTATATAAATCTGCATCTTCCATGGATGTGTATGGTGATGACCCCCTAGAAGTTAGAACTTTACGGTTGAATGTTAATACATTTGTATACATCTTCGCAACAATGTCCCGAAGGCACCACCTAAATCTGGTGACAAGATTATTAAACTACATTTAAAGGTCTGGTTTGTGAATTTAAGCAGCATCTAGTGGTGAGGTTGCGAATTGCAACCAATGGCCTTTAGAAGCACTACGGTGGTTGACACGGGACTAAGATGTCGTCATGTTTTCGCTTCTATGCCGAAGGAGATAACATATTTACCAAATGCGCCCATTGGTGTACTTGGCTCCATACTTATCGAAACTGAATTAGATTTTTCTCATGTACTGTAGTCTGTAAGTTTGTTTTTGTGTGTATCAGACAGAGTCCAGCTCAAGTTGGAAGCCACAGCGGTCTCTGCCTCTCTAGGAGTGAACGAGAGGCTTTTTCTCTGCACGACAGACCAAGTGGAGCAACTGGTGAGAGACAATTATCACTTGGACAATCATTTCACAGCTGTTCTGCAATTCTGATGCAACGAACTGTAAAAGCTGTCAAGAAAGTTGCATCGCAATTCATTTGCAGGACACAAATGGAAAGAACCTGTGCAAATATAACATCATTAATATATGAAAGCACATTGCATTAAGCATGAACACTGTTCGGAGAATGTAGCCCAAATCTCCGCTCTTTAGGGTGTGTGGTGAGTTTATCAGACGATGTGTGTTGGTTATAAACCAGAACTGATATGTCAATGACAACGGCTTTATTGGGCACAAAGCGGTACGTAATGTTCAGAGAGCAGAATCGACACGGGTCTGAAGTTGCACTCTTTGCTGCCTTCACGTGCTCTCAGTCCTACTTTGATCCGGAAATATTTTACGGAACGGTGCTCTTTTAAAGTTAAGAGATACTTGTAATGTTTAATGCTACTAAATACTTTCAATGTAAGTAAATCCAGATGTTAATTCCGTGTTTGTGGTGGAAAACATCCCACTTCCGAGATGTTTTGAACGCAGCATTAAAACTAATGATGACGTCACGAATATGTTAATTAACGCGTGATGTCACCAAGCACCACAGTTTCACAATATCCTAGCAGAAACACGGATTCGTCATTTTAGACATGTCCTCTATCTCTTACAAAATAGCGAACCATTTAAAAAATTACTGATATTAAACGCCTAGTAGCTATATCTTTTTTCTACTTAGTACTGCAGAAATGACGTACAGTAGCCCAATCAGCAAACATTTATATCTATGCATCTATTCACTGAGACTGAATTAAGAATCTTTCTCTAATGTGCAACAGACCCCTGTAAAGGAGCAGCTCGGCCCTGAGAAAAACACCATAGATACGCTGGAGCAGATGGGATCCAAGGACATCGCAGGCCAGCTCACCAGCTACGACTGGGAGATCTTCAATGCCATGCATGAGGTGACTGACATACCACAACACCAGAACGACACGCATTGCGTCACATGAGGTGTGATGGGTCATGTGTGCAGATTATCTGTCAGAGAATCAAGCGCGGGGTGTCAGATAAGAGTGACTCAGTAATGCACTTTACAGCCATGCTGTCTGACATCTACCTTTACCGCCGGGCTGATAACCACTTGAACAAAGCGTCTGACGCTGCGTTGTCCTCAGCACACAAATACCTAAATGAGTATGAATCAGATGAAAGAGAAGAGGAAGCATTTCAATGACTTCACCATGTTCTGAGTAATACAATCTGATCATCCCAAAGTTTGCAAACACAGACTTTATCTTGCGAGACAGCGATGTACTAACAAGAACAAATAACTTTCATGAATGATCATTGTAAAATGCCACTTCTAAATCATTTTCCCTTTGTTGTTGATCACAGATAATAGTCCCAGAGGCTATTATCTAACTTGTCTTTATACAAATTTTTTGTAATATCATTTTTTCTTGCTTACAAAAATGATAATGGTATATAAATACTTTACATAAAAACATGGGTGATACTTATGTTAGTTTGCTCTACTACAGGTGGAGCTGGTCTACTACGTTTTTGGACGGGACAAGTTCCCAGGTGCCACCACGGCTAACCTTGAACGTTTTGTCCGGCGTTTCAATGAGGTTCAGTATTGGGTAGTTACTGAATTGTGTCTCTGTGAAGATCTGGTCAAGAGAGCAACGCTACTGAAGAAGTTTATCAAGATAGCCGTTGTGTGAGTAGTCTCGAAAATCGAAAAAAGAAGCGCACTTTAAAAACGTGCGTCCTAAATTCTAATATCAATCCAATTCATAGTATAATAAACACATGTTGACAGTGGTTTGCATTGCTTGTTGTCTGCCTGGCATCTGATTTGATCTATTTCAGGTTAAAAGAACAGAAAAACCTGAACTTGTTCTTCGCCGTGATGTTCGGGCTCAGTAACAGCGCTGTTCAGAGACTAAATAAGACATGGGAGGTAAGGAGCGGTATTTGTTCTTAACACCCGCTTTAAAGAATGCTCTCTTGTTGCTTTTAGTTCTGATACTCATATCAAAGACACTAAGCTTTTTCAAGCAAGACTCAAAGCCTGTGCTGTTTGTTTGATCTTAATTAACAGAGACTTCCAAACAAAACCAAACGGATCTACTGTGCATATGAAAGACTGATGGTGAGATTCGCTTTAAAATATTATTTTTATTTAACTTTACACATTGTCCATGTACTTTGTCATTTCTAAGTCACATCCATGTACTGTAGGATCCATCCCGTAACCACCGAGCCTACAGACTGACTGTCTCTAAACTCAGCCCTCCATACATTCCCTTCATGCCACTGCTACTTAAAGGTACAGTTGTCTACCAGAAATCCAGTTTACTATCACTACTCAACAATACATCGCTGACATCATGAGCTATTACATTTACATTTAGGCATTTGGCAGACGCTTTTATCCAAAGCGACTTACATTGCTTTATCCTATACATTTTACATAGGTATTTGCAATCCCCTGGGGTCGAACCCACAACCTTGCGTTGTTAGCGCAATGCTCTTACCACTGAGCTACAGGAAAGCTATTGAATGATAAAGACATCAGAGTTGTTGTGTTTGAGTCTTACAAGTATTGTCTGCCCTGCTGAAAAAAGCCATACAGATTCTTCAAAATGGTCACAAATAAGAAACAGCTGATTAAACCATTAAAACCATTACAGAATTCATGTAGTGTACTCTGGGCCTTATTCCAGTAGGATTAATGGTTTTCTATTGGTTCCCATCGGCTACAGTACCCGCCCTGCTGAAAAAACAATAGAAACCACTAAAGAAGTTGTAATGGTTTAAATGGTTATAATGGGAGTTGTATTGGTCTTAATGGAAACTATAATGGTGTCTACTGGTGTGTGATGGATTTTATTGGTGGGATGTTAAATCCTATTGGATTAATGCCCAAAACACACTACAAAAGGAATGTTGTAATGGTTTTAATGGAAAAAGCATTTGGGTTGTAAGGGTATTCTAATGCAACCCATTAGAATTTCTGTGATGGTTTCTATTAGGTTTCTATGGTTTTTTTCAGCAGGCTACCAATACGACCCTGCTGAGAAAATAGCTGAACACCTTCAACACCAACAGAAACCATTACAGAAATTCGAATGGTTTCCATTAAAATACCATTATGAACCATTAGCTTTTCCCATCAAAACCATTATAAAATTCCTTTTTGTAGTGTGTTTTGGGCATTATTCCAGTAGGATTTAACATCCCATAGAAATCACATACCAGTAGAAGCATTACAGTTTCCATTAAAGCCAGTACAAATACCTTTCAAACCATTATAACTTCTTTAATGGTTTCTATTGTTTTTTTTCAGCAGGGGAGTAACATCCTGAAAAACACAAAAGAAACCATTAAAGAAGTTATAATGGTTTAAACGGCTTTAAAGGGATTTGTATTGGTTTTAATGGAAACTATAATGTATGTGATGGAATCTATTGGTGGGATGTCAACTGTAATGGAAAAAATAATTTTGTAATGGTTTTAATGGCAAAAGCTAATGGTTCATAATGGTGTTTTAATGGAAACAATTTGAAGTTCTGTAATGGTTTCTGTTGGGTTTCTATAGTTTTTTTCAGCAGGGAGACCCACAGAGGCCATAAGTTCCCATTAAAACCAATTAAATTGCTATGAGGAGCATTCTTTCATTATAAATAGCACAAACTTACTTGTCAACTTATGTAAACATCAATTACACATCCCTACATTCATTTTTGTTGCGGTAGCGCTAAACTTTTCAGTGTCTGAACATTTCCCAAACAAACCAACGCGCAACAACAAACTTCCCAAAACGACTTGAACCCATCAGTCAATTTATGAAAATGTATGTGACCTAATCTGTCTCATTTCGCACTGTAGATATGACATTTATCCATGAAGGAAACAAGAACTACACTGATAAACTAGTCAACTTTGAGAAAATGGTGAGTTCGATGGCTTAACGTTACATGTTGGCCTGCTCCTTGTGAATGTGTTTTGCAGAAGAGCACATTAGAGTAAATGCTCTCAAATTATAATACTTTAAACATGCATTTTATTTTTAGAAACGAGTCAATTTAATGTGCGCTTTTACCTGCAGCGTCTGATCGCGAGGACAGTGAAAACAGTGCGGGAATGCAGAAGTCAACCTTACGGTAATATACTCCCCTAGTGGTGGGGAGCGCACGTTACACCATACACTTCACCTTGAATTTTTGTATGTATTTCATGAACTTAAATAAATCTTTATAATTTTATAATTCTATTTATTCATATTTTGTCATTTTTGTATTCTTCTTTATTAATGTCAGACACGTACAGGCACCAGAGAATAATAGTAACAAAAGGCAATAGCTTCAATTTCACCATGTATGTGAAAATATGTGAAACTTTTCAATTAATAGGTAACAAAAGTGATATCACTTTTATATACATAACTGTATGAAAATGAATAGGATAGAGCTACTTAGCACTCAATGTATTTGCTAGTTTTATGATTTCATTTCATTTAAGAAAATGCAGAGGGACTTTAGGTTAGTTTCAGCACATACTTAAGTTGTTCCTCATCTTTGTTGGCGTTCTGCAGTTTTTTTAATCATTTTACTTTTTTCTTTTTTTCTAGTGCCGTCATCTCCACAAAAGGGTCTGACTGAGAGAATGTTCTTGGATGCACAAGCAATACGAATATCAACATGTATGTTTTTTAAAGCAAAGATTATAAATATATAATAACAATTAGAACAGGCATGCAAACTTTTATTGTCTTTTAAAGATTTATATAGAATACATGAACAGCTAGTGACCTCTCTTCTCATCTCTCGTAGATTCAGATCAATCTCTGAACCTGCGCAGTGCAACTTTTGAAAGGCAGTACTTTCAAAACCTTAAAGTGATTGACAATCAGAAGAAACTAACTCAGCTATCCAGAACCATAGAACGCTGAGAAACCACGAGACGGCCTTTCTTCACCCCTGCTCTGCTCCATATTGGAGAAATAAAATGTATTTCAGAAATCGTATGGGACCTATGGAATCCATGATCACCCTATGTGTGGTCATGTGGTGTTACAGTCAGTGCTTCGTGGACTGAGCTAAGCCAAGCACTTCTCCAAAAATGTTGTTGTGCCCCCTGTGGGCCATATCTGACACACACTAAACCACAAGCAATGAATTTCACTTTAGTGCTGCTGGCAATAACTGTTATTTATACATTTGTATACTATAACATTGTTGGGTTTTTGTTTCTCGGTTGATAAGCTTGAGATAAACATATGTAGACATGCACATGTGGTCATAGTTTTAAAGAAATAATTAACATCTGGTTGAATTGTTAAACATGAATGCACGGTTTTTCACTATTGAGTGACATTTGATGTGAATTTAATAATTCAACCGGTCATGACCAATTATTCTTTACATTGCAGTATTCTGGATTATTGAAATGTTAACCATTGAAGTTCATTAAGAAGCATTTGTAGAACAACCGTGTGCAGATTATTAACTGCTGTGAATACTATTCGTATGCCTTTGTCTAAGCCAATTAGTGCTGTAAGGTAGAACCACCAGTTTTGTAGACAGTATAAATATATATATGAAAGTATATCTTATGCATTTTTATGACGAAGCGTTTATTTTTTATAAATAAATAATTGAAAATTGAGGTATTCTTTTTATTACAAAATAGTATTGCTTAAATGATTCATTTAAAAACACTTTAATTTGTTGATATTTTAAAAGCCTGCCCACCCATCATTGCTTAATATTTACAAAAACCTCATCGTATCATGGAAACAACAACGACGAATTTGTACAAAAAGATTTATTTTAAAATGCAAACTGTAAATACAAATAATTACTTGAACATCCCTCTGATTCTCCCCAATATGGGGCGATGAAATACAATGTGAAATCAGCTAAAAATTACAATAATCTCCTCACCAGACATATTTACAACTCAAAGAAAAAAAAGAATTTGGGGCAGTTTTGATGGGATAGAAGACATAGCCAGTGTTAAAAAAGCAAAAATCTCAGGTTTACAATTTTACTTTTGGAGGAATAAATAATGTTTTTGAAAATGTACAAGAGATTCCAAACATAAAAAAACATCACCAAGCTTTCAAGTGGTCTCTGCGTTTGTTGGTTTCGTGCCATCTAGGAGCATCTGCTCATAAGGCCACACCACAGCCAGAACACAATAAACAGTCTCAATTCAGTGACGAGAGAGATGTGTTGTTTACCATTTACAAGATGTAATTACAGCGAATGAAAATCGCTTTGTTTACAAATAAATCTAATTTTAATATTTTTGGCAAAACAATTTGACTCCAGTATAAACAGTGTACTGTTTTTAGAACTACCCTACCGTCCGGGCTAATGTCAACCCTCAAACCGGGTGTTGTCTTCAAATAATTAGAACTCCAGGGAACTTAACTCAAATAAAGTATTAATATACACATGACAAAAAGGTTGAAATGAATAGATTAAAATATATTGCACTTCCATACACGTCCTACACATTCCACAGTGGGAAATGCTTTCCCTTTCAAAGTGGCTCGCCGAGACAAGAGTTTCATAATGGGCGATTGCGATATCTTCTTGTTTGGCCACTTTAGCACCATGAAGTACAAAAGCATTTTTACTCTCTGAATGTCACTTACCGTGAAGCCCCACGAGCTGAGCATTTGGACAAAAGTCTCAGTTTCTCATATCTCCGCATCTTCTCCTCACACACACATTCAACAGAAGAAACTTTACAGGTGTATTTCAACATTCAGTCCCTGGATGAGTTACTGCTACCTTGGAACGGGTACGCTTTCAGTCCGTGAGTCAGTCGTCTATGCATGTTATACTAATGTGTGACCCGCGTGTGCCCTGACAAACAGACTTCTCATTCCAAGTCAACAGCGGTCCAAAGAGTCTATTAGCGTAACGGCAAAGCACAGCTCTGCTTCAAGGTTTCACAGGCTCGATGTGGATCCAGTTGTGTCCCAGATGACTACAAAGGCAACGCTACTGCTTGTACTAATAACTTAGTAAGACAACAGAACGGTTGACAGTCAGCGGGGATCTCCGCCCCATCATCCCAGAGCTCGGGACAACGTGTCTTGTTGTCCCCCTCCGACACGGCGGAAAGGAAGAGCGGTCGCCTTCCGTAAAGGATCCTGACAATGTTTCCATGGAAACGCACCTGTGCGCCGCTTTTCCACGGTATCACCTGAGACCGAAACCAACTTTTCTTTGGAGGAGGTGACTGAGCTGAAAACATCTCATTCAAACCGAAAACGCTCACACGACAAAACATAAAACAGTTACAATGTCTTTGTTAAAAACAGCAGGAACATGGAGACGAGGGTCCATGGTGAGGTATCCTACCTCATTCTCACGTTCAAAACACAACAAACAAACAAAAAATACCCACCTGTATCAAACTCTTTGGTTTTTGGTGCTACACTGTGGATTGCTTAAGCATCTTAAATGTTTAAAACATATGAGGAGGCGCGGACTAAAACCAACAACTAAGTGAAATTGCAAAGGGAAAAACGTATTAGTGCAGTTGAGTGTCAGTCCTGGGCCGAGTCTGTAATAGAGATTCTCATTGGTTGCTGCGCTTTTCCATCAGCACGCTGCCAGGCAACTGATCCTGAGCTTCGGTTCAGATAAACCCAAACTGTCTGCGAGTGGTAGGCTATAAGTGGTGGTTGAAAATCGAAACCCACGGCAAGAAAAAATTTAATCAACACAACATTCATTTGGCTTGAAGTCCTCGGGGTCTCGTCCCCTAGCGCAGCACAGTGAAGATCCAGTGATCTTTCCTCCACATTCCTCTACTGCAGTCTTGTCTTTGTTTTTTAAACAGCAATGAACCTTGTCTTTGATGGCTTCTGGTTAAAAACATTCTTTGGCGTGTAGTTTAGGCCTCAGAGGCGGCCTGAGGTTTCAGCTGGGCTTTTTCCATAGCTGTGCCGTACTGAGTCCTCTTGAAGAAGCCGAGCTACAGGATCGCAAGAGGAGGATACGTTTAGGATTAGTTACACGATAACCTATCCACAAAACATAAGCCAAGCCAATTACAATGAGTCAATGCAAAACCCAAATGATAAAGATGACTTCGATCTATCCAAAAAACTGTGAAATATTTGTTAAAGTACCAGTGAAATTAAAAGTGACGATTCTTATTTTTTCATGAAATATTGCAGCGTTTATAGTAAATCGCTTATCAATGTGGGTCATTTTCTTTTTTCAAATTCATGTACCCTCATAATCGTCAGTTAAAATCAACACAATGCACTTCCGCCCTAAATTAGACGGCTTGGGCGGAGCATCCGTTAACTCCTCCCCTTCAACTGTAAGTCTGCTGCTAGCTTCTTTCCAAAATCAACGCAACAGCTGTTTTTACACATCCAAACAATGCGCCCATTACTTTCCTCATTTGAAATTCCTTTTCACTCGGAATTGTGTCCGAATACGGAAGAAAAAACGATCGCAACTGCTGGTTCATGGGGACTTTAAAGTTAGCCTATTTAAATAGATAGAATTTGTATAGATAATTTAACAAATAATTTACTCATCGCATGTCATTTAAAACCTATATTACTTTCTTTCTCATGCACAACACAAATGAAGACATTTGATTGGACGTTGGTAACCCAAAACATGCCCCCCTTGACTTCCGTTGTATGGACACAAAACCACCGAGACATTTCTCATTGAACTCATTATAACAAACTAAACATAAAATGTTAATAAAAATGGTCACCGCCCACCTTGTAGAGGACATAAATGAGCAGGGCGAGCAGTAAAAGGCCGGCAAGAATAGCCAGAATGATGATCCACAGAGGTACAGCATATGTACTGCCTATTTTGTTCCAGAGCACAGGAGTGACCATCTACAAGAAAAGATGAAAATTACTAAATTAATCTGAGGCCTTGTTAAAAGATTTCTAATGAACAAAGACAGTAAAAGAAGGTTTACCTTTTTGGCACCGCTAGGAGTCACCTTGGGCAAAATGGAATAGGGCATCTTTTCTACTTTGTAACTTGCAAGACACTCTAAAATAAAGTTCTTGTATGGATTCTGCAACAAAGAAAGACACATTCAGTATTTAAGTGACAAATTAATATTTCAACCTTGCACAATACATTAACTCTTAATTGGGGGTATTTTTAATGTTACAATTCCTTCCAAAATGCAGTAGGGGGCAGCCTTGCTTCACTAAAATTATATATTTCAGCTCGTTTTGACTTTCACAAAACCCCTCTGACATTCCAATCCGCTGAGCTCTCAGAATCGCCTGCTAATGTATTTTCAATGCACTCATTTATAATCTTTGTATTGGCTAGATCAAGAGAGCATGTAAGGCATGTCTCAAAGACACCCGTTTGGAGACATCCCCTGACTCCATTTAACGTATGCTTAGGTTTTTTTTTATTGTACTTATGTTGTTCCAATTGCTTCCATTGTTTCCCTCATGTGTAAGTCTGCTAAATGACTAAATGTAAATGTAGAACACACAAATACTTAAAGGTGGCCTTGCCATATTGCCATATGACATATGACATGGCCATACTTGTGTAATCATAAAACAGACTGAGACGTTAGCTCTTATTTAAGGGATGGAAATCGGAAATTTGACTTTATGAAACTATGAGATCACCCTAAAACTGGCTTTTGCAACTTTGCTTTAGGTTAACTGCATTATCGGTAGAAACAGAGACGGCGTCCCTGAACTTCTGCTCACCTCCATGAATGTTTCGGCCCAGATTCGCGAGCGGACGTGCAGTATGGCACTCGTCCCTCTCTCCAACAGGCCAACGTCACACGTTAACGTCCAACAATCCACACTGGAGCAAGACTAAAGCAGAAAATGTAGAAAAAAACCATCAGCTTACAGAAATGTTTGCCAACCCTTCCGTCTTCTGCATATACAAACCCAAGCAGTCATGTGCGATTTATTTATAAGCACTTTCAATCATTTATTTAAATGTGTTCAAAGAATAGTCTTTAATTATTGTTGGTTTAAATGACTATTTATTTAATGACACTTCAATAAGTCATAACTTCTCATACTAATGATATAAAATCATTCCCAGAAACGACTAAAACTTGTTTGAAAACCAAGGCGGGTTTACTTAATTGGCAGAACCATTTTTTATAGCTGTACTTATGAACAAATCTTTATACTAGCGGTTATTTCAACAAACAAATAAAATCCAACAAGGTCATTAAAGACATGCTTTAAACAAACAATAAATTCAGAACAATTACAGTTAATTACATTTCCCGGCGACATAATAACGATTTGAACAAAGGCGTGTCTGCTTGTCACTTAAGACCACTGAGACAAACTCTCATTGAAAGCTCCAATAACAAACTCAAGAGTAATTCTGAACGTGATGATCCGGATGAAGAGCTGGAGACCATGAGACAGACGTTAGCACTATGAGCCAAGAGCAGTGACAAAGAACCTAATGTTAGAGTCGAACGCATCGACTGCTTTAAATTAGAGGCGATTGACTGCTTGAGTCACAGGACTGTAAACTCCTGCCTCGAGTCGCCTAAAGCCAAATACCAACCCACCGACGCAATAACATTTAGTTCCCTGGTTTTTTAAGCTGTACATTCGTCGTCAGATCCTTGTTTTGTATTGTTTGCCGATCGTGCAACCCCTGCCACAATGGTACGTACACAACTTTTTTTTTTTTGTCTCGAGTACCGTCCTGGAAAAGCATCGTAGTTGATCTTAGACTCATTGTCACCAGGAATCATCGTAGGCTTACGATGCTTGCCCTGGACAGGGAGTAAGAACTAGTTTGTTCGTTTGGGCCGGATTTAATGATGGCCAAAAGCACACAAACACTAAAAGCTCTCTCATTTTAAAGAAAAGAAAATGAAGATGAGGACATAAACATGGTACTGTCATTTTTAACATTTTTAATCTGTGGAACACGAAAGAAGATATTTTGAGAAATGTCTCCGTGGTTTGTGTCCATACGATGGAAGTCAATGAGGGGTGATGTTGTTTGGGTCACCAACCATCTTTAAAATATCTTCTTTGTGTTCCGGCGAAATAAAGAGCGCGGAGAAATAAATAACCATCCAGCATCACGTCATCAAGCCAGGTATAATAAGCGAGGGCGATCGAGCGCAACACGCTCCGGGACAAAGCCTTCTTTCATCGGGATGAGCGCTAACTGCACCTGCTCGACACAACCGGCTGCTGTGTGAGAGAGGTAGCAGACTGGGCCGGTTAATGACGCAGAGAAGAACTGGAAATGAAAGGGTAGAGCGAGGACGTTCAGACAGGCCATCGGTTTGAGGAGTAATGAGGTCATTAATGATGCATCTCGCGGTCACGCGCATACGTAAACACGCAAATCAATCTTCGTGGTAGTCAATCGGTCTTTGACCCTGTACGACTCGACCTTTTGAGTAAATGCACCAGCGAAGGAAAGGTCATGTGACTTCTGAGGTCATGAGAGTGTTTGTTTGTTACACGTACACGTCACGTGAAACCAGTGCGTGTAGACCAGGATACCCACAATGCACTGCGTCAAACTTGGCGTACCAATGTAACGATGGACAAGGTGACAATTGCATAACGCTACCTTAGTAGGCAGCTGCCTATGTAGGGAACTAAACTTGATTTTGGAATGTTCGCTCACTTTCTTTGTGCTTTTTAAACATTTGAGGAATCTCACCAGATTGGCCATTTGAGACAGCTCGCCCTTGTGCGCTTCTCTCTTCTCGATGTGATGTTCGTGCGCCCCGTCTCGCAAGGGAGGCTGCTCGTTTGAGGACTGCTGCAGCTGCAGAGAGAGAGAGGGAGGAAAGAGAGGAAAAAGAAGAAAAGAATAGAACATTAAGTGGAAATGTACCACCCTTTTGGACATTCACATCACAGTTCAGTCTGTACAGACGCCCTCTGACTCAACATGAGCTCAATGGTGTTTCACTCAGGAGTATTTTGCAAGACTTGAATTTTACCCCACTTCTCTCTCCATTCGCTCCTCAAAACCAAGAAACACGTCCTTAACAACACAATAAACTAAACAAACAACAACTCCACAGCAGATTTCAGCCCAATTCCACGTTACATCAGTTTTGTGTTAAAGATCATCTAGACCGGGGGGCATATCCCTCAAAAAAGGAGAAATTCTGGGAAATAGTCATTGTAAAAAAACATTGTAAGAATAAGTTTACATGACCACGAAAAACAGGCCGCGTAAAATAATAACATCATTGTCTTAAAGGAACACTCCACTTTTTGGGAAATAGGCTCCCCCGGAGTTAATAAGTTGAGTTTTACAGTTTTGGAATCTACTCACCCGATCTCCGGGTCTGGCGATAGCACTTTTAGCATAGCTTAGCATAGATCATTGAATCCAATTAGACCAGTAGCATCGCGGTCAAAAATGACCAAAGAGTCTCGATATTATTCCTATTTAAAACTTGACTCTTCTGTACTTATATCGTGTGCTAAGACCGGCGGAAAATGAAAAGTTGCCTCCCCCTGGAGCGACCTAAGGAGTTCAAAACATGCAGTTGTAAATGATCATGAACTATACTCTCACTCCGGCGTAATAATCAAGGAAGTTTGCTGCCGTAACTTGGCCGCAGGAGGCGCATGTAATAACCATTCATTATTACGCCGGAATAGGTCTGTAATGCACAATTCGGAAAGTATTGTGCAGAGGGTGGACGGGCAAACGTCGCGTGACAGATAAATTCATCAGCCATGCTGATCATTTGTAACGCATGTTTTGAACTCCTTAGGCCGCCTCCAGAGGGAGGTAGAGAAAGATCCAGAGATTTATGGTACACAGGGGTCTGTCAGATTGAGCTGATGGCTGTGTTTATATAGATAAAAGTGGCACATGAAAGGAAACAAATTGAGTTGAGAGAACAGTAGGAGGATCAAAGACTTCTTAATGTTCTCGGGTGGGGCTGGAGTAGAGACAGTATGGTGGTAACGTGCATGTGCTTGGCATATGCAAAGTGAAACAGGACATGCTGGGCGTGATTGACAGCGGATGTACATTGGGTTTGAATGTAAGCAGTCATCAACAGGCTCCGCCCATTTATGAGCTTCTGATGTGTGACGGACATCGGTTATCTCTTGTTAGCACACACACATCGTGTATATTAAAAGAATTCAAATAAAAAATCAACTATATTTTGCATGAGAAAATGATATATTCATCAATTATATATTTAAAACGGTTTATTTAAATCTATTGGAAAGGATTTTTCCACAATTCTTTTTCACATTACAGCAGTAATGTAAAAATGTAATTGTCATGGAAAAAACTTGTGCTAAGAAATGATCATGTTTTCTTTTGATTTGGGGGTGAAATGTAACCCGGACATGTTCTGTGCAGGTCTTATGAGAACTTGACAGATCAAAGTCATGCCCATAATGACAGAACTCTTACTGCAGCGGGTCAATCCGCTATTACATCTTTGCCCTGTGGTTAACCCAAGGCCTCTTACCTTCAGCTTCAAGGGGTTGACTATGTTGTGGGTGGCGCAGTTAACAGGGCCCTCAGTCGTGACCTCCAGAGGGTAAATGAACCTGTTACTTTGAAGCCGCATGGGGCACTTCAGCTGCAGGACAGTGTGACTGATGCGACTCGGCCCATTGTTCACCAGCTGAGACAGAAAGAGAGAGAGATGACTCAAGTTTGCTGTCATAATAAACCCTCTGAACCACATTGGGCTAACTTTAAGATTGCTCCTTTATTGCCCTGACAACCATAGGATTTGTTGTGTTACCGCGATTAAAATCCAGAGGTGTTCTTGTACTCTCTGGTCTCAAGTGTTGGAGCAACAAAGTAAAAATAGTGAAGCTACGAATCTAACCACATTTTATGTTTTATATCTTTTCAACTAGATATTTTTATTTCCTTTCCTTCAATTTATATAATAATAATAAAATTGATTTCTTATTAAGCATATTTGTCATATTTATTTTTGGTGTTGTTGTTAATAATAACAACAGCAATGATACTACCTACCTACTACTACTACTACTACTACTACTAATAATAATAATAATAATTATTATTATTATTGTTATTATTGATATTAATTAATAATGAAAAGCTATAATTATTATTTAGCTGCAGTTATTTTTTAAATTAAACCATCATTATTATTATTATTATACCATTGAATTATAATAAATACAATGGTTATTAATTAATAATAAAATTAATATTATTATTTGCTGCTGTTATTTATATCATTATTAATAACAATAACTATAAGATAATGATTAAACCATTATTATTATTATCATTATTATTATTAATAATGCTAACTATAATAATAAATATGATGGTTATTAATTAATAATAAAAAGCTATTATTATTATTTTGCTGCTGTTATTTTTATCATTATTAATAACAATAACTAAATAATATCACAACAATAACTATAATAAAACCATTCTTATTATTATTATTATTAATAATATCTATAATAATAGGTCTATGCATGCCAAATACATCTGTCATCACCAAATCTAGAGGATCAATGATCAATAGATCAACAGATCTATAAATTGTGTAACTTTCTTGTGTTATCCTTGACAAGAGTATGATACGGATGTATTGCTACTTTATGTCTAATAAAATAAAATCAAAATGAATACGATGGTTATTCATTAATAATTAAAAGCTATTATTATTATTATTATTATTATTAAATCTATATTTCTTGTCTGTCTGTTTCACAATGTGTTTTCAAAACCTCTGTTTTGCACCAAAGGAATGCAACAGAAATAAACTTGACTTGTAACAGTCGCTCAGCTGTTTTAAAAATAGCACAGGTTTTACATGAACGACTTTTTCCAGTAAGCTGCGGTGATTCATTACAAAACACTGCATCACATTAAATTAGACTGGACTAGTTTTACTAGTATTTGCTTTGACTAGGAGCTTGCATTGTAGCAAACTATTGCATTAAAAGTTACAGTAACAACTCTTTCAAAGTGCTTCTCCGACACTTCTGGTCACCAAAAACGGATGACTCCATATCGTGTGCTATTTCAGGACGTCTGCATTACCGCTGGTGAAACGAGCATCTCCATGACAACCTCTCTGTGTGAGTTTCCGTGACTCATGTGCAGAAGCCTGGCAGAAGCTATCTGTCCTATAAGAGTAACGGCGAGCGCCTCTAAAGGATTAGGAAGAGGTCTCTACCTCGTAAGTGTGCTGGACGGAGGGTCCGACATCCTGTTCCACCATCACATTCTTGGCAAGCTTCCAGTTCGGAGGGGGGAAGATGACCTTGTCTGGGCGGGAGACGCTGTAAACGTGAAGATGAAGAGAGAAGGTAAAACGAGAACGTATGAGAACAGAGAGAGCATCCAGAAGAGATGGTCTTGTGAGGTACTTAGGAAAATAAATGAGTTCTGCATGTGAACTCACCCCTGTAGAATAACATCAGACCGGACCACCACCTCCAACTTGTAGGGGACGACTTCGCTCTGGGAGTTATTTTCATTCTTGCTGCAGGTCAAGTACAAAGAATTAAATTGAAGTGTTTTAAGTGATGCACAGTTTATCTCTGATCATATTTGAGTGGAGGAGTACATATAATGTCGTACCAACGGATCTGCAGGTCAAACTGCACAAAATCGTGTGTGTCCTTCAGACGAGGCAACGTGAAGCGCAGTCCGGCCCATAACTTCAAACAAAACAAAAGTGAGTTTAAAATCTTATTTCGCTCATTTAAATCAGATCGGCATTACTGATATAAGAACCCTAAACATACAAATCATCCATAGCGACAGAACGGATGTCTGAGGAATGTTTCCTTTCTGTAATCTTTCCAAAAACATGAGTGCGAATACTGACCGAGGGCCAATGAAATGTATCTACTCCCATTCATCACAGTGATGTCATGCAAGCATGCTCCGAAGTCAAATACTGCACACCGAATGCTCAAGAGCACACGGGTGTTCCCAAATGTCTTGTATAACAATAGTTTTATGATCCTACCGCACGCACACACGAGACCTCATACAAGAGCCTCTAATCCTCCCCCCAAACCACGCGTGAGAGTTTGCGTGTGGGTGTCTGTTCTTGCACACATGATTTCTGAATTTCTCATTGTATAGGATAACATTACAGATAGTGTACAAGGAGTTACAAGGAACCTCCTTGGTGGTCTTGGAACCCAAAAATAATGACTTAAAAATGACCTTAATAATAAAATTGCTATATAAAACAGTCTTGCTGTAAACTGGGAACGATTCGCTCGCTTAAATTGGTGTCTGGAAACCCCCACTGAGAGCTTGAACGGTCATTATTTATTGTCCGTTGCATTAAAAGAGACACGATTTGCATTTTAGAGGGCGGAACTCCAGTGTGCAAGGGGCTCACTTCCTGTGTGGCTGGTGGGAACTTCCTGTCCAAACGTGATCCAACACAGCCCCAACTGACTACCACACTTAGTTTACGTGACTAACAGAATACACGGTTAAGCGCTTTCTTGTTCTAGGTAAAATGCTAGCCTGTGCTGATCCGAGACCAGCTGTTAGTCATTTCTAAGAATTGATTAGGCTTGACAAATGCAGACGTAGATCATGAAAAATGAAATCACAATGAGAGGCCAGGAGTAGCGCCGTCAGTGTGGTTTTTATCTCACATGTCCAGTGTATGAAATCTAGCGGCATCTAGTGGTGAGGTTGCGAATTGCAACCAACGGCTCAATACACCGCTCCCTTTCGAAGCACTATGGAGGCTGACACAGAACTAATATGGCTTCACATTTTCCCTTTTGTGCCGAAGGAGATAACCTATTTACGGGACACGCTCTGTAGAGCAGTTTGTCCGTTAAGGGCTACTGTAGATCCTCAAAAAAATACACATTTGACCTTTAAAGCAGTGTCGCTGCTATGGAAAAGTCAAAGATTTATGATTCACGCCAATGGTTGCATTCTTAGCGTGTAAAAGTGTGAGGTTCTTACGCTGGTGCCTGATTTCATGGGGTTGCCCAGGTCACAGCTGAGATAACGGGTTTGATTTTCCGTCTCGTAACTGCAGGTCAGTTGGGTCAAACTCTGTCCAAAGAAAACACAAGCATCAGTAAACAGTGATTATTAAACCCCAGAAACATCAGTTCTTCTAATCTTCTTCAAAACGCATCATTGAAAACGCATAGGCACGCTGTAAGTTCATTTTAACGCCAACAGCTGTCAGGTTTTTCCCTGACTATGAGATTTTTCAGCTGAAACGTTGAACATCTGTGAACATCTGGCACACGTCTGTTTAATGGCCAGCACCTGTAGGGTGGGTCGGCCGTATCTCACCTCATTATTACGCCCAATTCCGATGTAGTCGGCCTCTGGTGGAAGGACCACATACAGCTCTGCTTCATACGCTCCGCCTCCGTCGTTCTTTGCGTTGAAAGTCAGAGTCAAAGAGTTGTCATCACCCATGTAGACTTCCTTCCTGTCCCTGCAGAACAGAAACCAAACAAAGTGTGAAGCTTCTAAATTTCCTTTCTCTATAGTGTGACATTTGGGGTTTGGGGATTTCAACTGGTCACTGCCACATACAAGCAAATGTCATATTAATACACACGTGCGATATTAATACAGCGTCTCCAGTTTTTGAGTGTGCTGTACAGTAACACACAACACAAAACACACAGGACATTGACCGGATGAAATGGTGCTGATATGGGGGTGAAAAGTCACGCGGAATGCACCAGCAATATATTCCAAACAGGAATTTCCGTCTGACATTTCCTATTAAAAAAAAATGTATTGTAGTTATAAAGTTCATGGAATGACGAAAACTGTGGAACAGCACCTCCCACCACACAAAGTACCCCGTTTATATTGCTCCATGTTCCCTCCGCCCACTTTTTCCTTTGACATTTCAGATACAATGAGAAATTCCATGCGAGGGCCACACAGACGCTTCCAATTACAGCCTGGCCCCGTAAAGCTCTCCGTAAAGAGAGTCAGAGCGGGCTGAATTCAAACACTGGCATTGGGTTGGTGGGAGAGCCTATGTAGAATCCATTGCTCGGTGTGATTTACTAACAAATCCCTTCTGATGACATATATGGCGCTGGTGTCGAAATTTGCATTCAATGGCCAATTAAAAAATTATTTGATTTCAAATGTTGTCACGTGAAGAGTTTGGTTCCAAAAAGAGATCTTGTTAAATCGATTACTTTATGATTTATTTTTTTGTGTTAGTTAGCTTTTTGAGTTATTATGGCTTAAATCAAAACAAAACAACTGCGGTTTGATTGCTATTAATTGGAATGCACAATATCATTTTTTGGAAACCAATCAACTTTGGAACCCAACTCTTCAAATCAATAGTGGTGAATGCTTATAATCACATGGAATTCATTGGCAGGGTGAATAAAGTAAAATAAGGATTATTTGGTGAGTTCTCAAGTTCTCAATAAGGACCTTAAAGTGAACTTTCGCAGGTCACACGTCTTGGCAAATAGAGAGTGGAACTAAATTTCGTCCAACACGGGCCCCAAGTTGTCTCTAGAAATCTGTCTGGATGTATTTTCTCCTGAAAAATCACCCCCTCGGGTGAATTTCCTAGATTATTCGTTTTGCTTGTTTAATGTCAAGATCATCCAAATCACTCAGTCGAGAATAAACGTCCCCCAACGTTTTCGAAATACGCGATCTAAGATCAACGTTACAATTCTGTGGGGTTTTGCTATTTTTGCGGTTGAGGAATAGCAACACTCGCAAACAAACCTGTGCATAAGAGCGAGTTGAAAGGGAACAGGAAACTCCCGTGCATTGGAAGTGCAGGAAAAAAGGGGGCCACATAGATGTCCAAGCCCCTGAATTTTCCAAACTTGTTTCTTTCATCTGTCCATCAGTTTTTTCCTAAATGCCAAATCACAGCATTTGCGAAGCCCTCCCTCCTGTTTTTCTTCTGAATGACTATTTGTGCACTGCGCACAATTTCACTTATCTTACCTGAACACACGTGCACACTTAGATTTACCAAAAAGTTTGCCTCTTGGACCTAAATAGTAGTTAAAAAATGACTTTCAATCGTCTTCTACTTATACAGCCTACAATAGTTTCACAAACATGACTTTAGTGCAAACTCTACGACAAGCAAACTACACCCCCGAGGGCTTTACTTTTGCATTCCTTGGTAATCATCTTACCCGTGCACGGAGAGTTTCAGGTCAGGGACGCAGATGTTGTCCTCTCCACAGTCCAGTAAAATCTGGGCCTAGAACAAAAGACAGACAGAAAAAGAAACCAAGGTGAGTTCATGATAGGTTACAGGCAAAAAGAAAAGACGTGGCTTCCAAACACAACAAAATCTTACATGAATTTAGTTGTTGGCGAATCTTTGGCTGTACATCATGTATTAACATCTGTCCTGGGTGTCTAAACCCAAGAGTTTGCACTTCATACCTGGTCTCTTAACATGCTCGCGTCTCAAATTGTGTCTTCTATGTCATAAGAAGAAAACTCACTAAATCACTGTTACATCGCAAAAAAAAGACCTCCAAAAAACACTGCGAAACAAACTTTTAACTTGTTGATACCAAGTGTAAACAAGACTCGATGAACGCAAATCACATTCAGGTGTCCCACACTTGAAAAAAGCGTCTACAACTCACTTCTCATGATCATTAACTTCACGAAACATCTCCAGGCGTTCAATACTCAATTCACAACTAAACCAACCCCAAACATTCAATCTATTTACGAATTGCTACGAAACGACTACAAACAACTACAGATTCAAATAAAAATGCGAGCAAAGCATTCGGAAGACAAGCTGTGTTTGTAAACAACAGACCTCAATCGTCTGTTGTATTATAAACAGTCCATTCGGCGGGGTCAAGTGTTTGCGCACGGCCTCATACATTAGCGCATGGCGCAACTGAACCTATAGTCTGCAGTAGCACTGCTATAAACATTATTGCTCAGACCGGTAAACATCACTCCTCAGCCTAGCAAAACATGACGTTCCAGGTTAGTAAACATCGCTAAATGTATTTTGGGCTGGGGAACAGATGTGTACGAGCTTTACGAACGTATAGCGCTCGTTTGGTCTGAGGGAGAAGAAACTGTATCGGCGACCAGCATCCACATCAGAAGCCGCCGACCCCTAAACCACATGCTGGCTGCACGCGACACCACCCAACACAACACACACGGATATATATATATATACACATGTGACAAGAGGGGGAGGGAAACTAAAAGTCATGTCACGGCTAATGACTTCCTCCCGATGCCGTGTTTCCGACATGTGCGATAATGATGCACGGCGATGAGGATAAGAAATAGACGGAGAAGATTAGAAAGGGGAAAGCGGTTTCCCTATGATCTCTTAGCTGAAAACTCTAATTACGGCCGATGAGGGCGGCCGCCCCTTTCCACAGCACCCCCGCAGACCTGCGACGGGCCGCTCTAAAAGTCCTGGAGAGAAGAGGTTCATTGTGGCGGAGCAGAGATTTGAATACGAGGGGGTCACATGTGCATACAAATCTGACCTATGACCAAAACCATCATGGAGTGTTTACTGAATCACGAGGGTTTGAAAACAGAACCGGCTAAAGAAATGCTCGCCTGCTTCATTTGATGCATCATAACATTAGCCAGCAGGAGGTCTGAAACGCTTTCATCTACACGCAAAATAAATGGGTTCGCTTCACCAGGGACACGACAGTGACTTTGGGCTTTACTGTGCAGTGTTTAACGCCAAATTATAGGCCATATCGTGAAACTTGCGAGCCTTTTGTGCCCCACTGAAGCATTAAAAACACCTCATGGCCCATTAGTATTTGAACGAACAGTTCACCAAAAAATGAAACTTCTTTATCATGTACTCACCCTTGTGTCATTCCAAACCTGTATGACTTGCATTCTTTTGCAGAACACAAAAGAAGATATTTCGAAGACCGTCGGTGACCAAACAACTCTGGCCCTCATTGACTTCCATTGTGTGGACACAAAACCACCAAGACATTTCTCAAAATATCTTTTGTGTTTCACAGATGAAAGTGTCGTATACAGGTTCTAAACAGCATGTGGATATATAAATGATTACAGAATTTTAATTTGGGTCGAACTATTCCTTCAACCATACCAACGGCACTGCGTCCCTTTCTAAACCTATGGAAGACCACATATAAACAACAATTCAGCTTTGATGTAAATGAGAAAGATTGCTTAGTTTTTTGGCCGAAATGTTAAAAAACAGCTCCATCTGTAACGCTTCCAAAACCTTTGATTAGAACGTTCCTGTACGTGGTCAGAGGAGCCCACCGAACGAAAACTGCCACCCAAAACGCTAAACCTAAACAGACGGCATATGGCCTATGAGGGCTCCACCCGGGGGAAAAAAAGAGAAATCTATAAACCCCGTACAAAAGCAAACACCTCCAAAGCACTCTGCCCTCCACGTTGGAGTTTCCACGAGACCTGGCGAGCTACTCCTGGTGGGACAGTGAAAAGTTCTTGTAGCGTACACGCTTCACATTTGATTCTACTCTCAAATGGCTTTCCAGACATTTTGGAGAGCTTCCCAGATATACGTTTCGAAAATGTGGAGGAAGGCCGTCTTCCCTCATCAGGAGGAGCAGGTCTGGCTAAAAATGAATGCCATACGGACACAGGAACTGCACGGCTCAATTCAATAGCTCTCTCCGCTGCAAGGCATTGTGGGATATTTGTGACACCACATGTACGTACTTTCTGTTCAATGAGCTGTGCCGTCTGGTAGTTGAGGATGGGCCGCAGTCCGTGCACGTCTGCAGCCGCT